>OU896723.1:29206668-29526931 GCA_918026855.4 Phaedon cochleariae
TTTGCAATTTTCAGGAATTTTTGCGATTTTTGCAATTTTCAGTCATTTTTGCGATTTTTGCAATTTTCAGGAATTTTTGCGATTTTTGCAATTTTCAGGAATTTTTGCGATTTTTGCAATTTTCAGGAATTTTTGCGATTTTTGCAATTTTCAGGAATTTTTGCGATTTTTGCAATTTTCAGGAATTTTTGCGATTTTTGCAATTTTCAGGAATTTTTGCGATTTTTGCAATTTTCAGGAATTTTTGCGATTTTTGCAATTTTCAGTCATTTTTGCGATTTTTGCAATTTTTCGCAATTTTCAGGAATTTTTGCGATTTCTGCAATTTTCAGTCATTTTTGCGATTTTCGCAATTTTCAGTCATTTTTGCGATTTTTGCAATTTTCAGGAATTTTTTGCGATTTTTGCAATTTTCAGGAATTTTTGCGATTCCTACAATTTTTCAGGAATTTTTGCGATTTTTGCAATTTTCAGTCATTTTTGCGATTTTTGCAATTTTCAAAATTTTCAGGCATTTTTGCGATTTTTGCAATTTTCAGGAATTTTTGCGATTTTTGCAATTTTCAGGAATTTTTGCGATTTTTGCAATTTTCAGGAATTTTTGCGATTTTTGCAATTTTCAGGAATTTTTGCGATTTTTGCAATTTTTCAGTCATTTTTGCGATTTTTGCAATTTTTCGCAATTTTCAGGAATTTTTGCGATTTCTGCAATTTTCAGGAATTTTTGCGATTTTCGCAATTTTCAGGAATTTTTGCGATTTTCGCAATTTTCAGGCATTTTTGCGATTTTTGCAATTTTCAGGCATTTTTGCGATTTTTGCAATTTTCAGGAATTTTTGCGATTTTTGCAATTTTCAGTCATTTTTGCAATTTCAGTCATTTTTGCGATTTTTGCAATTTTTCAGGAATTTTTGCGATTTTTGCAATTTTCAGCAATTTTTGCGATTTTTGCAATTTTCAGGAATTTTTGCGATTTTTGCAATTTTCAGGATTTTTTGCGATTTCTGCAATTTTCAGGAATTTTTGCGATTTTTGCAATTTTCAGGAATTTTTGCGATTTTTGCAATTTTCAGGAATTTTTGCGATTTTTGCAATTTTCAGGAATTTTTGCTATTTTTGCAATTTTCAGTCATTTTTGCGATTTTTGCAATTTTCAGGAATTTTTGCAATTTTCAGTCATTTTTGCGATTTTTGCAATTTTCAGGAATTTTTGCGATTTTTGCAATTTTCAGGAATTTTTGCGATTTTTGCAATTTTCAGGAATTTTTGCGATTTTTGCAATTTTCAGGAATTTTTGCGATTTTTGCAATTTTCAGGAATTTTTGCGATTTTTGCAATTTTCAGTCATTTTTGCGATTTTTGCAATTTTCAGTCATTTTTGCGATTTTTGCAATTTCCAGTCATTTTTGCGATTTTTGCAATTTTCAGTCATTTTTGCGATTTTTGCAATTTTCAGGAATTTTTGCGATTTTTGCAATTTTCAGTCATTTTTGCAATTTCAGTCATTTTTGCGATTTTTGCAATTTTCAGGAATTTTTGCGATTTTTGCAATTTTCAGCAATTTTTGCGATTTTTGCAATTTTTCAGGAATTTTTGCGATTTTTGCAATTTTCAGGATTTTTTTGCGATTTCTGCAATTTTCAGGAATTTTTGCGATTTTTGCAATTTTCAGGAATTTTTGCGATTTTTGCAATTTTCAGGAATTTTTGCGATTTTTGCAATTTTCAGGAATTTTTGCGATTTTTGCAATTTTCAGTCATTTTTGCGATTTTTGCAATTTTCAGGAATTTTTGCGATTTTTGCAATTTTCAGGAATTTTTTGCGATTTTTGCAATTTTCAGGAATTTTTGCGATTTTTGCAATTTTCAGTCATTTTTGCGATTTTTGCAATTTTCAGGAATTTTTGCGATTTTCGCAATTTTCAGGAATTTTTGCGATTTTTGCAATTTTCAGTCATTTTTGCGATTTTTGCAATTTCCAGTCATTTTTTGCGATTTTTGCAATTTTCAGTCATTTTTGCGATTTTTGCAATTTTCAGTCATTTTTGCGATTTTTGCAATTTTCAGGAATTTTTGCGATTTTTGCAATTTTCAGGAATTTTTGCAATTTTCAGGAATTTTTGCGATTTTTGCAATTTTCAGGAATTTTTGCGATTTTTGCAATTTTCAGTCATTTTTGCGATTTTTGCAATTTTCAGTCATTTTTGCGATTTTTGCAATTTTCAGGAATTTTTGCGATTTTTGCAATTTTCAGTAATTTTTGCGATTTTTGCAATTTTCAGGAATTTTTGCGATTTTTGCAATTTTCAGGAATTTTTGCGATTTCTGCAATTTTCAGGAATTTTTGCGATTTTTGCAATTTTCAGTCATTTTTGCGATTTTTGCAATTTTCAGTCATTTTTGCGATTTTTGCAATTTTCAGTCATTTTTGCGATTTTTGCAATTTTCAGGCATTTTTGCGATTTTTGCAATTTTCAGTCATTTTTGCGATTTTTGCAATTTTCAGGAATTTTTGCAATTTTCAGTCATTTTTGCGATTTTTGCAATTTTCAGGAATTTTTGCGATTTTTGCAATTTTCAGTCATTTTTGCGATTTTTGCAATTTTCAGGAATTTTAGCGATTTTTGCAATTTTCAGTCATTCTTGCGATTTCTGCAATTTTCAGTCATTTTTGCGATTTTTGCAATTTTCAGTCATTTTTGCGATTTTTGCAATTTTCAGGAATTTTTGCGATTTTTGCAATTTTCAGTCATTTTTGCGATTTTTGCAATTTTCAGTCATTTTTGCGATTTTTGCAATTTTCAGGCATTTTTGCAATTTTCAGTCATTTTTGCGCTTTTTGCAATTTTCAGGAATTTTTGCGATTTTTGCAATTTTCAGTCATTTTTGCGATTTTTGCAATTTTCAGGAATTTTTGCGATTTTTGCAATTTTCAGGAATTTTTGCGATTTTTTGCAATTTTCAGTCATTTTTGCGATTTTTGCAATTTTCAGGAATTTTTGCGATTTTTGCAATTTTCAGTCATTTTTGCGATTTTTGCAATTTTCATTCATTTTTGCGATTTTTGCAATTTTCAGTCATTTTTGCGATTTTTGCAATTTTCAGTCATTTTTGCGATTTTTGCAATTTTCAGTCATTTTTGCGATTTTTGCAATTTTCAGGCATTTTTGCGATTTTTGCAATTTTTCAGTCATTTTTGCGATTTTTGCAATTTTCAGGAATTTTTGCAATTTTCAGTCATTTTTGCGATTTTTGCAATTTTCAGGAATTTTTGCGATTTTTGCAATTTTCAGTCATTTTTGCGATTTTTGCAATTTTCAGGAATTTTTGCGATTTTCGTAATTTTTAGGAATTTTTGCGATTTTTGCAATTTTCAGTCATTTTTGCGATTTTTGCAATTTTCAGGAATTTTTGCGATTTTCGCAATTTTCAGGAATTTTTGCGATTTTTGCAATTTTCAGTCATTTTTGCGATTTTTGCAATTTTCAGTCATTTTTGCGATTTTTGCAATTTTCAGGAATTTTTGCAATTTTCAGGAATTTTTGCGATTTTTGCAATTTTCAGGAATTTTTGCGATTTTCGCAATTTTCAGGAATTTTTGCGATTTTTGCAATTTTCAGTCATTTTTGCGATTTTTGCAATTTCCAGTCATTTTTGCGATTTTTGCAATTTTCAGTCATTTTTGCGATTTTTGCAATTTTCAGTCATTTTTGCGATTTTTGCAATTTTCAGGAATTTTTGCGATTTTTGCAATTTTCAGGAATTTTTGCAATTTTCAGGAATTTTTGCGATTTTTGCAATTTTCAGGAATTTTTGCGATTTTTGCAATTTTCAGGCATTTTTGCGATTTTTGCAATTTTCAGGGATTTTTGCGATTTTTGCAATTTTCAGGAATTTTTGCAATTTTCAGGAATTTTAGCGATTTTTGCAATTTTCAGGAATTTTTGCGATTTTTGCAATTTTCAGGCATTTTTGCGATTTTTGCAATTTTCAGGAATTTTTGCGATTTTTGCAATTTTCAGGAATTTTTGCAATTTTCAGGAATTTTTGCGATTTTTGCAATTTTCAGGAATTTTTGCGATTTTTGCAATTTTCAGTCATTTTTGCGATTTTTGCAATTTCCAGTCATTTTTGCGATTTTTGCAATTTTCAGTCATTTTTGCGATTTTTGCAATTTTCAGTCATTTTTGCGATTTTTGCAATTTTCAGGCATTTTTGCGATTTTTGCAATTTTCAGGAATTTTTGCAATTTTCAGTCATTTTTGCGATTTTTGCAATTTTCAGGCATTTTTGCGATTTTTGCAATTTTCAGGAATTTTTGCGATTTTTGGAATTTTCAGGAATTTTTGCAATTTTCAGGAAATTTTGCGATTTTTGCAATTTTCAGGCATTTTTGCGATTTTTGCAATTTTCAGGCATTTTTGCGATTTTTGCAATTTTCGGGCATTTTTGCGATTTTAGCAATTTTCAGGAATTTTTGCGATTTTTGCAATTTTCAGGAATTTTTTGCGATTCCTGCAATTTTCAGGAATTTTTGCGATTTTTGCAATTTTCAAAATTTTCAGGCATTTTTGCGATTTTTGCAATTTTCAGGAATTTTTGCGATTTTTGCAATTTTCAGGAATTTTTGCGATTTTTGCAATTTTCAGGAATTTTTGCGATTTTTGCAATTTTCAGGAATTTTTGCGATTTTTGCAATTTTCAGGAATTTTTGCAATTTTCAGTCATTTTTGCGATTTTTGTAATTTTCAGGAATTTTTGCGATTTTTGCAATTTTCAGTCATTTTTGCGATTTTTGCAATTTTCAGTGATTTTTGCGATTTTTGCAATTTTCAGGCATTTTTGCGATTTCTGCAATTTTCAGGAATTTTTGCGATTTTTGCAATTTTCAGTCATTTTTGCGATTTTTGCAATTTTCAGGAATTTTTGCGATTTTTGCAATTTTCAGTCATTTTTGCGATTCTTGCAATTTTCAGGAATTTTTGCGATTTTTGCAATTTTCAGTCATTTTTGCGATTTTTGCAATTTTCAGTCATTTTTGCGATTTTTGCAATTTTCAGTCATTTTTGCGATTTTTGCAATTTTCAGTCATTTTTGCGATTTTTGCAATTTTCAGTCATTTTTGCGATTTTTGCAATTTTCAGGAATTTTTGCAATTTTCAGGAATTTTTGCGATTTTTGCAATTTTCAGGAATTTTTGCGATTTTTGCAATTTTCAGTCATTTTTGCGATTTTTGCAATTTTCAGTCATTTTTTGCGATTTTTGCAATTTTCAGGAATTTTTGCGATTTTTGCAATTTTCAGTAATTTTTGCGATTTTTGCAATTTTCAGGAATTTTTGCGATTTTTGCAATTTTCAGGAATTTTTGCGATTTCTGCAATTTTCAGGAATTTTTGCGATTTTTGCAATTTTCAGTCATTTTTGCGATTTTTGCAATTTTCAGGAATTTTTGCGATTTTTGCAATTTTCAGTCATTTTTGCGATTTTTGCAATTTTCAGTCATTTTTGCGATTTTTTGCAATTTTCAGGCATTTTTGCGATTTTTGCAATTTTCAGTCATTTTTGCGATTTTTGCAATTTTCAGGAATTTTTGCAATTTTCAGTCATTTTTGCGATTTTTGCAATTTTCAGGAATTTTTGCGATTTTTGCAATTTTCAGTCATTTTTGCGATTTTTGCAATTTTCAGGAATTTTTGCGATTTTTGCAATTTTCAGTCATTTTTGCGATTTTTTACAATTTTCAGTCATTTTTGCGATTTTTGCAATTTTTCAGTCATTTTTTGCGATTTTTGCAATTTTCAGTCATTTTTGCGATTTTTGCAATTTTCAGTCATTTTTGCGATTTTTGCAATTTTCAGTCATTTTTGCGATATTTGCAATTTTCAGGAATTTTTGCGATTTTTGCAATTTTCAGGAATTTTTGCGATTTTTGCAATTTTCAGTCATTTTAGCGATTTTTGCAATTTTCAGTCATTTTTGCGATTTTTGCAATTTCCAGTCATTTTTGCGATTTTTGCAATTTTCAGTCATTTTTGCGATTTTTGCAATTTTCAGGAATTTTTGCGATTTTTGCAATTTTCAGTCAATTTTTGCAATTTTTCAGTCATTTTTGCGATTTTTGCAATTTTCAGGCATTTTTGCGATTTTTTGCAATTTTCAGGAATTTTTGCGATTTTTGCAATTTTCAGTAATTTTTGCGATTTTTGCAATTTTCAGGAATTTTTGCGATTTTTGCAATTTTCAGGAATTCTTGCGATTTCTGCAATTTTCAGGAATTTTTGCGATTTTTGCAATTTTCAGGAACTTTTGCGATTTTTTCAATTTTCAGGAATTTTTGCGATTTTTGCAATTTTCAGAAATTTTTGCAATTTTCAGGAATTTTTGCGATTTTTGCAATTTTCAGGAATTTTTGCGATTTTTGCAATTTCCAGGAATTTTTGCGATTTTTGCAATTTTCAGTCATTTTTGCGATTTTTGCAATTTTCAGTCATTTTTGCGATTTTTGCAATTTTCAGGCATTTCAGCGATTTTTGCAATTTTCAGTCATTTTTTACGATTTTTGCAATTTTCAGTCATTTTCGCGATTTTTGCAATTTTCAGTCATTTTTGCGATTTTTGCAATTTTCAGGAATTTTTGCGATTTCTGCAATTTTCAGGAATTTTTGCGATTTTTTGCAATTCTCAGGAATTTTTGCGATTTTTTCAATTTTCAGGAATTTTTGCGATTTTTGCAATTTTCAAGAATTTTTGCGATTTTTGCAATTTTCAGGAATTTTTGCAATTTTCAGGAATTTTTGCGATTTTTGCAATTTCCAGGAATTTTTGCGATTTTTGCAATTTTCAGTCATTATTGCGATTTTTGCAATTTTCAGTCATTTTTGCGATTTTTGCAATTTCCAGTCATTTTTGCGATTTTTGCAATTTTCAGTCATTTTTGCGATTTTTGCAATTTTCAGTCATTTTTGCGATTTTTGCAATTTTCAGGAATTTTTGCAATTTTCAGGAATTTTTGCGATTTTTGCAATTTTCAGGAATTTTTGCGATTTTTGCAATTTTCAGGAATTTTTGCGATTTTTGCAATTTTCAGTCATTTTTGCGATTTTTGCAATTTCCAGTCATTTTTGCGATTTTTGCAATTTTCAGTCATTTTTGCGATTTTTGCAATTTTCAGTCATTTTTGCGATTTTTGCAATTTTCAGGAATTTTTGCGATTTTTGCAATTTTCAGGCATTTTTGCGATTTTTGCAATTTTCAGGAATTTTTGCGATTTTTGCAATTTTCAGGAATTTTTGCGATTTTTGCAATTTTCAGTCATTTTTGCGATTTTTGCAATTTCCAGTCATTTTTGCGATTTTTGCAATTTTCAGTCATTTTTGCGATTTTTGCAATTTTCAGTCATTTTTGCGATTTTTGCAATTTTCAGGCATTTTTGCGATTTTTGCAATTTTCAGGAATTTTTGCGATTTTTGCAATTTTCAGGAATTTTTGCAATTTTCAGGAATTTTTGCGATTTTTGCAATTTTCTTGCGATTTTTGCAATTTTCAGGCATTTTTGCGATTTTTGCAATTTTCAGGGATTTTTGCAATTTTCAGGCATTTTTGCGATTTTTGCAATTTTCAGGAATTTTTGCGATTTTTGCAATTTTCAGTCATTTTTGCGATTTTCGCAATTTTCAGTCATTTTTGCGATTTTTGCAATTTTCAGGAATTTTTGCGATTTTTGCAATTTTCAGGAATTTTTGCGATTCATGCAATTTTCAGGAATTTTTGCGATTTTTGCAATTTTCAGTCATTTTTGCGATTTTTGCAATTTTCAAAATTTTCAGGCATTTTTGCGATTTTTGCAATTTTCAGGAATTTTTGCGATTTTTGCAATTTTCAGGAATTTTTGCGATTTTTGCAATTTTCAGGAATTTTTGCGATTTTTGCAATTTTCAGGAATTTTTGCGATTTTTGCAATTTTCAGTCATTTTTGCGATTTTTGCAATTTTTCGCAATTTTCAGGAATTTTTGCGATTTCTGCAATTTTCAGTCATTTTTGCGATTTTCGCAATTTTCAGTCATTTTTGCGATTTTTGCAATTTTCAGGAATTTTTGCGATTTTTGCAATTTTCAGGAATTTTTGCGATTCCTACAATTTTCAGGAATTTTTGCGATTTTTGCAATTTTCAGTCATTTTTGCGATTTTTGCAATTTTCAAAATTTTCAGGCATTTTTGCGATTTTTGCAATTTTCAGGAATTTTTGCGATTTTTGCAATTTTCAGGAATTTTTGCGATTTTTGCAATTTTCAGGAATTTTTGCGATTTTTGCAATTTTCAGGAATTTTTGCGATTTTTGCAATTTTCAGTCATTTTTGCGATTTTTGCAATTTTTCGCAATTTTCAGGAATTTTTGCGATTTCTGCAATTTTCAGGAATTTTTGCGATTTTCGCAATTTTCAGGAATTTTTGCGATTTTTGCAATTTTCAGGCATTTTTGCGATTTTTGCAATTTTCAGGCATTTTTGCGATTTTTGCAATTTTCAGGAATTTTTGCGATTTTTGCAATTTTGCTCCATTCCATAATCAAAAAATACCGATTTATGATCTGAAACATTATTATCAACTACACAGCATGTACCATTGTCAGTGAAATTTGAAAATATTTGATCAATTGCTGAAGCTGTACCTTTTGTTACTCTGGTTGGCCAGCCAACCATATATTTCATGTTATAACAACTGAAGACATTGCACAGCTTTTTAAAATCATTATTTGAGTCATTATAACAATCAATATTGAAATCGCCACAAACCAGCATGTTAGATTTTGGTCTATAAGTAACACTAAGAACCTCATCTAACTTTTTTAAAAATACATTAACATTTGAAGAAGGAGACCTGTAGCAACACAAAATGATTAATGGGCCTACGTCCGATTTACATGTGATACCACAGATTTCGAATTCTTGAACACCATAGAAAAGTTGGCAATCTGGCTCTATATCATTTTTTTTCTTCATGGACGATGCTCTTCTGAAATATCAACAATTGTTCCTCCCTTGGCAGTCCCCGCGAGATTAACCCGTCGAGTTGAGGCTTCGCACCCCTTCGTGGTCACTTTGGAGACCTGCAGAACATCTCTTTCCAAAGACTCGTTCATCCAACAAACAGCGAAGCTCTGGAACACATTGCCAAGGGAGGTGTTCCCCGAAGCATATGACTTCCAGAAATTTAAGAAGAACACCAATTCCTACCTTATTTCCCTTGGTTCTCACGATGTTCTCTGAACATTACAGGATATCCCTTCTCGAAATCATGAAGTAAATTTTGGAATACGGAATTGGCTACTCTTGGCCAGTTAATCGAAAACGGACGACTTTCGTTGGACTTCACATCGAGAAAAAATATTTAGAACTGCCGTGTTATGTCAAAATTTTAACCTAAGGGTCACTTGTCCAATATTCCTGATTCATATCCAAACACCCTGTAAAGAGTCGGAATAGTGATTTCTTTCAGACATCGGAATAATTCTTGAATCTTCATATATAGACTTCCATAAGTGTCCAATAATTTTACATGAAACATTCTGACATCTGAGATGTAGGAAATAACGAGACTATATAATTTGACAGCTAGTAGCAACTTGTTCATATTTCAACACGCCCATTACAGAACCACTAATGATGTGGGATATATCTATATATCTATCTACCCGAGAAGTCAGTTGAGTCTCAAGTGCCTATAAATTACGTTCGAAAAATGTTACAGTTCTTCGTATTCGTTTGCATGGTAAAAAAAGTCCTCAAATGTGTCAAGAATGTACAGCTTTTTGAACTTCAAAGTCATAATTCAGTTCTCCATATTTGAGATTTGCTCTTATCTACAAATAATTTTTTGAAATATTCAGAATCTTCGATGAATGAGGAAGTTTCCTTCAGATGAATTTTCATAAGATAATTTCGGAACTCTCCAGTTTCATGTCCACGCTGTACAGAATGGCGACCGATGAAGTCCAAGTCGTTTTCATTTCCAAATTAAAACTACTTCTAATTTTCGGGGCAGCAAACTGTGACTTACATTCTGAATCTATAGTATGAAAATAGCTGATGGAGAAGAATATAGCTAGCGAATAGCTAACGAATAACTTACGAATGAAAAACGAATGAAAAAAGAATAGAAGAAGAAGTGAAACTGGTAAACAAACACATATACATAACCACAAATGCCCTCGGAGCAGGAATGCATAAGTTAGTTGGCTTCATCCTGACAGGTTATGGTTTTGTTATTTATGCATTGAAATATCTTGAATAGAGCTCGATCCTAAACGAAAATATCATTGAATCAATGAATCAATTTCGGGTACATTCAATGATCCTATCCGTCCTAATTTACTGCCATCGGTCAGAAGAGAATGAAGCCGACCCCCATGGCTCCTTCCTCTTGTTGTGCCTGTCAGTATTTTGAGTGGTGTGAACGGACTCGAAGTATTAGGCGCTGTTGCGAGATATATATTCTGCAACATTCCTAGAAAATAGATCCGTTTTATAAAGGAACGAATTCATTACCAAAAAATGAGTGACAAGTTATAAATAACTCATTGTTATATAACGATAGTGAAAAATTATGGATACTATCGCAAATTATCAAAATTTATCTTTATCAACTTCACTCAGCCAATGAGAGATTAATGGGAATGGGGAAGACCACTGAGAGAAGAAATCCGTGCAAACCTCTTTTAATCGACGAATCATGAGTTACGTTTGATGTACAATCAATATTATGAGTTGAAGTTGAAAGGAATCGAATCTATATCGTTTTGAAATCAGCATATTTCATTCGATATTTCAAACAACCAAATATGATGGTGGAGCCGTGACGTATTAGTCCCAACCTGTAGCTATCTCTCTCTGATACCTCGTCATTCTGCAGTATTGCAGTGTGATTGGTCAGTTCAAGGACAATAGGCGTGTTGGGACTGAGACGTCGCACCAGTCACACCAATGAATTGACAAAATTTCAAATGGCGCAGGAATTGTGTGCTTTGAAATGGATATATTCTAATTTATTGTTTTCATCGTCTTAGCATGAATGACAAAATTCAAAATTAATTCGCTGGTAGTATTTTAGTATAGAGTACACGATAATGTCATTTTAAAAAATCAGTGGTCTCCCCCATTTAGGATTGTGAAGAACCTATTATATCCTTTTGCTGTTATGATATAGTTATTATGCATTCAAAGAAGAATTCCCGGAAATCTAGAGATATTTATGATGTCGGCAACGTCGTACTGGCACAGGGAATCGTATTCTAACTGTGTGTGAATGTGGATTTTCAGAAAGTACGTCATAGAAATGGTGGAGGAGCCAAGTTCCCCTTGAGAAAAATGTATATATATCAATTTTTTACTACACAGTGGGATAAAAACCTCAATAAAGGAAACTTCCCCATTTCAAAGTAACTTCATCCAGAACATCGATTTTTTTAAAGATGCCGAACTATACAAAAAGAATCATTATCGAAATTCAAGCTAGTCAGACCTGATATTTCCAGGGCCTACAAAAATATTCTACAGGGCGTTCAGAAACTAGAGCTAAATTTTTCTATTCAGAAAAATCGAAAACTCAATTTTTTCAAATAGTTACCCTCTTTTTTCTCTTCACTAGTGGAATAGAAACGTCAATTCAAGGGCTAATTTTGGTTTTAAAATGGACGGCGTATATTATTTAACGAGCACGGAACGATAGTGATTTCCTGTGATATCAGATACGGAAATAATATTGAAGATGAACAAAGTATCTCATTGATGTATCGAACACAGTATAACAAGAGCAATTTTGTGTTATAGCCGTAGAAAAAAATACTTATTTGTAAGGTTCAAAAACGTATACTCCATGAATGGCAATCGAAGAATGTGTAGTACATACATTGAATACGTTAAATATGTAAGTTGTACCAGTATTATCTCTCCACATTTTTTCCTAGTTTTTTCGAGCTGTTGCGATACCACGTGGAATATGCAAGAATAATGGAAGCTATCATAGCGCCTGTCAAAAACTCTTCGTTTTCAATAAAGAAGAGCAAGATTTCGTCTCATTATTCAATGATACATTCAAGGAGTACTCCAGAGAAGAATACGAGGATATGCAAAAAGATAATATGAGGATCGTCGCTCACTCTGTTAGTATTTTTCGGTATTCTATAATACTAAACGCACTAGTGAGTCTTCATTCATACCAGATAGGTAGTTTCGTGCGAGTGCTACTCATGAGGTGGCGTATGGAGTCAGTAACAAAACCTATACATCAAACTCAAATCTTATTAATTGCTTGTCACGAAGACATTTTTATGCAGGGTATATCTGAAATTGCTGCAACTTTCGAAAAAAACTTTACAAAATCTCTCAATACTTTTTTTTATGAAAATATACACTAGTGTCTTCGTGAGATCGACTTTTCTAGCAAACCTGATGGAAATTATTGTACTTAGATGTTGCCGTTTATCACTTGTGACAACGAAACTAAAGAGGTTGGAGGTTATGTTGGTGATATTTGGAATATAATTCAGGAAAAATACCGATTCAAGTGAGTTGTCTGCTATCATAACAACACTCGGTGACAAAAAGTTACAAACTATTTCACCTGTAATACTAGAAATGTCTTTGAATATACTGTGACAGTGATTATAAAACTCAAATTTATAGGTACACTTTGATCTGTACATCTTACGATGAAGGAAGATCTATGAATGAGAACGGACAGGCTGATGTTTTTTTATCTGCTTCTGTAGCAGAAGAAAATTTGAATAATCTTTACTTCTCTCAACCTTACTTCTATAACTGGTGAGTAATGAGTATCAAAAATAAGTTCTTCCAAATAAGAGCCAAGTCTTAAATCACCTATCACAGAAAGAATATTTGTAGAAATAGTATAGTCATCTACTCGTTTATATTGGCAATTTAATTCTCAAGTCGCTGTGTATTTGAAGGTACCATCTTTATTTGAAAGCACCAAAACTACATGCATCGTCTCTCTCCTACTTGAAGACGTTTTCCGACAACCTATGGCTAACTATGGCCGCCATATTAGCCCTACTCACTATGACGCTATGGTTGAACGTCAAAATCCTCAACAAATTAATGAAAGTGGAACCGAAAGTTGGCATACCCTCCTGCTTTCTGAGTGCTGCTTCTGGATTCATCAATCAAGGTCAGGAAGGGTTATATGTGTGAATGGTCGATAACAGAGGCCCTGGAATGGAGCCTTGGGGTACGCAGGTTCAAAATTCGATAAATCGTCTTTTGAGGTCATTTGTATGTCAATGATGAATAACCTGGGTCCTAGAATAGAGCCTTGTGGTACGCAGTGAAAGAATTCGAACAGATGACAAGTGTACCTGATGTGTAAAACATTCACAGTGATAGGTTATCTTTGAAAACGATTCAAATAACTTGAAAATTACATAAGGAGAGCATCATTTGCGAAACTACTTTTCTTGAGTTTCAGCAGCGGAAAATAAGCTTTCCAAATTGGTTTAATTAGACACTATGAAGAACAGATAACCTCTAATTAGTTGTACTAAATATCTATGATACATTGCTAGCGTCTTGAGGCCCTACTTGAACATTAATTTCAGTCTGATTAAGTTAGTCGGCAGTCTGTGGGGAAATTATAGAATATTGTTCTAGTCATACAGGGCGATATTCAGCTACCTTCACTAGTATTTATACTTCATACTGAAAGTGGCAGATCTCGAGAGCAGACATTCTGAATGATTTCGGCCCAGATTTCTGCTGAAATTACTGACTACCAGTACTTAAAAATGTTGATCACATCATCGTGATTGATTTATAGATTCTGCTCGTTACATCACGAATCGGGCAGATTCGTCATTGATTTGTCATCGATTTGTGATTATAGGAAGCCTTCTCAAATGATTAGTTGCTGGTCCACGAACGATTTATCGAAATCTTATCAATTTTACTCCAAACATAATTGTATAAAAAATTGTGAATAACTGGGATAGTGACAGCTCACTCCTGGAGAATTTGTTCCGAATTTCAGCACAAGTAATCTGTAAATACTGAACTATTTCGGAACAGCAGAATTTCAACAGTGTCAGTGGCACTACTGACACTGCAGGCAGTTGAATTCGGAACCTTATACAGGGTGTCCCGAAATCAGCCTGCCAAACTTCACCAGGCGCCAAAATAGGAAGAAAAGTTTCAATACACATGAGTCGAAAAATGACTCATAAGGAAGCTGCAACCTCCTAAAAGATGGCTCCTGAAGATGACATTCTTGGAATATTTCTGAAACGCCATGTGGAATCAAAAATTGCATTCAGGAGTATAATGCAGGGTGGGAATTCATTAAATATACTAATATAATATACTAATTTTCCAGGTTATGATTTGAGACTTCGTAGTCTGTCAGGCAGAGGACAGGTTCTGATTGCCCTTTTGTTGGGAGTGGTTCTGTATGCGGCAATGAACGCCGTGTTGTTTTCACGTTTAGCCATTTCTGATGTCAAATTTCCGTTCACGTCGTTACAGGACATTGGCAAACATAGAGGATTATCTCTTTGTCTCAGAACAAACAGTTTTGTTCATGATTATTTCACGGTAAGTGCTAGCGAAAACTGCTGGATATACTGGCTGACTCAATTCAAGGTGACATAACCAAGGCGATTAACAAACCAGAGGTTTTCAATATTTCGAGGTCATTCGAACTGCTTGTTTTTTCACTTTTTCCACTAACCTGCTCGACAGTCGAAACGTGAAATCTAAATTTTACGATCAATACCTGCCAGGCAAAACAGGAACGAACGAGAGAGAAATGTTGACAACATAAATATGGACTTGGCAACAATTCTCGAATGGAGATCCAATAACTTGGTAGATTTCAATGCAAACAAAACACAAGCATGCCTTTCCTCTAGAAAAGCCGATCTCACTGTGCCAAACATAAGCTTGTCAGAAGTAACCATACCTTTGAAGACATTTCGATGATTGGTATTACTATCAGCAATAACCTTTCTTGGGAAAATCACGTGAGATCAATTGCTAAAAGTGCATCCCAAAAACTTGGTTTTCTGTTTCAAGCCAGGAGCTATTTCACTTCCGGTCAGCTGCTTATGATCTATAAGGCACAGATCCGACCTGTCCTGGAATACTGTTCCCATATTTGGAGTGCAGCACCCAAACATACCCTGAAACTGTTGGATTCTGTCCAAACAAGGGCAATTCGTCTCGTGGGTGATGCCTCGCTCACAAACTCACTCACTTCTCTGGAACACCGTAGAAAAGTTGGCGATCTGGCTCTATTTTATAGAAATTTTCTTGGACGATGCTCTTCTGAAATATCAGCAATTGTTCCTCCCTTGGCAGTCCACGCGAAATCAACCCGTCGAGTTGAGGCTTCGCACCCCTTCGTGGTCACTTTGGAGACCTGCAGAACATATCTTTTCAAAGACTCGTTCATCCAACGAACAGCGAGGCTCTGGAACACATTGCCAAGGGAGTTGTATAACCGCCAGAAATTTAAGAACACCAATTCCTACCTTATTTTCCTTGGTTCTTACGATGTTATCTGAACATTACAGGACATCCCTTTTCGAAGGAACCAGAACATAAAAAAAAGTTTTCATTATTTTCGAATGTCGACACACGTTTCGAATGTTGAACAGTTCATTTCAAACTACTGAGTAGTTTCATGTAGGAGAGAGACGGGCGAAGTGACAGAGTTAACGGTTGAGACATCCTGTAGTATGTTTCAAAAAAATGCTTCTCATGCGACTTAAACATCAATAGACTTCAATACTATGAAGCAATAAAATATAATGTGAACTGAAGAAATAAATTTCATAAATTCACTTTGTCCGCCCCGGTGCGGGTAAAGTAAAATACTATAATAATAATGGAGCGAATGAAAATTGATTTAAAAGTTTCACGAATTCATTCAGAACGAATTGAAATATAGACACAGATACAAAATCTCATTTGGAAGTTGATGTACTGGGAGAGTTCAGGAACAGAAAATAATTTCCGCATCTGCTTCGGCTTTTTGATAATCATGTGTAGATCAACCTACGGAATAATGGTTGAATTCTTTCCATACATATTACTGTCAATCCGTCGATGGATTTCTCTACAACATCCTGAAATATTATTCCACATTGCCCTCGCAGCATTCATTTCACTCTGCCCGACGTGTCCCCAAAACAACAAAATTGGAATGAATCTTTTCAAAAAAGTTCGAATAGGATGTAAGAAAGACTAATAGCAGGTCAATGAAGAAAATTATGAAGCGATGTCAGGATCTTCTAAAATAACGAAAATACTTACAATTGATATGGCCTAAACCTCCAACAGGTGTCAACGAATCACACATGTGAGATAACACTTCCATTTCAATTTCCAGATGTGATTTATATGTAGAAGTAATGATAGGTTACAATAGATAGCAAGCCCAACAATAAATTTCGAATCTGAATTGATATTCCACTTTTCTTGTCCGTCTCTCTTCTATATTGATGTATATCACCCTGTATATCCCCAAGTACTGAAACTACTAAGAAAAGAAAATAAATTACTTCAACAAATTGCTTCAACTCCTCAGACCGATGATGGTGTGGTGGTACCAGAATGGAAGGAAGTACTGAACAACAAGAACTGTTTGGACATAATAGACCAACGAAACATCTCGAAAATAATATGCAAAGAGGGGATAGTTATATTCGAGAACAGAGTCATCATGTCCGCCATAGCAAAAAGGTCTGCTTTTCCATGCGAGATCGTCAATTTTGGGACCATCTATTACCAGAAAGGAAATGTCTTCGCAATGACCAGAGCACTGAAAGAAAAACGTCTAATCGAGAAAATGTGAGTGTATTTAGCGTTGAATAATGGAAAGAAGTTTGCTTTTCACGATATATTCGATGACAGTAGTGTAACAATGCCGATCTTAGCCCAATTTGGCGCCCAACGTCATCCAAGAAGGCGGGTGATGGGGCAAGATGAAGTTAAAAACTCTTATCTACTAACTGCTTCGACAGTAACCGTTTGCTCTTTTATTTGAGGACACAAATCTGTCACTTTACTTCCACGGAAGAAAACAAAATTACTTTCCGTGAGAGGTTGAATAAATTGGCTTGAGCTTGCTTCCACATATAAGATCTGTTTTACCCAAGTACCTAATCAGTTTCTCCATCACTGCTATAAAACAAATAACAATTTCATTTTTGAACTTCAATGATCTTATACACTTCCTCATATTCTGAACTTACTCAATCGAAATTTAAAAAAAAATGCAGCAACACAATGAACAAATGTGACAGAAATTTTGAATTGATCTTCGTTCAGATTCAAATTCTGTCTGTAACCTTAGATCATGTAGCACATGGATTTGGATCAAGACTCGAGAGCAGAGAGAAGCATAGCATACAGGGTACATTTTTAGTATCTGATGACATTCCTAGCCTATTTTTCCTTCCAGATTGATGGAAATGAGAAGCCACGGAATATATAATCGTCTAGAACATAAGCACGTCACAAGTCAGAAACCTAGTAGTGGCGAAATTTGGAATCAAGTCACCATGGCACACATCAAAGGAATACTTTGCATGTACTTAATAGCGATCGTGGTCAGTTTGGGTATATTAGTTACCGAGATAACGATCCATAGAAGAGGATAATAGAATATTACCATAGTAGTCACATAGTTGTTTGAATTCAAATATGCACCAATATACACTCAGTTCCAAATAAAGTGACGCACTTGATATTTGACCTACCTTCTTAAAAGAAAAAAACAAAAAATAGTAGGCCAATTTTTTTATTTTAATTTGTTGGTAGGTAATGCATTTGTCTTACAAAAAAAATAAAGAGGTGAACATTTTTTCAAAGCCTCCTTGATGGTGGTGGAATAACTCGAACCATGATTTATTCTTCATTTTTGACTCACCCTGTGTGTTAATTGAGTAATGGTATACAAAGTGCTCACACCCTATACGAAAGAGGGTTCTTTTGCGAGCATTTTGTTTTTTTATTCATCGATTTATCTCCAAAATTTTCCGAATTACAGCTTTTTTTGCTGAATCCTTGCAGATTACCAACTTTCTGAATTTATCGAGAAACAATTTTCTAATGAAATAAACTGATACCAATAACTGAAAAAAAAAAAATGAATTGGGATGACTGCTTAATACCTTGTATTGCCGCGAGAGGTCTCCGGAAAGTCTCGCAGAAATGCCAGATGAATTAGTGGAAGAATGGGATCGTATACCAATGGAAACGATAAGCAACTTAATTCCCAGTATGCCTCGTAGATTAGAAGTTCTTAGAGTTGCTAGAGGAGGAGAATAGTAAGTGAATTTGATAAAGGGAAAGCAGTCATTCAATTTTGAAATGAAGTTATCTATATCTGTAGTTTTTGTATCAAAAATAGCAAACATATCATCGACGACATATATCTAATCCAAATCCTAGGGAAATACTCGAATTTTTCTTTTGCGTTCGCTTCAAATCGATTCATGAATAGTTCAGCCAGGAAAGGTAATAAACAATTTCGCATAGGCGTATAAACTGGGCGTCAATTGAAACGTTAATAGTGAAATATGGCATCAAGTTTGACTTCTCGTAATTTCTAAAATATTGAACGAATTTTGAATTGCCGCACAGATTCTGAATGCCTTTCTCATCGTCTTTCGAACCGTTCCTTACAACTTCTTCTGAATTGATCAGGATCCGTGATACAGGGTGAAACAAAGTTTCGTGCCTTTTG
Source organism: Phaedon cochleariae (assembly GCA_918026855.4). NCBI lineage: Eukaryota > Metazoa > Arthropoda > Insecta > Coleoptera > Chrysomelidae > Phaedon > Phaedon cochleariae. The sequence continues at coordinate 29,225,429 of OU896723.1, forward strand.
AAAAGAATTTCTCCGTCCCCCCATTTTGTGGGAAGACCACGATGCTCATATTTTATTCAGGCATATAAATAGCAACCATACCTCGGAACGTTTTCGAGTTTCTGCCAAAAACTACTGTGGTTTCCGAAAAAAAAAAAATTTTTTTTGCATTTTTTTTTAAATGGCCTGATTACCTGTATCTTCAAAACGATGAATCAGTCTATTTGACTGACTTATTGAAAATGGTACTTAAATGAGTTTGGGTATATCCTAATCGTCGTAAACTGAAATAATAATTATCTGTACTTATAGTTCATATCACTATAATGATCTTACCAAATGATATTTTCCATTTCGACCCGATTTGAACGAGGCATCTTTAAATTTTTTAGAACCCGAATTACACTGACGTTTTCATGAAAATTGGCAATAATTGATATAACCTCTATGCATACCTACATTGTTTCAACAATACGTTGTTATAAAAACAAGGTATCGTTGTTTGTTTTTGTTGATGAGATGTGTTGATTTACTGCTCACTAAGGTAGACAACTTTTATCATAGACTGCGAAGTAATAAATTATTGATTGTTTTTGAGTAACCTGGTATACATATCTGCTCCAACGCTTTCCTGAAATGCATAAAAGCATCCAATTATGGAATTATGGACTCCTCTAAAATTAGTCCATTTTAAAAAATACAAAAAAATTTTTTTTCTTCGGAAACCACAGTTGTTTTTGGCAAAAACTCGAAAACGTCTCGAGGTATGGTTGCTATTTATGAAATGCCCGAATAAAATATGAGCATCGTGGTCTTCCGACAAAATGGGGGGGGGGGCGGAGATTTTTTTTTCAAAATGCACGAAACTTTGTTTTACCCTGTATCACGGGTCCTGATCAATTTAGAAGAAGCTGTAAGGAACGGTTCGAAAGACGATGAAAAAGGCATTCAGAATCTGGGCGGCAATTCAAAATTGGTTCAATATTTTAGAAATTACGAGAAGTCAAACTTGATGCCAAATTTCACTATTAACGTTTCAATTGACGCCCAGTTTAGTATGTTGTTTCTACCAAGGTACTTTTCGTCATTCAATAAACTACCTACTTGTTAATAAAGATATAGCCACGTCAAATAGACAAACCATGATAAAATCACAATTATTCGGGTTATAAGCTCTTCGATCTAGCTAACTCATGTAAGGTATGCTCTAATCGTTTCTCATTCATATTTTGTGAATATTCAGGAGAACTGTCATTAATTGATTTAAAAAAAAAATTACATCGTTGTCGTGTCGTGATGTATAAGGGCGAGGACGAACAAAACACAACTCGAGTCGAACAAACGAATAGCACTTACCGGAGAAAAGTTCCAGGAACTTCTCGACCCCATAGTTGCTGGGGAACCTGTAAAGGGGGTCCTTCAGGGCGTCTGATGTGTGAACTTTGATCCTCTTCACCATGAACGTTATGTTGTCGTTTTTGCCGTCCTGATTGAAATCTGAAAAAGAAATCGGTGTTTGAATGGGCGTGTACACCATGGTAGAACTCTTAACTCAAACCATGTTTATAATGATCCTTTCATACATAAATAATGATTGACGACATAATTCGATCGAAAAATTCACTGGAATGTTCAATTTTTGGACATAAATAATAGTACCATCTGAAAACGGACCCTCTTATGACGTAGAAACCTAATCTCGCCATAGTTAAAAGAAAATACCAAACGCCGGACGGAGACTGAGGCAACTGATATATTAATTCTTTCAACTATGATCTCGCGCTAATTCACTCTGTCAGAAATCATGTATCATTCATCTCTGTCTGGAATAGTCCTGTTTCAGTATAAGGGTTTTGACGTCACATCATCGCCTCGTTTTCAGAGGTCCGAAAAATCGGGGATTTCAATAATTTTTTATAAAACGTAGGGAGCTCACAGCGATAAACGGTTTGCTGTAGTGAGCTAGTTTGGGTGAGTTCTATCGAATTATGGAATAAATTTTTTTTGTGATATAAGCCCATTGTGCGGCTATAATGATAACGTTTATTCAGATCTACAAGAAAAAATCTACAATATTTTGGCAGATATTATACTCTGAATAATTATTGGCCTAACAAGTGTGAGAAGTGATATATTTCGCACGGAAATGTTACGAGTGCATGAAAGTTACTTTCGAACCAGTTGTACACTATTTTTCCTACCAGCCAGACAAATCAGAAATGACCGAGGGAGAAATGTTGACAACATAAATATGGACTTGGCAACAATTCTCGAATGGGGATCCAATAACTTGGTAGATTTCAATGCAAACAAAACACAAGCATGTCTTTTCCCTAGAAAAGCCGATCTCACTGTGCCCAAGATAAGCTTGTCAGGAGTAACCATACCTTTGAAGACATCCATTTCGATGCTTTGTAATACTATCAGCAATAACCTTTCTTGGGAAAATCACGTGGGATCAATTGCTGAAAGTGCATCCCAAAAACTAAGTTTTCTGTTTCGGGCCAGGAGCTATTTCACTTCCAGTCAGCAACTTATGATCTATAAGGCACAGATCCGACCTGTCCTGGAATACTGTTCCCATATTTGGAGAGCAGGACCCAAACATACCCTGAAATTGTTGGATTCTGTCCAAAAAAGGGCAATTTGAAATATCAAAAGTTGTTCCTCCCTTGGCAGTCCCCGTGACTATAACCCGTCGAGTTGAGACTTCGCACCCCTTCATGGTCACTTTAGAGACCTGCAGAATATCTCTTTCCGAAGACTCGTTCATCCAACGAACAGCGATGCTCTGGAACACATTTCCAATGGAGGTGTTCCCCGAGGCATATTATGGCTATTTATGTTAAAATCAACTCATTATTCGGCGAATAAATCATCATTTCACACCGGTGTAGACAGCAATGACAGCATTGACAGCAATAAGGTTATGTATCGCAGATTATGACAAAATGACAAATACTTGAACCTATACAATTATAAGCTAGGCAAAATTTAAACTCTAACTAAAATGAATGTATATCTAATGATAGTAAGTATCAAAATATGATAATTCGATATTATAATCATCCATACATCATATTGACCAAACGATGATCACGTGATCGTGAGGGAATATTGCCACATTGTTCGTTTTCACTTTCGCATTGCATTTTTCGCAAGAGGTAGGTACATTTTTTTTGATGTCCATATCATTTATGAAAAAAAAAGGTTTTCAATGAACAAGATCTCACAATAATTACAAATAGTTACGAAGATCATTCAGTGAGTCCTAAATATCCTCATTTTCAACAATAAAATCGTGCTGTAACATGTAAGTTCTCAGTTTTCTGAGAAGAAATGGAAATTCTAGAAGAGAACGCAGCATGGAGAGTACTTTCGTCTGCAAAACTGTGGATAGGACAAGTGTTACAGGTCATTGATTTGAAGTTAGCACAATGTTGGTGCCAAAATTGATCCTTGTGGAACGCCAAAATTGATGGATATGGTTTCAGAGGATACTCCGTCCATGGAGGGTTATGAAGTTCAATTCACCTTAGCAGAAAGGTTGATAGACTCGCTTTTGACTTGTTTCATTGTTGAGCGAGAGTGATCTACACTCAACGGCAAAAAAAATCGACCAGAAAAAATGTTTGCTGAATTTATCGCCCTGTAACTTTTTAAATTATTTTTGGCCGATTCTACTGAAACTTCGAAGAAATCGTAGATTCGTTTCTTGGGATGTTAGCCTCAATTCCAGTTTTCAAAAAAGTAAGCTTGATCATTATACAGGAAAGAATAAAACTGTCACAAAACACTTATTGTATCTTCTCTTAAACACATGTAATTGAGGTGAATCAGGAACCATTTTGTTGAGAAGGGGATCACACTTCAATCCAAACCATAAGAAAGCTAAGTTTCAGACTGAATTTCACCAAAATTAGGCTGCAAATAAACAAGTTACAGGGCAATCCATTTGCCAACATTTTTTTCTAACCGTTTTTTTTTCGCTGGTGTTAGTATTTCGTTGACGTCTCATTGCCCGGTAACATTTGAGATCACACATGCTTATCAGCAGCTACTTTATTCACAATGATGCCAACATCGAAATCTCAAATAGAATCACCCTTTACGATACACGGATATGCTTTCAGCGTGAGAGCGCTCCAATGGTGCAATAAAAGAAGCAAAAGGCGTTTTGTTTTTTCTCGCTCTCAGATTTTGTTTACGCAGTGAATTGTTATAGCTATTTCTAGGAAAAGCTTTTATTTATTTGAGAATATTCTGCCTGGCTTTCAGCACAGTAAAAGTCTATCTATGTCGGAAATCCATATCGGGATATGCATCATGTGGCGATTAGATTGAAGCAAAAGAGAATTGAATATATGTATTTCTTTTTCTGCAATCATCTGAGGATTTCTATAGGGCTCCTCAGTACTTGACGTTATACTTGTTTTATAGACCTCTCTTGAGTATTCCTTCGATCAGGAGCCCTTACACTTGGCAACAGTGTATAATTTCAGTGTTCTATGACCAAATTTGTTGTTTCATGTCATGTGTTTGTTACAAAATGTAAAATGTCGAATTTGACAATGTTTACTGTTGGGTGTGGACATCGAAATATTCTAATAATCCAGTGATTATCTTCAAAGGTTGGTTCAAATTGGGCCTAACAATATATTACTTCGATCACAGACAAAATATATCCATGGTTCCGCAAAATGAAGAAAGGGTCGAAGAGGTTATCGATGACGATGTTGGAAAATTACAATACAAAAATAACTCTATTAAGAACGGATTATTTCAAGCTGCAATGGTATTATATGCCAGGGAGAGGAAAAATATCCATTTGATTGAATACTTTGACTGAATCTGTGATTTTGTGGGGTTAGTCATTGAAAAAGTATGTATTTCAATTTCATGAACAAATCAGCAAGATGATACCTATATCAAATATGCTGAGTTTCCATTATTTGTAATATATAGATATTATTTGAAATAAAAAAGATTTCCTTTTCAACTAAACTTGAATTAGCTTCTACTGGAAATCGATATACTCGAATCAGATTATCTTACTTACTACATTCAATTTCATCATTCTATTCATGGAATTCATAACATAACCTGAAATAATACTAGAAATTGGATCAAGGAATGCTCAAGGTACCTCTCTACCTTCCTTGGAATTGACATTCCTTGAGTCTTCCTTGAAGCTCATATTACGACTATAAATTGGTAACTGGTCCTTAAGGCTGCCTTAAGAGACGAGGTCACCTTGAGTTGCGACTATAAATAGAGCATCACTTGAGAGATGAAATAAAAAAAAATAGTTACAGTGAACTATCAAACACACCTCCTGATATAGCTGATTCTCAAAGGGCAATAATAGACTCAATAACATTTGGGTACTATAGGCCTCTCAGAAGAACTGCTGTGCATGTTCTGTCAGAAAGGAAACAACAGCAGAACCTACATATTTCTGGCCACTGTGAGGGTTCAATAAGGAATATCGGGGTTGCTAACTTAAAGAGGAAGAAGGCAAGAGTTTCCAGATACATTAAAGATCTAAGACACCTCATTACTACATACGCAATTTGTTCGTTTCAAATTTGCAAGGCCTGTTGCACGAATTTTATCCAGTAGACTTCAACAAGTAACCAAACTTCCTAGACTATTTTTTGATAACTACTCCAATACAAATATATCTCGTTCGCATTTTCTTTATTTCGTTCTGGAGCAGCGTAATTGCACCCGAGATTAAAACTTTGCATTCTGACATCGTATTGTTACTTCTGTGTATTTTGGCGTAGCGAAATGCTCGTGAATAGCCAAAATTTGTGCAGCGCAATTTCCACATTGTTTATAGCCTTCATATGCTTTTATCGTCGATACAATGTAGCAACAGATTCCAAGGAAAGTAATATTCTCAACGATGTCAGAGCTAAGAACTTTCCTGTTAAGAGGAAATCATGTCTCCATTCTCCAACGAAGCTTACTCATATGCTGTGTCGTACACTCATTTCCATTTTATTTTATTTCCTGTAGTATCCCAAGTAATGCAAATACATTATTCAACTAAACTTCAATACGCCTTTTTTTTGCTTTTTGAATCTAGTAAATATGTGCCTAAACTCTGATCACACCATCTTCCAAACAAATACCTAATATACCAATGAATATGCCCTTCAGACATGATAATGGCTGCCTAACAGCAGATTTTGATACAAAGCCCAAAATTAAGCATCTCTTGAAGCCCCCTGAGATTGCTAGTATTGAGTATATTGTATGCATAAGGGGTGCGACCTAAAATATTTATTCTGCACCCTTCTTTCGCTATATCCAATAAGGTTGTTTTTAGAATATGGGGTAGGGTAGCTTCTCCTCTATTATCTGTGCTTCTAGGTTTCTCGTTCTTTGGTTCTGTAGAGTGACAAATTTTGTTAGTACGTTTATAGAGGTCTCCTCTTCTTTGCTAGAGTCGGTTCAAAGGAGCAGGCTCGTCTATTAACAAAGTAATCCTCACAACATTGAAAACGAGTTGCATTGCTCTCATTTTTGTCGCTTTTATCATGGACGAAGGTCTGTCGAATCATCAGCAGTGTTGTTCTCTTCTGGAATGACCTTTGGCCACCGAATACAGCAAGCTCCAGCATTACATCAATTCCTTCTTCTGTAGGACATGAGTCTTAACGGCTCGAAATTGTTAATATGGAGTAGAAATATTGTTGGTGCTACAATTGATCCTTGCGGAACACCAGCATTCATGGTAAGAGAGTCAGATGAAATTCCGTCGACCACTACATGGAGAGACATGTTTGAGAGAAAACTAGCTAGCAGAGAACATAGCTGGGGGATTGACCGTGGCCGATCAATTGTTTACGTTCCTTAAGATGAGCCTCGAGTCTATCGCGACAAGTCATTCTGATTGTTCCTCATATCGAAGATAATAGTTTTATTTTCGTCTTGGAATTGTCAGAGAACTAAAATACGCGCCCAAGAGAGTGGCCACCAATACTCATATTTCTATCACTCCGGAATAGATGATAAACAAACAAACCTGTATTCCTGTAGATCATGTTGACCCTCTGCACATGCCTAGTCATGACCTCTATGCACGCCTCCTCAGTGCCATACTTGGAGAAGAACTGATGGTCCGCCTGAAGATACAGCATGCAAGTGGTCTTCTTGGGATCGACCGTGGCCGATCTCTTGTTGACGTTCCTGAAGATGAGTCCCGAAACGTCCACTTGCGTCCTGTTGATGGTCATCTCCAGTTCCTCGTCTATGGGTTGGCCCAGGTCGAAGATGGGGGTGAAAGGCCGTCTGGTGCGGTTGGAGGGGTTGAAGAATAAGGGTGGCTCGTCGTAAGGCAGTTTGGCCTCGGCTTCCAACAGCCAGCGTTTTCTTCTGGACGGGAAGAGGTGGTCGCTGTGATGAAACTGTTGACCTGGAATCGGAGAGAGTTTTCTATAGAGGTTGAGAGGTTAGATTAGGTTACGAGTGAGTGGGAACTGTTGACTTGGAATCTAACAGGGTGAGGTTCATACTCCACCCGGTAGACTCATCAGCTTTTCAGAGAATATAAACTGCTCAACACTCAACAAGGATATTTTTCAATCAATTTTGATCCAACCCAACTTTCAACCGATTTCAATTTCTTTTCAGATTATGTTTTTTTTCATGTTCTGGTTCCCACGAAAAGGAATATCCTGTAATGTTCAGAGAACATCGTGAGAACCAAGGGAAATAAGGTAGGAATTGGTGTTCTTCTTGAATTTCTGGAGGTTATATGCCTCGGGGAACACCTCTCTTGGCAAAGTGTTCCAGAGCCTCGCTGTTCGTTGGATGAACGAGTCTTTGGAAAGAGATGTTTCGCAGGTCTCTAAAGTGACCACGAAGGGGTGCGAAGCCTCAACTCGACGGGTTAATCTCGCTGGGACTGCCAAAGGAGGAAAAATTGTTGATATTTCAGAAGAGCATCGTCCATGAAAATATCTATGAAATAGAGCCAAATCGACAACTTTTCTACAGTGTTTCAGAGAAGTGAGTGAGTTTGTGAGCGAAGCATCACCCAAGAGACGAATTGCCCTTTTTTGGACAGAATCGAACAGTTTCAGGGTATGTTTGGGTGCTGCACTCCAAAAAGTGAAATAGCTCCTGGCCCAAAACAGAAAACCAAGTTTTTGGGATGCACTTTTAGCAATTGATCTCACGTGATTTTCCTAAGATTGCTGATAGTAATACCAAGCATCGAAATGGATGTCTTCAAAGGTATGGTTACTCCTGACAAGCTTATGTTGGGCACAGTCAGATCGGCTTTTCTAGAGAAAAGGCATGCTTGTGTTTCGTTTGAATTGAAATGTTCCAAATTATTGGATCCCAATTCGAGAATTGTTGCCAAGTCCATATTTATGTGGTCAACATTTCTTCCTCGTTCGTTTCTGATTTGCCTAGCTGGTATTGGAGCCTTGGAAGAGGAGGCGGTATGGAGGGTACTATCATCCGCGGAGCTGTGTACTGGACATGAAGTTGCTTCCAACAAATCGTTGATATGGAGTAGAAATAGTGTTGGTGCTAGAATTGATCCTTGCGGAATACCAGCATTCATGATAAGAGAGTCAAATGAAAATCCGTCGACCACTATATGGAGAGACCTGTTTGAGAGAGAACTAGCTAGCAGAGAACATAGCTGGGGAGGCAAACCATAAGATGGAAGCTGATAGCCTCAATTGGCTGTTGTTGTTTCTATAGAGGAGATGAGGGTCTATGGATGATGGGATTGTTACCTTTAGTGGGATCCTGGACGTCAGAGGCGCGATAGATGATCGAATGGAAAGTTGGTTCCTTCTGGTCCGATGCAGCCGCTTTGAGCAAGTATCTGCTAACTGGTTCGATGTGGTAATCTTCTGAAGGGGTGGATATGGTGCCCTCGAACAACCCCTCTGACGTTATCAGTCCGTGGACCTCAGATGATTCATCGTCTGAAAGAAAGAAGTACATACAGTGGTATTCAATAAAGAAGCGTACAAGTATTGAAAAGAGAGGTTTACGTCAACCTAGTTATATTTTTGTGAAACTGGCTCAGCCGATACTTTGTGTTTTTGAGAACCTATGACAACTTTACTGTCAACATTTGGTAAGATCTCAAACCACAGAATCACAGAAATCATTATGAACTCTGGAAAATACCTTATAATAACCATAATAAAACTTTCAATCAACATTTTTTCGAAAACTGAACGATAAATAGAGAAAAAACAGCACAATGCAATGCCAGCACTCTGTGTAATCATTGTCTTTAATGAATAACATAAGTGTTACGCTCCAGATGCGCTATTAATGCCCAAAGAAATACATTCTTGAGTATTTGAACAAAACGGAACAATTACAGCTTTTTCCAATTTCTGTTCACACTTTCGTTGAAGTTGATCGTGAAACATATCTATTACTCATCCGATTCGAAAACAGCGTCGTTAATGTGATCTCTTTCAGAAATATGGAAGTGACGACAAATAGTTCATTATGAAGACATTACACTGGAGAAGAAACACAGAAAAACGTTTCAGTATTGTTGTATACTGGGTCGTTCGAATGGCACATGATATATTCGGCACTGTCAGGTGTTTATGGAAAGTAACATTGTTACTTCGAAAATAACGTCAGCGAACATTTTTTTATATTCTTTGCCGTTCTCGAGATAATTGAGAAGATACAAAATTGTCGGCTTTCGTTTTATATTTCTTGTTTATCTTGGGAACGGCTCATAAAATTTGCAACTTTTGTGCCATTTAACTAACTATCAATCTCTAGCCGTTTCAGAGAGAGCAATACTGGGGCAACGAAATTTCGACCACCCTATATACCTTCTGTGATATCTTGGACCTACGCCAGTGACTCTCTTATCGAATCGAATCGAGCGATTTCATTAAAATGAAGTGAAACGCGGGAACATCACTTGCATCAATTAGTTTAACAACTTTTTTCACGGGAAACGCCATTTGGCAAATTGAAATTGAAAGCTCGACGAACTGATCGATAAATTTTGTTTCCGTTCTCATCTGAATATATCCAAAAGGAAAGGGATAAACAGTATTACTCCAGGATCGAAGTTTCAGATAGATGGAGAGTTGTTTTTTATCACAACAACACACCACAAATGGAACGAACAGGTTAGGTTTGAGGTTAGGTTTAAGTTTAAACGTGAGTGGACCCATGTTAGGCCCTCCACTGCGGCCAACGGCCTATTGTGGCTCACCCTATTGTTATATTTCTCCCAGTATATCTAATTTCTAGACGAAATTGAGGAGTACACTGGGAGAACAATTTACCAGGTTTTCTGTGGCCCTACTGTTGTATTGCCAAATGTTGAAAATCTGGTTCTGGCCGCTGCAGGGCATGAACATAAAATGTGTTTAGCCGTTTCTTCCTCCTCCATGCATAGACGGCACTCTGCATCTTGTACAAGTCAGATTTTGTGCATGTGGTGTTTGAGTTTGCAGGGGCCAGTGAGCAAACCTACTATAACTCTGAGATGTGCTCTACTGAGTTCTAGTAGTTTGTCAGAGTCCTGTTTGTTCCTTGTACAAGCAATGAATGCTTTGGAATGTGCTTAGCCCGGTAGACTACACCAATACTCGAGTCTTTTGTTGTCGGCCCAGGATGTTATAACATTCTTGGCAGTGATATATGCTATACCATTTACAGGTTCTGGCCCAGTGAACGATGTTTCGGTCTCTCATTTTGCTAGGACATCTGCTGTTTCGTTCCCTTCTAGGCAGGGGGACCTGGTATCCAGACTAGGTTAACGTTATTGCGTTGTGCCAGTCGGTTTAAGGTTTCTCTGCAGTTCCATACTGCTCTGGATTTAAAGCAAGTGCTTCCAGTGCTGCTTGACTATCTGAGAATATCTTTCTTCTACAAACGTTCAACAAAGTAGCCTTTGAATTTTTCGAATTCCAGCACAAAGTTTCCAGAAATGTCATTCTTTGACAGCATTTGCGCTCGTGAGCGGATATTTTGAAAAAACGCTGGCACATCTCTGTAACCTATACTTATCTATTCTTGAAAGCCCCCAATTCTGTTATGATGGAAAATAGTGACAGTGAATCATCAAACACACCTCCTTCCTGATGATATAGCAGAAAGCGCAAGAGTTTGAATCTCTTACCGGAGAAATCAAGGAAGACATATGAATTACAATATGATACATTCATAAATTGGTGCCACTCCGATATGGTGAATAGGTATTCAGAAAATGTTTTACTGGCTTATTTTGGTAAAAAATCAAAGACTTTGAAGTCATCAACTCATTGGTCTATATATTCGATGGTACGTATACATGCTTGCATGTTAAAGATAATATCGGAATCGATAAGTGAAACTTATCGCATTTCTCAAGAAACAATCTATTCGATATAAAGCGAGAAAAATCCAAAACATTCACCGCTGAAGATATATACCAACAAATTTCTACAAGAAGTTCCCGATGAAGCATATCTGTTGAAAACTTTATATTTAAACTCTTTGTTGTCATCAGAAAGACAGTGTATCTTTATTTTATTGCATCAATGAGTAATGTTCAATTTGATTACAGAGTTTATCGTACTTTGGCTCAGAGGTCTGATGCTCAGGTTGCCACGCTGGTGGTCCAGTTTCAACTCTCGGTAGGCACGACATTTTTTTTTCTGGCTTGTCAGTTATTTCAATTTTTCTTTTTTTGTTTGTTTGGACATATGGGATAATATGGATAATATCTTTTTCAACTATTTCAATCGCTCATACTTTTAGGGTAGTTATTTCCAAAAGCTGCGTTAGTAGAAAAAATCTTGTGCGTATTTCGAGCACAAAGCGTTATTGCCGCTCTCCAAAGATTACCGCGCTCCGCTCCGCATCGCGCGGTAACTTTCTTTGTCGAGCGGCAATCTATCACTTTGCGCTCTAAATACACAAATAGCTATATTGTTTTTTGTGTGGGGTGTCGATTTTCCAGCTCCCTTGCACATATTTCAATGGCGTATACCTCTGCCTGGAATATCGTAGCTAGTTTTCCCATACTGAATGAGCGTTTCACTACTGGGTGCATCCCGTATATTCCGGCTCCGACGCCTTCCAAAGTTTTAGAGCCATCGAACAGAACACACAGGAACGAAAGGACAATACTTCATCTGATTCAGATCAATTTCAATTTTTTATATACCTCTGTTATAACCGAGGTAATAACAGTTTGTTTCTTACGTTCGATTTTTTTATCTGTTCTGTATTTTTTTTGTTCATTTTTCGTGAATCGTGATTTCCAGAAAAACATTATACTTTATATCTGAAATAAAAAAAATTTATGCACTTCCGGTCGAATCGGGTATATATAGATACGAGTATACACTTTTTTTGGCTAGGTATATATTCATCGCTATGTATGTATTTTTGTTTCACTCAGATTTAGTTTCTAGTTGTAAGAAAGAGAAATTCTGTAATTAGGGCCTTATGGCCCTGTTTGTATTTCTTCTACAGTAAATAAATATTTAGTCTGAAACTAGCGAAATTATACACTTATAAAATTAAATCGATCTACATGATTTGAAAGATCTTCACCGAATAGCAACGAGGATACAGTGGGGTAAATTGATTCCGGGGCACGCGGTATACTTCCTTATCCACTCCTAAAGAAAATTGTCTCATCTTACATGGCGTTTTTATTAATGCTTGACACCATTATTTTCCAGGAACACCTTGTGGTACTTTAATATTCATGTTTGTGTGTACTCACTCCATTGATGGTCGACAACTTCTTCGGAGTTTTCGGGAAGTTTTTAATGGCGAAAGTTGTCTCGGTAAGGGTAGGTATATTTGACAGCCATGTTCGTAATTTCCGGTATCATAAAAGGCTTGTTACCTCGAGGAGACCGAACCGCATCATAAAAAAATTTGAAATATCGTTAGGAATAACAAGAAATGTGATAGCAATGGGCTTAGAAAAATGTAAAAGTTCAATTTAGAAATATTGAGACACTGTTAGTCATCAACTTGGCTGAAACCATGGAAGCTTATACAGGGGGTCAATAATAAACAATGAATACTTCCCAAGATTTTGGGATGCACTTTTAGCAATTGATCTCACGTGATTTTCCCAAAAACGGTTATTGCTGATAGTAATTCCAGCATCGAAATGGATGTCTTCAAAGGTATGGTTACTCCTGACAAGCTTATGGTGGGCACAGTGAGATCGGCTTTTCTATGGAAAAGGCATGCTTGTGTTTTGTTTGCATTGAAATCTACCAAGTTATCGGATCCCCTTTCGAGAATTGTTGCCAAGTCCATATTTATGTTGTCAACATTTCTCGCTTGTTCGTTTCTGATTTGACTGGCTGGAATTGGAGCCCTGGAAGAGAAGGCGGTATGGAGGGTACTATCCTCCGCGAAGCTGTGTACTGGACATGAAGTTGCTTCCAACAAATCGTTGATATGGAGTAGAAACAGTGTTGGTGCTAGAATTGATCCTTGCGGAACACCAGCATTCATGATAAGAGAGTCAGATGAAACTCCGTCGACCACATCATGAAGAAACCTGCTTGAAAAAAACTATCTAGCAGAGAACATAGCTGGGGAGGCAAGCTATAAGATGGAAGCTTGGCGAGGAGTCCGTGGTGCCAGACTCGATCGAATGCCTTGGAGATATCAAGTGCCACGGCTGAGGTTTCACCATATTTCCCAATAAATTGCTGCCATATATGTGAGACGTAAGCGAGCAGGCCACCAGTTGATCTCTGATGACGGAAGCCATATTGCCTGTCGTTGATAATACCTTATTGTTCCAGGTATTTCATGAGCTCGATGTTGATAACTTTCTCCATGTCTTTGAAATAATAGATAGCAGTGAGTATTTGGCTCTTTCCTAGTTGAATGTTATCAGTGTTTATAGACTCTCTATTTCTCTGAATGAATTAATTGTGTCGTCTCTTTCCAGGCAAACCAGCCACAATAACTGAACGCTACGTTCTATTTTCCATGGCATTCGGCACACTCACATGAGCGACACATTTCCTGCTCTATTCTAGCACAACATTATATTTCCGGTACACTGACATTGACAAGACGTTATCGTGTAATGCCGTAATATTTTATTTACGTTGGTAGCCTCGTATGCATTCGGTGCATTCAACATCGTTGACATCATAGCAAGCTATGAGTGAATTCGTTGGAGAGCTTTATACGTACCAGAAACACTACGAGGATTCGATTGTTTTTTGTGAACGTCAGATTTAGGTCATGTTTTAAACATTACCCTGTTCTATGTTTCGAACTTTTCGAAGCTTAAAGTGGCACTTGAAAGTCTGATCGTGTTTTGCGTGGTCAAAATAAAATTTTGAGAGATAATTGTTTTCACTGGCTCGTAAAATTGCTTGATGCTCGCCCAGAGTGCGAATTTCCAGAACCGTGCTTGGGCAACAGTTCGATTATCATAACCCCGAATCATCAAGCAAATGTTTATTGATTTTGATTATGTTTTCCCACTTCATATCAATAATCTGTTTGGAGTAACCTATGTGGATTCGTCATGAAAATCATTGTTCTGAAAAGAAAATACCAGAGGACTTTTTTATATAGAATCATCTTATCTTTCGATTTGAATGTGAACATTCTGATTGTATAATCAATAGGAATAGGAATAGGAAAGAATATCGCAAAAATCATATTGGAGCATGAATATTGACACTACACTGTTTTACCACTAACCCAACCGATTTTTTAACGCCTCGACACGTGTTTCGCTAACTATGTCAGCATCTTCAGGAGAAGATTAAAACTCAGTTTTCTCCTCCATGGAAAGGTATTTAGCATCCCGTGCAAGTTAACACTATAATTTTTCTACGGCAGCGGCATTTTCGATTTCTTCGGCTTGAAGCCATCTGATTTCTTGTCAAGTATTGCTCATCTATTAGATAGAGCTGTCATTGCTTACAATTTGACATTCCATGAGCGATGAGATTTTTTTGAAATAATAACACAATGGAGTCATTGTGATATCAGATACGGAAATAAAATTGATGATTTACAAAGTACCTCATTGATGTATCGAACACAGTGAAACAAAAACAAAAGAAAGTTCAAACAATGCCAACATATTTCTTCTTTGTGGAAATCAAGACAGTCGAGTGAACTAGGTACGTAGTTTGTGGGAAAAAATCAAGACGGTCGAGTGTGCTTTTTTTACTTTCTTTCGTTTTTTGTTTTGTTTTCTATTGGCAAGTGATTATCTAGGAACTTGTAAATTTTTTAGTTTTTTCATCGTATCTCCCGAACTATTGAATTCAGAGAAAAATGTTATACGGATTTTTTGTAGATTCTATCAAAAGGAATAATTTTGGTTCCATAACATTTTCAGATATTTTCAGTTGTTTTCGAGATATTTGGAATTATCTGAGAATAAAATTTTCAACACTTTTGTTCCATCTTCCAATCAACAAAATGAAAAAATATTTCATGGTTCAGTGGAAGTCGATGAGCTTCATCTATTGATAATCTTTGTTTTTCAATATATCCCCATAGTACCCCATGGATCGTTAAAAATTTTTTTTTCATATTTTTCACTTGATTTCCTGTACTATTGGGTTTACACAAAAAAATTATGGGTAATAATTTGTAGGAAATGTTTCAGTGGATAACTTTGCACTTTTGATAATTTTCGATTTTTCCATTTGTTTTCGATATATTTATATTGAATTGAAAGGATTTCAAATTTTGATGTTTTGATTTTCATTTGTTTTTCCATTTTCCGATGGATGCACGAAAAAATGGTTAAATAATAATTTGTTGCGCCATCAAAGAGGCATACGGTGCATTTCTCAAATTTGGATTTAGTCTATTGGTTCAGGAGATATGTCGTTTTAAAGCGAACCGTGTTTTTCGGAAAATCTCCTTGAAAAACCCACTTGGAATTTCCCGACCCTGCTCAATTTCAATAGGCTTCGTCTCTTCCTGATAGAGTTATTTTTCACAAAAAATGAAATCGATCGGACCACTTTTGCGATTTGTAGAGTGGTCGCAAGAAACTTCCGGTGAAAAATCGAAAAAAACCGGAAAAACCACCTCAGAGTTTTCCGATTTCCTTCATATTTTAATGACATAATATTGTTTTGAGTACAATAAGATGGCAAAATTTCAAGTCGATATGTCAAAGGGTTCCGGAGATATATCGATTTATGATTAACACAGAGTACAGACAGACAGACAGACAGACCACACACAAAAACCAAAGTTGCTCAAAATTCGATGGGGATCATTTCCTCCAAAGCAACTATACCTCTATCTCGCTTAGTTTCCGAGATAGCATTTTTGGCACGGCCGTAGTATACTCCACTATGTATAGCGTCGTATAACAAGAGCAATTTTGTGTTATAGCCGTAGAAAAATATCAATGTTGCTCAATCCTTTAGCCGATGAACGATATTTGATGATTGAGGGTATAAGACAAAATCGATAGCTACAACACATACATGTACAGTTTGTCGCTGAAGGACATTTCATAGAAATTGAAATTTCCGCACGATTTCATTGGGATTATGATAAAGCTGATGGTGATGGATGGGATATTAGATTTCGGATGTTATTGCTCGTCATTTTCACTGGAGATTATGTTCTGGCCATACGAGTCCATCCCGTTATACAGGGTGTATCTAAATAACACCGAATAAATTTAAGGGGTGACCTTACTTGCTCCGTTTTTGAGATACAGCATGTTGAAGTTGGAAGTATTAATTGTTTTTATCTATAAAACCCTGTATAAGCTCTCATGATGGTGCCAAAATTCAGTATGGTTGGAGACTGAGAAAGTCCCAAAATCTCAAAATTATTCTAATTGAGGTTATTGAGTAATCTCAATGGAAGTCTTGAAATCACGCCTACATTAAAATTTGGAGTAAAATCGAATTTGTATTGTTTCCTCAAAAATTAAGCTAGATACAAAAATTACTCAAAGGGTAAATTGTTGTTATTTCAATAGTTTAATCTAATAAAAATATAAAACTCAGAAAAACCGGTGGAGTACAATGACAAAAACCCTAAATCGATAAATTTACCCACTGTGACGCCACTGGAAATATTATTTCGAATCTAATAGCAACAGAAGAAGCCTCATATTACTATTGACAAAACCACAACGTTTAATGGAAATTGGTGAAAAGACAACTGAGTAATGAATGAAAAAACGATTTTTCATGGAAATATCAATACCTTGTATCTAGAAAACGAAGCAAATTAGGACCCATGTTTATATGAACTTTATTTCCTTAAATATCACGAAGAATCACCTCTTGAATTTTTTCGGTGTTATTTAGATACACCTTGTATATACCGGTATAAAACCAGTTTGTACACCTTCAAAATGGTTCGGAACGTATTTGGACTTGTCCTAAATGGAAAACAACATGGAAAAACTGACCAAAATAATCCCACACCATTATTTATGGAGTATTTCTATAGCAAGAATAGCATTTGTCACTGAAAAGTTTCAGTTATTAGCAACATTGTCTTGGAAAATATCGTATAAATGGAATTTCTCAGAAATCGCACTTATCATAGACATATTGTGCAGTTTCTATCTTTGTTCTGCGAAACTATGTTTCCTTTTTTTCTTCTAATTGCGTTTTTTCAATAGATTATTTTTGTTCTTTGTTCCTAAATAATAGTATGAAATAGTACTTATATTGTTTTGCGAGTGACGAACGTTAAATTTTTTCGAAGAACAAGAACCCCCGAGATAACATCTTTTCAAACGAGAGTGGTAATATTCACGATCTTCAAGACATGTTTTTGACGGGTAAAATACTATACTTTCTCTACAACGCCGTTCATATATCATAATATTTGTTGTGACGGGTAGAAAGTTTGAAATTGTATCTATATTGATAGGCATCTTGTAGTAGTATCGACATAATCTTAAAAAATTCGTAAAAAAAACATTTTTTCTACAAGCGTGCGTGATTCACCCTATACCCGCACGCAATTTAGTTTGGTAACTGTCACACTAGTGCGGGAAAAACATTTATATAGTATTGTCGCAAAATATGAGTGGTGGGTGACACAATATGAAGATGTTAGTTTTTTTTGTTGCAGTATCTAGTAGGTTTGTACAAAATTATCCATCAAATTGCACTATTTATTGTGAAAATCAAAATATATTGAAAAATAATAATTGATTGTTATATAAATCCCCCTATAGCCTTTAATTGATCTGATGTGGAAAACAATTCTTGTAAAGTCAATCAAAACAAAAATGAGTTACTGTAATTTTCAGGGTGACAGACAGAGCGTTACTGTCATTTTCGATGAAAAACTTCTAGCTACAGATGCGATACAGATGAGTTATTACCAACGAAGTCTTAAGAAATATGTGAGGAGCACTACACGGGATTTATTGAATGGTGCAATAGTAAAAAAGTGAAAACACCAAATGAAGAGGAGGTATTTTAGGATCATTTTCTAGGAATGTCTGAAACCTAGAGGCCAAACACCATGGGCATACTAGCTTCCGCAATGAGCTCACCTTCATAATACTTCAAACGATACACACAATAGATATATCACTAATTATTAGAAGAGAGAGAATATTTCACTAATGTCAGTTGTTCCTATTTGCAGGAATAATTGATTGAACAAATCAATCAATTTCCTACGCTTTGTTTTGTTCCTAACTCATGCGAAAAGTGTCTTTCCCGCACTCGACTGCTTGCCTGAACTACGCTTCACGTCGTTCGGGTCAACGGCATTCGCGTGCGGGATAGAAACACTTTCCGCACAGGAAAATTACTATTTTCAAGACCTCGAAAACCTTGAAAACGGATGCGGTTACGACATTTTTTCACTGAACAAACCCAACTTATTTTGCAGTGTTCTACCTACCCTAGCAAGGGTGTCAGGTTTTTTATTAACACCCTGTATACGGCAGACCTGGCATGAAAGGAACCCAGCAGATATCGAGATACCCTGTACATTAGTTTTCCGTTAGAAAACCACAAAACATACGTCACATGGAACGGAGTTAGGATTCTGTTTCTGTTATGGTCAGCATGGTCCTCTGGGGGATAGAATTCCTGCTCACTTTTTTGAATACGGAAACTGGGTTAATAATGAGGGGTTGAAGTCCGTGACGTCACATGAAATATGAGTTCTACTAAAAGTGGACATTTTGAGAAATCGATTCATTCGAAGGTGAGAATTGAATATTGAAATATTGGATGAAGTAGACCATACCCGAGAAGTTCGTTCGAAATTATTCCATTGTATATTTTCCAACAAAAATGTTTATTTCTGTGATGGGGAAAAAAGTTTGACATTACATCTCTGTTGGCAGGTGATAAAATGTTACTATTCATCATTTCATCAACTACACTGGACCAATTCATTGTTATGTTGCTATTATTCATAAGGAAATTGTACATGAACATCATGTCAATCATCCTCAACAAAGATTCTCCCTGAAGATGAAAATAAAGATTTTCGAAAGCTTAGACAAACTTTGAAGAGTACTCTTTTGACTTTTGCTGCAGTCCTCAATATAATGTTGATGACTTTTGTTGTGATAGTTCCGAAGAATAAGCCAATAAATAACACCGTGTTCTAAAAAGAATTGCAATAAGTCCTTTCATCTTCGATTCCACTTCGTGGTTTCTTAAATCTCTAAAAAACCACTAAGTTTGCAATTTTTTGAAATCATACCACAGAATTAGAATGATATTGATATTTGATTATTTCGAAAGATAAAGATGCAACGCAGGTTCAATTCATCTTAAAACAAATTTCACGTCGATACTGTCTGTAGGTTAATCAAGGAGGTGGTATATTCATCATTACAGATTCCAGTAAGGACAAATCAGATGATATGCCCCAAAATGTCACTGCTTTAGAAGAATTTTCCTATCAGCGAGCCTAAAAGAAAAAAGCATTAGCTTGTCGGTGACAATTTGTATTGAAAAAGGTTTGGAGAAGAGAAATAAAGTTATATAGAAAAAAATCAAAGCCTGGCCGGCATGTCAATTGTAGGAACTGTCAACTGTCATTTTCGAATTTTATTGCAATCAGAATCATCTCAACAATTTATGTTTGTATTGGAATTCTTCAAAAAAATGTACCGATGCGAAATGTAGACGAATGTGTAATCGGAAAGAATGTTGAAGGTAGGTACCTAGTTGCATATTTCCAGAAATTCTAGGTAGAAATGAAGCCCTCATTTTTGTCGGGAATTTAGTCCATGCTAAGCCTAAGCATGACGATTTTGCTCACCCTGTTCAGGAGTTTCCACAGCCGGAGTCGATTCATCGATCCCATATCATGATGTATTTCAATCCAATAATTCTATTCATTTCCAATCCATCTATAATAAAGCGGTTCGACCGATTCACAGCATCCGTCTCACATTTTCAATTGATTTCGAAATTGAGATTGATTCGCATCTGTTTATGCGAATGGTAGTGGCATCAATCAGTTTCTTTCATTGATATGCAAATTCAAATCTCATCATAGTTTGATTATTGATGTTGTTGATGATCCATTTGATAATTTGGAAATTGTTATTAAGGGACCAAGGACGAAAAACTGTCATTTCTCAATAGCGTGAACTTCCAGCTGGAATAAGCTTGGGAATATGTCAAGGCTTTCCTATTTATACTGATGGCTCCAAAACTTTGGAAGGCGTCGGAGCCGGAATATACGGGATGAAGCCAGTAGTGAAACGCTCATTCAGTATGGGTAAACTAGCTACGATAATCCAGGCAGAGGTATACGCCATTGAAATGTGTGCAAGGGAGCTGGAAATTCGACACCACACACGAAAAACAATAAGAATATTTTCAGATAGTCAAGCAGCACTGAGAGCACTTGAATCCAACTGCTTTGAATCCAGAGCAGTATGGAACTGCAGAGAAACCTCAAACCGACTGGCACAACGCAATAACGTTAACCCAGTCTGGATACCAGGTCCTCCTGCCTAGAAGGGAACGAAACAGCAGATGTCCTAGCAAAAGGGGAGACCGAAACATCGTTCACTGGGCCAGAACCTGTAAATGGTATAGCATATATCACTGCCAAGAATGTTTCAACATCCAGGGCCGACAACAAAAGACTCGAATATTGGTGTAGTCTACCGGGCTAAGCCCATTCCAAAGTATTCATTGCTTGTACAAGGAACAAACAGGACTCTGACAAAACTACTAGAACTCAGCAGAGCACATCTCAGAGTGATAGTAGTTTTGCTCACTGGCCATTGCAAACTCGAACACCATATGCACGAAATCGGACTTGCAAAAAATGCAGAGTGCCGTCTAAGCATGGAGGAGGCGATGAAACGGCTAAACACACATTTTATGTACATGCCCTGCAGCGGCCAGAACCAGAGTTTCAACATTTGGCAATACAACAGTAGGGCCAGAAAACCTACTAAATTGTTCTCCCAGTGTACTCCTTAATTTCGCCAAAAGATTAGATATACTGGGAGAAATATAACCATAGGGTGAGCCACAATAGATCATTGGCCGCAGTGACATGGGCTCACTCGCGTTTAAACCTAACCTAACACTCCTATTCCACTTCCATCTTCGGTTTTGAAGCCATCTGTACATCACTTTATGGCCCCTTCTTTGAATTCAATACCCATGGATTCACTGTTCCATTTTTTTGCATCTCAGCCTTGTGGTGAATTATTCGACAAAGCTGTATTTTTTCCATTGCATCCTGTATTTGCTGTACCTTGGTATCGTTTTCTGTATAGTTCATGAAGCTCCTTCATCTTTGAAATCTTCCTATTGCTTCGTACATCCTCAATTTCCATGATCGAAAATCTTTCTAATCCACTTATTCGCGAATAGATGGAATAAATGGAGTCGTGAAGTCAAACATATTCTGAATTCTACTTCGATTTCCTGTATCTATTTATCTTACTGTCTTATTGTAATCTACTAACTACAATCTTGGGTCTGATCCAATATGCAAATCGACACACCTCAAACAAAGAACAGTTGTAAAGCGGATTAACTTCTGAGAGGCTTAGGGATTATACGCCCAGAGGATCAATCTAACAGAATATTGTGGTGTGGACAAACAAGATAAACTCGTATTATAATTAATTATTGAACGGTATAGGTCAAAAGTGCCAGCTAGATTTGCGATTCTGAGCCAGTTTCCTGTCTCTCAATCTCACATAGAATTATTCTTGTCTAATATCACTATGACCACTTAGATCTTTCGGCTCTGCAAACATAACCTCACTCTTCTGTGAAACATTGAAACATAACCTCACTTTTTTTCATTTGTTTACAGAGGAATTATGGGCTTGAAATTGTTTTTCACAATATTTCGGCATACGAATCGTGTTTTATGCGCTATTCATCAATTCAAGCATGCCTTCTTATAACTGATGAAGGATCAGGAGCTGGTATTTATGGGGCCAAGTCAAAGACAAGAATCTCACTGAGGCAAATACGCGACGGTGTTTCAGGCAGAAATTATTGCAATACATCATTGCGTGAAAGAATTGATAAGGCAAGAGTTTAAAGGCAAAACCATTGCAATCTATTCAGATAGCCAGGCGGCAATCAAAGCAGTCAACTCTATGCAAGTTAACTCAAAACTAGTATGGGACTGCTTAGAAACCCTAAATGCACTGGGCAGTCAGAACAGATTGACTCTAGCATGGGTACCAGCACACAGGGTACGAGGGCAATGAAGAGGCAGACTCACTTGCCCGAGCAGGAGCAAACAAATCTCTTAATGGCCCAGAACCCTTCTGTGGTATCGCGAAAGCTATACAAAAGACTACTATCAAATCATGGATGCAAACCAAATCACAAGAATGGTGGAACAACTCGCCAGGAATGAGACAGGCTAAAGAGTTTATTAAAGAAAAATCGCCAACATTCACAGAATATCTACTAAGCCAGAAACGAAGTTCAACTAGAATACTAGTGGGACTTCTCACAGGGCATTGTAGGCTCAACAAACACATGAGTACGATAGGTCTGATGGCAGACACAATAGATCTGAAAAGATCGCAGTGTGGAGGCAGATAGCCCGAAGGCCCCATTCCAAATCTAATCTAATGCCTTCTTATTGTGCATTGTACAACAGCACAGCATGCCCGATTTTTCTGAAAAAAGTTATGCCGCCAACATAATTTTCACAGGCCTTCATGTTTTTGAGATACAGTTAAAAATTCTCACTTCTTCATCACCACTCGTATCTTGGTTACTCTTTAACTTATAATATACAGGGTGAAAACAGGGCCTTATATAACTTTCTACGTCTAATACAGTAACGTGCTCATGTTATTTTTGTAATCGCTCATTTTTAGAAATATTTTTGGAAATTGCGAATTTTTCAAACAGGAAAATATTGTTCCAATTCCTGAGTACCATATAAAATTCATGTAAATCCACTTCCTTGGATATCGGGAAATAATTTTTCCTGGTTAGGTTCTGAATCTATCGAAAATCTTGAGTAACTCAAAAATGGTATTCACTTCTTAAACATACGAATTCAGCGTAGATTCCATGAATTCGATAAAAACAAGTAGTTACATTTTATTCTAAATAACGAACTTGAAGTCCATGTCCGGTATTCTCGGAAGTTGCAGAAAACTAAAAATATTGCTGTTGAAACGAGCCCTTTGAAAGACCCTGTACATCCCTGAAAATCTCTCACCTGTATTGTCACGCACTTTCCACAGAGAATTCTCTCTGAATTTCTCTTTTCAAATATGGCCGATATCTTGCCTCACAACGCAAACAAAAAACTTCGATGCGCCTTTTTTGCATTGAAAACTGGATATTGATATTCAGTATCCAGGCAGAGCCCGACAGTGTTTTCCGATTTTAATTAGAGCTTTTCCTGCACGTATAAAAGCGATCTGATTCTGTGGGGCATTGGTGCCTAGCTCAAACCTAATTTGCCTTCCATCATGTATTCATTGCACTCGTATGTTGTCCCAGCCATAGCAAATCTGATTTAGGTCTGGTGGATAGGAAAACTCGAACATAGCCTCATTATGTTCAGTGTCGTTGATAGTCTATCAACTCTTTCTACGTTTTCCAGGAAATAGGTTCTTTCTCATCAAAAATATGAAGCAAGAATCATTAGCGAACTTTCAATAATTTATGATCTCATATAGTGTCCATTTAGTGCGTTATTCTTCGATATCTCTGAATCCATTATCACTAGAGAAAAACTTTTGGAAACAAATTTCTTCCGTTATTAAAGGTTTCATTTCAAAAATATTTTCAACAATACTGGGTGTTTTATAAAAGCGGGAGGACTCATAGACGAGTTTTTTCAAAAAGGTTTAGCTCTACATCGCTGTGAAAAAAATTGAATTTGGTTGCGGCGTTGCCAAGTTATAATTGATAAACCCATTTTTACTACTATTGAAGGGTCATGTTAAATTGGGTATGGTATATACATTTAATGAAATTTTGAGGAGATTTTTGGCATACAGTAGTAGCAAGGTCTCAAGTACACCAATCCAGTAATTTTGCGAGATTATCCTTCACAGGGTGCTAAAATTTACACTCTGAATATTGTAAGATTCAGACGACGTTCACTAGATCAAATGGAACACCCTGTATTTTCCATCACAGATTCATTCCGACATCATTCGCCTTTTCATCGCTGAAAAAAAAAAATTGAAATCGGTTGCGGGGTTTTCAAGTTATGAGTAATTTCCTTATGTTTATCACTATCTCATCAGGGCAACTTATGAGGCATGGTTCCTTTATTTGATTTGATTGTGGGAATATTGCTTGCCATATGACATTCGAGGTTCTACATAGATCATTTAGGTATCTTTGCGATATAAGCATTGTCAAAATTTGAAATGTTCCGTAATCTTGTTACTTATGATTTAAATAATATGTACCTATGTGAAACAAACATGCCAAAAGCAAAACGCCTGCCTTTAATACAACTTCTACAATACAAACAATGGAGATTTGAATTGCGAGAATAAGGACAATTCATTGAAATTTGGACCACTTTTATTGTCGTTATTCCCACAATCCAAATCTCCATCAAACTTGAAGAAGGCAAACTCTACATAATGATACAAACAATATTTCTTTACTATGCGGGTTTCGGGAGGGAATTCAGCA
This sequence comes from Phaedon cochleariae, assembly GCA_918026855.4. Classification (NCBI taxonomy): domain Eukaryota; kingdom Metazoa; phylum Arthropoda; class Insecta; order Coleoptera; family Chrysomelidae; genus Phaedon; species Phaedon cochleariae. The sequence goes on from OU896723.1 coordinate 29,250,514, forward strand.
AAATTTTAAATGAATTCAAGATATTATTTGATTGTGGCGATGTTTGACAGGTCATTACACGAATAATGGAAGTGTACTTCGAAAAATTAATTCGTTGTCTGCAAAAAATCTGTGAAAGTAGCATTTTGGATCAATTTGTCAAACCACTCTGATTTAAATTCAAAGTTAGAGAGCGTGCAAATGTCCCTATTGTAAAAAAATATATGAATGGTCAATGAAGAAATTGGATTATTTGAATGAAAGAACTAAGTATGACGTAAAAATTATACTCCGAAATAGTAGTAAAAATAAGTAAATTATCCATAACTTGACAACGCCTCAGCCGATTATGATTATTTTTGCAGCGATAAAAAGGTGAAAGATGTCGGAATAAATTTGTGAAAAAAAATACAGGGTGTTCCATTTGAAAAATTCTAATGAATGCCATCTGAATCTTGCGAAATTCTAAATGCAAAATAGAGCACCCTGTTAAAGAACTTGTCGCAAAATTACTGAATTTGTATACGTGAGACCTTACTACTACCGTATGCCAAAAATATTTTCATAATTTGAATAAATTCAACATGACTCTTCAATAGTGGTAAAAATAGATTAATCAATTATAACTTGGCAACGCCGTAACCGATTTCAATTTTTTTTACAGCGATGTGAAGGTGAACCTCGCTTTTATAAAACACCCAGTAATGTTGGAAATATTTTTGAAATAAGCAACTTGAGTAACTGAAGAAGTTTTTCCTTCAAAGTTTTTCTCTATAGGTTATGGCTTTGGAGATATCGAAGAATTACGCACTAAATGGACACACTGTACAATTAGACACACTAGAATTCCTCCCAATTAGAACACATTTCCCTTTTCTAAGGATTCTTCCACGGGAAATCCAAAATACAATTGGAAAAGGTCTAACAGTGGACCAACCCAACAATGTGTGATCGTGATGTTTGAATGCAAATAATCCTGTCTCCTTGGGGATAGTAGGTAGACGGTTTCCACATTCTCCTAGTCGATGGAAAAACTGTTTTGCATTGAGAGAGTCGAAGTCAACAATGCATAAAAGTAACTCCAAATCAGTCCGCATAAAGGGCAGGCAGACTCGGAACGTAAGTGTTATGGTTATCGGATCGTTCGGTGACAATGGTGTTCCTCTGAGAAAACCTAAGAGCCTTATTCAGACTCTGGCAGGAAAAATCTATTCCTGCAAACGCGTTTCGATTTATCAGATTCCAGTGAAAGTGAGTTATTTCGATATTCAAATGAGGATGTTACAGCTCGAAACACTAGGGAGGAGGTTTTTTTGGGTTAGTTCAATCAGTAGAAGTGTTTGGGGAACTCCGACTTGACATAAATGTAATGAACGATATGAAGTTTCCCAAATGGGGAAGTTTCCTTCAGATGAATTTTCATGAAATAAGTTCGGAACTCTCCAGTTTTATGTCCACGCTGTACAGAATAGCGACTGATAAAGTTCAAGTCGTTTTCATTCTCAAATTAAAGAAATTTCGGGGCGGCAAACTATGACGTACATTCTGAAACTAGTCTGAAAATAGCTGATGGTGAAGAATATAGCTAGCGAATAACTAACGAATAGCTAACGAAAGAAAAACGAATGAAGAAAATAGAAGAAGAGGTGAAACTGGTAAACAAAAACATACATAACCACAAATGTACTCGTAGCAGGGATTCAGAGGGTAGTTGGCTTCATTCTGACAGGTTACGGTTTTGTTATTCATGCATTGAAATATCTCGAATAGAGCTCGATCCTCTACGAAGATAGCATTGAAACAATGAATCAGTAAATCACTATCGGCTACATCCAATGATACTTTCCTTCCTAATTTACTGCGATCGGTCAGAACAGAATGAAGCCGACACCCATGGCTCCTTCCTCTTGTTGTGCTTTTCTGTATTTTGAGTGGTGTGGACGGAGTCGAAGCATTAGGCGCTGTTGCAAGATATAATCTGCAACTACCCTAGGAAATAGATTCGTTTCATCAAGGAACGAAATCATTAGCAAAAAAATGACTGACAAGTTATGAATAACATATTGTAATATAACGATAGTGAGGAATTATAGATAAAACTTGGTTTTCTGTTTCGGACCAGGGGCAATTCCACTTCCAGTCCAAATATTTGGAGTGCAGCACCCAAACATACCCTGAAACTGTGGGATTCTGCCCAGAAAAGGGCAATTCGTCTCGTGGGTGATGCCTCGCTCACAAACTCACTCACTTCTCTGCAACACCGTAGAAAAGTTGATCTGGGTCTATCATATGGATATTTTCATGGACGATGCTCTTTTGAAATATCCCTTGGCAGTCCCCTCGAGATTAACCCGTCGAGTTGAGGCTTCGCACCCCTTCGTGGTCACTTTGGAGACCTGCAGAACATCTCTTTCCAAAGACTGGTTCATCCAACGAACAGCGAGGTTCTAGAACGAATTTTCAAGGGAGGTGTTTCCCGAGGCATATAACCTCCAGAAATTCAAGAAGAACACCAATTCCTACCTTATTCCCCTTGGTTCTCACGATGTTCTCTGAATATCACAGGATATCCCTTTTCGTGGGAACCTGAACATAAACAAAAAGGTAGGGGTATGCTGGGACAAAATATTTCTCACTCCTCAATGAGCTCATCATTTGTAGGGTCCCTTGATGAGAATTGACGTTAAAGTCATCTTGAGACTTCAACGTCAATTTCCATCAAGGGATCCTAATCATTTGTGGTACGACGATTTATTTCCTCTTCCGTCCCATATAACCAACTCCTATTGGTCTCCAGAATAGAATAGAACTGAATCAGTTCATGCAGTCTATCAAATTAAAGTCTTCAGATTTAGTTCGGTTCTGTTGAAATATTCCAGTTAGTTCTGGTTAAGAGAATATCACTGATGTGTTAATCGAAACAACCACTGAAATTTGCTCCTATTCCATTCTGCTAGCACTTCAAAGTCGAGCTTTGTTCGGAAAAAGACGTGCATAAACTTTGCCCATTGTCAGCCAAGTAGCTGTAAAGTACTGCCACCGTGTCGAAACTTCTAAACACCAGTTAACGACTGGAACAGACTCGATTCGGTTCCGAACACGTAACGTATTGTCAAGGACACTTCTCCCTCGTCTGTCCGTATGTCCTGCAAGAATCTAATTTAAATCGTCCCGAGAAAGGACAAGGATGTCGGTGACCGAGTCTCTGCTTCCCGCTAAAATTGTGGCGTTTGGAACGTTCCTGATTACGTTTAATAAATACAAAAGTCATATCCACCCAATGTTCATACAATGAACAAAAATGGTAGATTTCGGGAGAAAAACAACTACTTTCCGGCTAATACCACGCAGAACATTGAATTACATTGTCCCGAAATCAATGCATAGACTCGTATAAACGAATACTGAGGGAATATAATGCCGACTTGATTATTGTTTGGCTAGGCTAAGCTTAGTAAGCGGTCTTAGGACTGCTGGCTGGACACTTCTCTGCACTGATGAGAGTCAAAGAGCTCGAAACTGGTCTGTAGGTGTCTAGCGTGGCCTGGCTAAATCGAAATCAATAGGCATTCAGGAAAGATTCACTTGTATCAGTATGCGTTTATACGAGTCGATGCATAGATTTCAGGAGGATGTAATTCAATGTTCTGCGTGGCATTAGCTAGGAAAGTAGTTGTTTTTCTCCCGAAATCTTCCATTGTTGTTTATTTTATGAATATTGTGTGGATATGACTCTGAGCTTTTTGTATTCATTTATGTTAGATTGTTTGAAACAAGTAGTCTCCTTTCTCATGCAGAAGGAATATTTTCCTTCCTGATTATTTCAGAAAAAGCAGTATCTCACTCAGATCATTTTGGTCAGTCAGACCAATTCAATCGAATTCAATTCAATTAAAAATTCAAGTTTAGGAAATATTCGTTTCTCAAAATAGTTCCGGCTATCTAACATTCAAACAATTTTCAAAGCAAAAGCTCTCCAAGGCAATGAAATCGTATCCCCTCATGTCAAACAATCTACTAGAACCTAACTTTGGTTTTTCAAATTGTACCATGTTTTTTTCGGTTCATCTCATGGAACTCTTCATGCCCAATCGGACTAGATATTCAACAAGAAATTTATCCTTGGACATTTCGATTAATTTTCATGATAAAATATCGATAAGAAGATTCAGTTCGATTATTTCACTCGTATACCGAGTGCAACCGGTGGTGCTTGATATACCGAAACAGTACTCTTCTCATATCTCAGTTGTGAGTTATCAGTTCAGGTTTTGCAAAGTATCAGTAGACCGAGTGCAACTGATGATGCTTTTGTACCGAAACAGCATTGTTTCAATATCTTTTCCACAACTACGATACTCAAGCCGTTGTCTTATTCGCACACGATGCACTCAATACTCAATTCTAGCACGTAGTTGGCTATAAATCATGCGGGCTGGTGGAACTAATAACGTAAAGAATATTGCTTTTCTGCCGGGGGAGAGACATCTAACGACTGCAGTTAATTTCTCGTGGAAATAATGAGGGTTGGATTGAAAGGCTTTCACTGAAACAGCTCTCAGACTACAAATATATTTTTGGATATAAAAAAAACTACTCACAGAGAGCAAAATACAGTCACCTCCAAAATATTCGATCCACTCAAAATATCTATGAAGTTTGTTCATGAATTAATTCGTCAAATAAAGTCCAATCAATTTTATTATCATCATAGCGTTGGAATCTGAAAAAAAATTGAGCTCACTGAGAAAACCCAGCCAAGTGAATGGGTTTCTTGAAAAAAGTCGATTGTGACTAATGAATTTTCACCAACGATAGGAAAATGAGGTAGTTGAATAAGGCAAAACCATACATCTGAAACAATGCGTCAACTGTAATTTATTAGGACACTTATTGGTATTGACCAAATCGATATGTATTATGAGTGAATACCAAACTAGTGCTAGTATACAGATACCTACTTTTATTGAATGATTTTTCTGGGACAATATCGCTTGCTCTAAGCGATCTCATCGCTAACGACAATCTATCAAGTCGATTGGGGTAGGTGATAGCTCACCTGTAGTTAAATTGAAATTTCAAGTAATGCAAGAATTTACTTCTGACCTCCTGTTGAATATTATACAGGGTGAGTCATGAGGAACTGTACATACTCCTACCACGAATGTCCATCAGAAAGTGTCTTCTACTCTTCTTTTCCAATATATATAATTAATTATGCCACAGAGAAAAACGGTCCAGGTACACAAGTACACTTGAGTAAAATTCAATACCCACAAATATATTAATGAACTTTTGTACCATTACAATAGGTGAAATTTTTTTTCTGATATCGACTTCCAGTGGCAGGTTAACTATGCTCCTGGAACAGGCCATCTTTCTTGTGCTTGATTAATTTTTATCGATTTGTTTAATACTCAGTATACAACAATCCACCTAACATTAATATAATTATCCCTCAATCTTTGTTTCCTATCAGTGAAAGGAATAATTCTGCCATTATCACCTGTTTAATAACAACAGGTAACAGTTCACTTGATTTCTCTGTTTCGTCATCATTCGGCTAGTTTCGAATACCCACGATTACGCCACGAGCTGACTGCGCAACTCTTCTGCACTTCATTCAGTCTGTATCTGTACTAAGAATATGTACCTTTGGTGTTTGCGAACACTTATGCGTGCCTTTTTCTATTCTGGAACATTTGTGTTGTGCATGAAAGTTAAGTGATTGTGACTATTCCAAAAACATTTCTCCCAGTGACATTATCACTATGGAGCGACTAGCCCCAGGTCGAAAGTTGAAAAATAGAAGCAGCATAAGCAGTTCATCGACGACACTTAGAAACAGCAGGGTTTGACGAAGTTTACGCAAAACTCTTCTTTCTTTCTTGGTGAGTAATATACCATTCCTTATTCTCCGTGCATGAAGAAATCTTTTTGGGCACAAACGTTTTTTAGTGATGTTTTTCTCCTTCCGAAAATGATTCTAAGCCCTCTAGTTCCTTATGTTGGTTGATCATTTGCAATTAATTGTTACATCTGATATTATATGTCCGTTTAATTCGTGGTTCTTGCCATTTATTTTTCATTTGAAGAGGTTATATTTTTAAAATATCTTCTATTTTGGTTGTGACCTCTAAATATTTTTATCGAGTGTGCTCTTTAGTGTCGAAATTTCAGTAGGAAGTCACTTGTTAAGTAGTTTAAATTTTGTTGAAGATTAAAGAAATATATAATCTCAGAAAAATGAATGAATTGTTGATCTCAAGTTATTACCCAAACCGAGGAGTTTTTATGGTTATATTTCATAAAAGCCGAGCAATAAATTGGGAAATATCAAAATGAAAAGACTCTCTATATACTGTGAATGTTTGCAAAAAAATCTTATTCCTGATAGTAGGTACACGGGAAAAAATTTCAGGAAACGGATCTTGATTTTTCTTATTAGGTGTCTCTGGATTTGAGTCAAAGTGAAATTTTATAAAGAATGGCCTTACTTGGATGGGCTCACGGGACATTCGCTACCTGTTAAGAGTTTATTCTTCCAATGAATCTCTTGAAATAGGATTATTTGTTTGAATTATCAAGAAAATAATAGGAGAAATTTAACACATTATATAGAGAAATATTCATATTTCAGGGTGCTGATGGTAATGATGTACCTGATTAGAACTTGATGCCACTTGATCTGAATTCAAGAGGACCTAGTACCCCCCGCGTCCCGCAGATACTCCATCAACGTCTGAAATATATTTGTATATGAGTCAGTTCGACAACTATTGTGTATTGAAAATAATTATTTCAAGTTCATTTATTTATGTAGTTTGTACTGAAATTACAAATGACTAGAATATATTATGTACCTTTATTTTGTACAATGTTTTTTCTCTTCTATAGAATCACCATCCCCATTGTGTGATACCTTGAAAATATTTTCAGAGGTATGTACATTGAACATCCCCAATATTTCAATTGAATTGCACATCTGAGATAATTAAATTATGTTCCAGAGACGAGTAATTTATGATCCGAGGACAACTTAATAATGTTTCTGGAATAATTGTATTCTTCAGTGGTAGTAATTAAAGGATGTACCTAACATCATTAGATATATCTCAGAGAATATCACCTATTTTTCTGTAACAGCATGCTTTTTCACCTGTGGCAACTATAAAGTATTGAAAATTTATTAAACTATTGAATAACTATCATCGAAGTGTGTACCTACAACAGGTGAAGAAGTCTGTAAGATAATATAGCAATGTTCCAATGGGAATTACTCAATGTTCAATGGTAATTAAACTGTCTAATAAATGTTATTCAACACTTTAATAATCCTGAGTTGATTTTAAATATATTAATTCATTAACGATCAATGAACTATATAATTGAGTGTCTGTTGCAGGTATACCAATTCAGGTAAAATATTTTATCTACCACTATCATACTGTATATCTGTCCCATATAGTATTCAAGTGTTCAACTGTGACTATTAAATGTTTAATAACCTTTATTAAAGTTTTTTCTCTGTGTGAGATTCGCCAAAAACATCTTTTGGTGATAGTTTTTTTGCCAAATCTCATAATTCACCCTATATATTGGTAAAGAAGAGAAAAAGACACATTCTGATGGTCTCTCAAGAGCCTCCATTCGTAGTAGGAGTATGTACAGTTCCTCATGACTCACCCTGTATCATCTTCGAAGCAATTCGTGAAAATTCTGTATTTGTGTAATAAGCTCCAAATGTCGGTGTTGCGTTCATATTGTGAAGAAAATAATAATACAGAACTCTATTTGAACAATTCTATGAAGGAAAAAAAGAGTGTACCATGATCCTGATATATACCCGGTATTCACTTAGTTTCTTAATATTTGTTTTGTGAGCCTTACCTGATGTTGTGAATTCTGGGTTTGTATTATAGTATATAAATAAATGTTTTATATGTATGAGTTTTTCTCCTCAGCAAGCTCAATACTGATTATTCGGATCACATTTCTTTTTATTTTTTTATCAGAAAAGAATATAAATTATTATTCGTTATAGTTAATGTTGACAAGTGAATAAGTCATTGATGACTAGTTAATACGTCACTAATGACAAGTTAATAAGTTACTTATAACAAGTTAATAAGCCACTAATGCTTAGTGAAAAACTACTGATATGTGAACAGTTCACTTGCCATTAGTGAAGTAGATGATTATAGCAAGTGATTTAATCACTGAAGGGTATCAATCTGACAGTCAATGAAACAAATAAATAGTGGCAAGTGTCTGTTTCCGAGAACCTGAATTTTCTTGTTGCTATTATCTTGTTTCCTTGTCCAATATATTATATATACAAGTTTTTACTTGCCACTATTAAATATTCACTTAGGGTTAGTGTTTTTTTTTCATCCGTGTGGTAAATGGTTCCTCATAGGAGCTTCTTAAACAAAATCGATTGGGTTAATGTCTGGGCTTCGAGATGGCCAATTCATCACTGGAATCGAAACAAAATGTAAATCAAATCAATGTTCGTCAGAAAATGCAAGAATGCTGAGTGTGTTTGGAACTGAATGTTCGCAAAAAGGAAAAAAGCCCATCAATTTTGTTCTGTAGCAGGTCGAAATATCCAATGCGGATATATATTTCAATATCGTATTCACATTCGTTCTGTTTATGTTCCAATACGTATTTCTAGCATCGTCGAACATAAACTCAATTTCGTATGGAGCAGTTCGGAAAGTATGGACACAGCTAAGTGCACCTCTACATATATTCATAAACCCAATAAGGTGGAATGAGCAATAGCTTTGAGCTCAATTTAGTTTATATAGCATTAAATGTATCGTATCGCCCGATTCGTTGAATTTGTTACATTCCAGTGAACAAATAGAAATTCACGTAACAAGTTCGAAAAATGCTGTTTTTTGGACGAGGAATCAGTCCCAGGACGAGCCACAGATGACTTCTAGAAGTCCAAGAAAAATATTGTTAGGCTGTATTGTGTGTATACCATTTGATATGGTATTTTATAGGACCGAAATATGTCCCTTATGATTGTGTAGCAACACCATTAAAATTCATTTTATGGAGATGACTTCGAGCATTTCTTCCTTCTTTTGAAAAATTTCACTCGACTCTGAGTATTATGGACTTCTACCAACGAATAATTATTATAGTTGAGTATTTCTGTTTTGATCAGGAAAGCCTTCAAGATTCACATACTTTCTTGATCTGTATTTCATTCCTCAATCTCGCGATCTGATTGATTGGATAACTTAATTTGAAAGATCACGGCCAGCAATACTTTTCCGTCTCACACAACGATATTGTTTACCTTCATTTGATTACCGAGCCAAACACAGAGGGATATGGCGAAAAATAAATAATCGCTACTGACAAAATTAGTACAATGGGAAAGAAAGAATCCAAACTCTCAGTACAAAAATGTTCAGAATCTACCCTTGCGTTACTCAGCTAGGTACATAAATCTCAGTATTGAATGATTTATTTAGAGATCTTCCCTTTATCCTCCGCTGATATTTCCAGTTACCAAAGAGGCTGGAATCGTGAATGGAAACGGTTTCTCATCTGTCTTCGCTTGTGAATGCCCCTTTGTCTACCAAACATACAGCAAACCGCAGCAGCAGCAGCAGCAAACATCCAGAGCGTAACGAACTCACACTGAACAATATACGTATACGAAATACGAAAATCGTTTACTGGCTTGTCATCTAATCGAGAACTGACAACAGAGGCCTTGAAAAAGGATGGAGAGCTTGTTGAATAATTTGATTCATCGCATCAAGTCTGCTTCGTTATGAGGACGCCTTCGATTGTTATCCAAACACAGCAGATTGTTTGCAGATATTCTCTTCGGAATACGACTTGATTGTTGTTTATACATTGCCGCTCAATGCTTTGCGAAAAGTCTGTATCTCGCCAAACATAGAGTTTTTTTTTCAATTTGGACGCAAAAACATAGCCCGTGGATTATTCGATTTACTTGAGCAGAACAATTCGAAAACATCATTTGGATATTCATTATTAAAGATTTTTTTAGGATCTTCTCTCCTCGTCTCTATAATATAAAAATATGAATACTATTTCGATATTCGTGTAGTTGGGACAAATCAGATAATTTGCCCCAAAATGTCACAGCGTTTAAAGAATTTCCATATCAGAGAGCCTAAAAGAAAAATTCACTAGCTTGTCAGTGACAATTCGAATTGAAAAAGATTTGTAGAAGAGAAATAAAGGTACATAAAAAAATTTCAAATTTTTACTTATCTTTGGACGTTTCGGGAACTAATCTGCTCTCGTTTTCAACATAAAAAATGGATTTCCCATATGGCAAATTCGTATTTGTCCTGACACTTTTCTCCGATCCTCAATACATGATGGATACACTCAAATAACAGGAAGGAATAAGACAGCAGAAGAAATATCATGGATTTCAATTTTTTCTTGCGACCCAATGTTTTTTAACGAGAATGGGAAGAAAAACAGTCATCTGTTTTTATTATGGAGGGATTATTTGATAAGGATGATGTCGCGCAAAGCGAGGCCAAGACCTGGAAATACGGGGAAATGTACGAAAAATAATGAGTCGAGTGAAAAGAAAGTGGAAAGTATAACAGCTGAAAAATGTCTGCATTCTAATTCATGGGAGAATTATCGTACTTGTCACTGAATAAGAATGGATATATGAGTGTGCTTCGTTTTATATTCATACCTCCTAACTGAAAATTTAATCACAAATACATAAAATATTTTTCCGCCTTCCTCAAATAACAAGTCATTTTCGGAAAATTCATGTATGAAACTAACGAACAAAATTTATTGAAGAACTGAAACCAAGAACAAGGTACAGTATAACTTATAGGCACGTTGTTTTCATTCTTGCATCCCACATATTCTCGATTTGTGGTAGAGTAATTGAATTGGAACAGATACAAGGTGATCAGGACTCTGAATCTTGAATGTCAGTAGATAGTAAATCAAAAGTTATGATAGGGACATGTAGGCCGATTTTACCAATAATGAATATATTCAGCACACAAAAATCCTAAATTTGAAAAATCTCGATTTAGAACACCCTATATCAATATAATCATTTCCGTTAGACCCCAAGTGATGCAATGATCTACAGGATTTTCCATTAAAAAAATAGTAACTTCGATACATTCAGTGTTTTTGGTACACCCTGTACAACATGAAAATATCTTCAAAATGTAGCGCTGATAGGCCCCTATTCCTTCGAAAAAAAAGTCACAAAACCAAACTCCTTACCCACAATGCTTCGTGTCGATCAACCCTGTATGATAGAATATAGTTTTTTTTTCAATTGATGATGTACCATGACGTCTCTTTCACTTTTTCTTCCAAGGGAGGAAAAGTACGACTTTGCTCCTTACAATGAGGCTAGGGAAATGTGTACTTTGGATCGAGGTAAGCGGAAAGAAAATATTTTTCAACTCGCTCGTGGGCGACATTTATCGCGCTTGTATCACAAAATCTCAATGTTCTATATCTTCACAATAAGTTATTGCAAGCATTTTCATAAGTACAAATTTCGTTCTTTATTGCGATACTGTCTGATATTTCAATCAGAATTTATATTAAATAGGGAAGGAAACAAGGATACTGCCAGGGGCGGATTCAATATTCAAAAATATATTCATTCAAGAAATACTCATGATCTTAAGAAGAAAGAAGAAGCAGTTACTATTGACTTGTACGTTTCTGGTTGACCTACCAATGAACAGCCAAATGCAAAGAACATATTATCTCAGTTGGATGCTGTTGACTTGAAGTACTATACAGGGTGTTATTTAAGTACGTGGCCAAACTTATAGGGGTGATTCTTTGAGTGATTCTAAGACGAAAAGTTCATATAAACATAGGTCCGGTAATGCTTCCTTTTTCAAGATACAGGGTGTCAACATTTTTAAAAGAAATCGTTTTTTTCGTAAATATCTTAATAACCTTTTGAACCGATTTCATTGAAATTTGGCAGTGTTATTCAAGGTCGTAAAGGGCTAATTTAACCCTAACTATATCAAAATTATCATGTCCAGTGGCGTCCCGGAAGGCACTGTAACCAATATTTTTGACAGAAAGAATGTGCGCCACTGATTTTTTTGCAATTTTTGTATTTGTTTCACATTGAGCAACTAAAATTACAACTTTTTTGTTTCTAGAATTTTTTTCGTATCTTGTTTTGTTTTTGAGAAAAAACATAAAAATCACTTCATTGCACATCCCTGTGACAACACAATAAAACATTTCAACTACTAAACCATCAAAAACTGGGGTCTTACTAATATTTTTTCATATTTTTACTCTATTCTAGTCTTGGAATTTTCTATCAAAATTAATGCAATGTAAAAACAAAAAATATGTATGCATGAATTGCAGCCCTTGCCTTCGGCTCGTCACAGGGATGTGCAATGAAGTGATTTTTATGTTTTTTCTCAAAAACAAAGCAAGATACGAAAAAAATTCTAGATATAAAAAAGTTGTAGTTTTAGTTCCTCAATGTGAAACAAATACAAAAATTGCAAAAAAATCAGTGGCGCACATTTTGTCTGTCAAAAATATTGGTTACAGTGCCTTCCGGGACGCCACTGGACATAATAATTTTGAATAGTTAAGGTTAAATTAGCTCTTTACGACCTTGAATAACACTGCCAAATTTCAATAAAATCGGTAGAAGGGTTATTAAGATATTTACGAAAAAAAACGATTTTTTTTTTAAATTTTGACACCCTGTAACTTGAAATCTAAGCATTACCGGACCTATGTTTATATGAACTTTTCGTCTTAGAATCACTCAAAGAATCACCCCTTCAAGTTTGGCCACATACTTAAATAACACCCTGTATATAACGCCAATTTGCGACATTTCATTAGCATCTGACTGTACATTAGGTTACCAACGTAATGTTGTGACTGTAAGTTCTTTCACCCTTCCTGATGTACCTACATTAAGTTGTTAAAGTTATGTTTACTATTGTGGCTTAGCTATACCGAAAATAACCTGTTCTATAAATTAACGGCGTTGAAGTTCCCTTGAAAATCACTTCTTTGCACCTAATTTTCCAAAATTTGAGAGATATTTGACGCGATGAAGTCAAAATATTTCAACTTTTTGGCGTTGCTGCTTTGGGTTTTGTTGTGGTTATGTTCCAGAAACCTTAATATTCATGAGAGCAATATAAATTCTTTCTTCTCTTGAAAATGTTGAAATTTTTAATGCAACTTCATTAAACCATCATTTCACAAAATGAATCTCATGATAAGTAAATCATTGCAGTATCCCTGAGTAGGTACCTACCTGATCATCTCATTTTCACCATGCTATTTTCGTTTCTTGATGAATTGAATGGACAGCTTCGTATATCTTGCAAGTATCATCCTATATTTTCAGTATTCTCAGATATTCTCTTGATTTTTCAATGCAAACTTTGACCACTTCGACAAGGATAGGTGAATTCATTGGGAACTAAAGTAAACACGATTTCTACTCCTTATCAACGATTTGTTGGAAGCAATTTCATGTCCAGTATACAGCTTCGCGGATGATAGTACCCTCAATACCGCCTTCTCTTCCAGGGCTCCAATACCAGCCAGGCAAATCAAAACCGAACGAGAGAGAAATGTTGACAACATAAATATGGACTTGGAAACAATTCTCGAATGGGGATCCAATAACTTGGTAGTTTTCAATGCAAACAAAACACAAATATGCCTTTTTCCTGGTAATACTATCAGCAATAACCTTTCTTGGGAAAATCAGGTGAGATCAATTGTTAGAAGTGCATCCCAAAAACTTGGATTTCTGTTTCGTGATAGGAGCTATTCCACTTCCAGTCAGCTGCTTATGATCTTTAAGGCACAGATCCGACCTGTCCTGGAATACTTTTCCCATATTTGGAGTGCAGCACCCAAACATACCCTGAAACTATTGGATTCTGTCCAAAGAAGAGCAATTCGTCTCGTGGGTGATGCCTCGCTCACAAACTCACTCACTTCTCTGGAATACTGTAGAAAAGTTGGCGATCTGGCCCTATTTCATAGATATTTTCATGGACGATGCTCTTCTGGAATATCAACAATTGTTCCTCGTCCTCGCGAGATTAACCCGTCAAGTTGAGGCTTCGCACCCCTTCGTGGTCACTTTGGAGACCTACTGAACATCTCTTCCCAAAGACTCGTTCATCCAACGAACAGCTAGGCTCTGAAACACATTGCCAAGGGAGATGTCCCCCGAGGCATATAACCTCCAGAAATTCAAGAAAAACACTAATTGCTACCTCATTTCCTTTGGTTCTCACGATGTTCTCATTCACCTTTATCCTATCATTGGGGGGTATTTCATACCAATGCTTCACGAACCCAGGGCCCTCACCACAGGTGGAGCCTAAGGGCCTGTATTTTCCAAATCCGGCGCTGGATACTGCTATATTAACCGTCGACGTAAGATGCTGTTCTCTAACAGCTCCTATTTCGGGATTATTGCTGGAATTATTTCTTATTCTACCATCCAGTCAGATATTAGGGTAGGAAGCATTTGGAGAAAATGGTTTTATTAGTTTCACTTAATGGAGAATAAACAATCGGTCGACGCAATTTTCCTTTTATTGTACAAGGTGAAATACTGATAATGAATGCATCTGGAAGATTATCTGGAAAATTTCACAGAGGAATCACGCTTCACTGTTTTTTTTTATCTCTTGGAGCGCACGAAAGGTAATTCCTATAATGTTCGTGGAATATCGTGCGTACCTAAGGAGGATACGGAGAGGAGGTAGGTATTGGTATTCTTTCAACTTTTGATGGTTATACAGGGTGTAACAGAATCAGGGTATGTCAAATTATTTTGAAGAACTCAATTTGGTGCTAAATCAAGAAGCTTTACATTTTTGACAGGATTAAATTTTTTTAGCATAACACCAGTCGATATGAGTACATCAGACTCGATCAGAATAGTGAAGGCACACTTAGATGGAAAATCAAAAATGAAATTAAAATCAATATTGAAATTTTTTATGTCATCTATACGTGATTTAATATAAATATTCATATCGGAACAAGGATAATGTTGCAATCAATTATTATTTGAAAATAATTATTGATTTTTTTATTGACCCAAAATTGGAATTCTATTTATATTCTTACAGGATTAGGAAGGCAATTGAATTTGAATACAGGGTGAGCGAAGCTCAATGTCACAACACTATCAGAAGAAATAGAAAAACGATTGAAAAAATGTGAACGTTATTGAATGTTATCGAGTACCTAAGGTCAATTTTAAGACTAATTTTTAAGAGTGTCAATTTTTTCATAAACATGTCACTATTAGAAGGTAAATGAAAAGTGAATAAGAAGTGAATAAAAACACACTGTTACAACGAATTTTTTTTCATTAAAGACGAATATCTGCGTCGCCCAGAATGTATACACCTTCATTTTTTTCCTTTCTGGAGAAGGAGAAGCTCCAAAGGCGAATCTGAAAAGACAATATTATGAGTTCAAAAATTTTAACTTGTAGTTTTTAACTTCAAAATGTTTTTTTAGTACCTCATCAAGATTGTCATTCCAATTTTTACTTTTTGTTTCAGTGTTTTCACTTTTCTCAGCGATAGAATAGGGCTTGTCGAAGGAAACAGTATGTGGGTTTCATTATCAATAAACTTTGAAACTTACATGGGAGCTGGAAGTTGTAAGCAAATCAATGTCCATATAAAAAACATTGTCCTTAAAATTCAAATTATGAAAATCCACAGACACATCCACAAACATCCTGAAAATAAATTACTAAAGTTTTTCTATAAGAATCTGAGCAATTTTCAACTTACCCATGGAGGACAATTTGGTTGTTTTGCATCCAGAGGTAACACAATATAAATAATCATTGTTTATCAATTCGAAATCACAAATCTTTTCAACAATAATCAATTCACAACAAATTCAGTCCTTTTGAAGAAACAAAACACGCCGAATTTAGCGATATTCCACATAACAAAAAACAATGAAGTTCTGTCTTCACTTTTTCGCTTGTTCAGATGGAAAAAAGATCTAAAGTACTCCAATCATTGAATGAAAGAAAATTGATACACCAATCCGCCGTTAAACAACACAAGTGTGAAAGAGACAGGTTACCGTTACACAAGCTATCTTTGTTGCAGTCATACAGAGGGCTATAAGAAATAGTTCCACCTTTATTCTTCAATCTATCACTATTCCTGAATATTTTGAGACTGATTTGAGGTAATTGATGGGTTTGTTATGAATGTCATTGGATATAATTATGTTCTTCGAACCTAGTTTTCATGGTCGTCATGTTTTATCACAATCATTACAACCTATTTCGAAATTACAATATTCGATGTTGATGTTGAAAAAGGAATATAAATGTCCTTCTAGCCGTACTCACACATTATTTAATCATAATTTCCATTTAGATATGAATCGATTAATGTTACATGTTACCCTAACCATTCAGAAAGCCATGTTATCGTGAATTATCAATAGCTCAGCTGAGCCCTGAATATTATATGGGCCCTTTTTACATCGGTCGTTTATGATAAAAACGCCTTCGTCATTCCTCTTAGCTGGAACTTGCTGAAAATCAATAGGGAAATTTCCTTATGATCAATTTTCATCAAACTAGATATACGCTTGTTAACTTTGTGTTTGCAACCATTCAAATTATTTTTCGGGGAACACCTCCCTTGGCAATGTGTTCCAGAGCCTCGCTGTTCGTTGTATGAACGAGTCTTTGGAAAGAGATGTTCTGCAGGTCTCCAAAGTGACCACGAAGGGGTGCGAAGCCTCAACTCAACGGGTGAATCTCGCGGGGACTGCCAAGGGGGGAACAATTGTTGATATTTCAGAAAAGCATCGTCCTTGAATATATCTATAAAATAGAGCCAGATCGCCAACTTTTCTATGGTGTTCTAGAGAAGTGAGTGAACTTGTGTGCGAGGCATCACCCACGAGACGAATTGCCCTTTTTTGGACATAATTCAACAGTTTCAGGGTATGTTTGGGTGCTGCACTCCAAATATGAGAACAGTATTCCAGCACAGGTCGGATCTGTGCCTCATAGATCATAAGCAGCAAATAGGTCCTGGCCCGAAACAGAAAACCAAGTTTTTGGGAAGCACTTTTTGCAACTGATTCACGTGATTTTCCCAAGATAGGTTATTGCTGATAGTAATACCAAGCATCGAAATAGATGTCTTCAAAGGTATGGTTACTCCTGAAAAGCTTATGTTGGGCAATAAGCATAACCTCATGGGTGAGAAATATATACAATCCTAACCCTGAAGGTAACTGGTACCCCATTTTATATTAGTTGATGAATACAATAAAAAACTCATGATTCCTTGAGTGTTGCTATTTTAAAAATAACCGATTATGAAAACCATGGACCACAACTAAACAGGATTCATATTTGAATCAACAGAGAAAGAATTATTTGGTATGAGTAGCCAGGACACCGAAATAAAAATCCGTATTCTCTGGGGGCTTTAAAAATTACTTGAAATGTCATGTGACATGCAGGCCTATACTTCAGAGCTCACTTCTGATGCCTGTGATAAGAAAAAAAAATATTCGCTTGATAGTAAAAAAACTGATATGGGTTTAATTCGAACACCCCGATCACCCTTTATTTGCGGAACTGTTGGATTGTTGCAAAAAAAATCACCACGATTTCCTTGATACCGCGAACTCAGGAAAATACCTGAAACAACAAATCATCAATTCAATTGAGAGTATTTTATCATCTCGAAATTATCACTACTGGGGTACCGAAATATACCACGATAAAGATTCCCATTACGTATTCTCTTATTACACAAACAGGGTGTTGGCAGACATATAAATCATTGTTTTCCATAAAAAATTCACAAAATATCACATGAGACGTGAAGAAAATCGAGATCCAAACTGTGAATTATGATTCAAGAATTGATCATTATCTGAAAAATTCCCTAGAAAACTTCTTTGTGACTGGTCCGTCGATATTCTTCAATACTAAGTGCTCGCAACTCCATAAGGGATACAATATGTGCTAGATGTTGAATCCAGTTTCAATATGTCTTCTAGATTATCTTACATATGTCTCACCCTAATCAACACAACTTATTTCTCGAATCACTGATTTTTCGATTTTTTCATCGCCAAATGAATTCTTCAATTCTGCTTTAATTAAAATCATTGTTGAATTTCTTCTTTCTGGTGCAATTTTTTTCGCTTGTGTAAAATAATGTCAGATAATTCAAAAATTACTTCTTATCTAATGCATCTGGAATGAAAACTGACTTGCATATAATCCCATTCAAACTAATCCGATCCATCACAATTCCCAGCAATCCTAAATCAGTTTTTGCGGCAGACAATCTACCTTCTTAGATTTAAGCTATCTCTGGGGACTTAGCCAGATATTATTTATGCAATTCGAGCAGCAACTTTTTCGATTACCTGCTCCGTTCCCATAAATATCACCAAATCGAACCGCCGGGAAAGATAACGTTAAAAACTTACGGAAGTTGCCCCTTCCCCCCTAGAACCCCCTACAACTCTGCCCTCTGGAACTTCCTTGCAAATGACCATAGAAAGGATCCGCAAATATATTTTGTCACTGCTCAGTAATCGCAGCGATTTTCCTCTGCAATTATTATGATTGCAACTATTCGCAAGATGTTCTTCAAACCTAGTTTCAATCAATCTCTTTGTTTGTCCTACATTTTTCGAATCAGTGAAATCAGGCTCATAGAATGATTTTCATGGGTGTATCTCAGATTTATTTCAATCTCTTGGAGCGCACGAAAGGAGATCTCTATCATATTTGAAAATCATCGTGCGGGCCTAGGGAGGATAGGGAGAGGAAGTGGGTATTGTAATTTTTCTCAGCTTTTGGGGATGAAAAGTTCTTGGAAATACTTCAATTACGCGAATACAAATTTTCACTCACAAGCTAGTTAATTTTTCTTTTAGGCTCCCTGATGGGAAAATTCTTTGAACGCAGTGACATTTTGGGGCAAATCATTTGATTTGTCCTTACTATACGTATATTGAATTAATATTCATATTTTCATTTTATAGAAACGGGGAGAGAAAATCCTAAAAAATCTGGAATAATGAAGGTACCACCTCGTCGATTAACCTACAGACAGTATTCAATTTGATCTGATTTGTCATAAATCTTCTACAAGAAACTCTCAAGTTTTGTTCATAGAAATGAAGCTAATTCCTCTATTGATGATCCGGAATAGATTCAAGTTCTATCAGTTTGATTATCATTTTTCTTCAACTGTTTTCATAATTCTCATCTTTCATGTTCGTAAGTATATACATATAGGTTAGGGACTATTCAACCACAGTTTCCAGAGCTCCACTTAATAATATTTCCTCTAGAATTACCCGACACGTCATGTACTTGGTGAATATAATATACGATACTCATAAGTACAGTCTGCAGTTCTATTCTGAACTTCTCGACATGTTTGATACGGTAGCATTGAATTATTAATACGATACTATAACTAGGAGAAAAGTTTGAAGCAGTTCTAAGCACTTCAGTGAAGGCAAATCAGTTTGATGTACCATGAAGATGTTTTTCAGCCCGTATTCATCATCATGATAACTATAGCGCATAGGAGAACTGTCAACTACGAATGTGGCACTGTGTTCGTCAAGGGTCTATATTGGGGCCACTGATATTATTCGTTTATGCCTAATGATGATATTTGGCTGTTTGTAACAGCAATACGAACAAAGTGGCATAGTTTGGAAGGAAATGGGATGCCATTTCAAGTTTGAATTGTCCCAGGGTGATTGACTATGGATTTCACACCTTGAACAGTTGATGAACGAATCAGGATTTTCGAAATTAGAGAGAATAAATCCATTGGCAATGTTATTCCTATGTTGAATAAGGCTCAATGTTGATATTTGTTGAAGAAAAAACGAAAACACTAAGTCGGTCGACCACAAAGTTTCATTACAAAATTGAATTTGTGACTAGTTTCGGCTCAAACAGCCATTTTCAGACACAATACACAGTACCTGTAAAGAAATTACATTTACAAGGATAATAAGATATTGAGAAACAAACATACCTATCGTGGAAATCACATAATAAAATAAAATTGAAAATCTAAGGAGCAGTGGTCATTTGGCCAGAAATCAGTCTGATAAAGAAATATTGAAATTTTTGAACCGACTGAACAGCCACAACATTGGCAGAAATTTGGGAAAAAATTTCAAATATTCACTCAAAGGAGTTCCATCTTCAAATGGCCATTATTGTGAAAGAAAAAGCCAAGGAGAAGGCGAAGCGTCTAGCATAGCAACAGACGTTGACAGAATAACAAGACATGTACAATATAAGAGTAAATTTTTGAACATTCTGAGTTATGGTACTATTATAAATGATTTCTGAAAACTGAATTCATTACAAAGTCCATTATGCCTAAAAACCTAAAGGAGAAGTACGTGGTGAGGTTGAATAATATAAATAATCCAAGAAAAAAAAGAAATGTCAAGGTGTACTAAATATAATCAAACCCAGAAGAAGAAGAAGATATCAGGATGGTGAATAAAACAGGGCCGGCTTAAGTTGAAGCAAGCAGGACAAAATTGGTCATGGGAATTTAAGTGTGCAAAAAATGTGGTTTCGTTCAAAATTAAATTGGTCATTGAGACAGTTAATATTTGGATTATTGATACATTTTTTGTTTTCTAAAATTTCCAGGTGATTCACCCGTGGACCTTCATTGCATATGTGGATAATTTGTTGATATTTGTTTTTTAATAAATATATATATATATATATATATAAACCACAAATTACATCGGAATGAAAATAATTATAGTCTGCCATCTTGGCCGTTTCATTTTATAGCTGTACAAAGGACGAAGTCATTAAAGAAAAGTTAGGGAGGTGTAAAGTTTCCTTTTTGTTCTTTCACCCGCATCGCAAAACATCGACTTTTCCAGTGGAAAGTAAAATTTTATGAAGCGGACCGTGTTTCCATCAGAGAAACTTCGTATCGCGTACACATTTCTTATTCTAGTCTTGAGTTCAACAAGTATAAGTTATGTTCGGACAATTAACCCTGAAACCAGACCCTGAAAGTTTTTACAATATGGAAGCAGCGAATCAGAAAACGATAAGGTCCATTTAATGTATCCTTGGAACATTTTCAAAAAAAATCTTACTTGGTATCAGTTGCATTTTTTAACCTGATAATAACAGGATCTAATATTCTTTAGATCACATAAATATAACAATCATTTGAGTTGTAATTAAGTGGTTTTTACCAGCTTCATTACTGATTCTGATTGATATCTAAGTACCTGAGATTGATTCTAGTTGACTTTCACTTGTTCGAAAGCTCGAAACCTGAAAACCTGAGAGAGCTGAGTAATTCATTGATTCCTGACTTTCCAAAACTTCTCCTGATAGTAAACTCTGATAAACATAATTACAACCATAAAGACCTCAATATTTTTGGCCCCTCTGCTCATGATATGAAATTTAGATGAATTATTTATCAGTTGAAATGATGGATCATTACTTTCTTGTTATTGGATATTTTCCAGTCAAATTCATTCAGTAGCATTAGCAAGGGTAGTACATTCTGTTCCTGCGCCCATTTAGGATTAAATATAATTTTTTCCGCATTTTTATGAGTTTGAGAACATGTGCTTTTGGATGATAGTTCCTGCAGGCATAGTTGAGGATTCCGACCAATAAGAATCTAGGATTGAGCTGTCCTTGGACGGAGGTCGATGGAAAGTATAAATACAGAAGGCAGCTAAGGGATGGCTTCCTACACTACATGCTCTACGTTCTACACTCTCTGCTCTTCAAGCTCTCTTTCTGATCTCCTACTGCTCTCATATTTCATTCAATGCCAGTGTAAAGTATTAATGTATAGTGATTTTCTGTTGCACATGTAAGTTTGTGTAATATTTTTCACCATTTTTATTCATCCTGTTCATATATTCATTTCATTCCTGTTGTTTTCCATACCGATACTCACCCGACCTGTGTAACGAATCCAAAAAGTTGTATTTACGAATGAACGGTTTTTTGTGATTGCATATTCTATATTTCTTTCTCTGTTGTCATTGTTTCCAGTTCCGAATAGTTCCAGTAATTTATTTAATGATTCTCAATATTTTCATTCGTCAAATTGCTGATTATTATTATTGACTGACGGCTGACGGGGACGGCTGACACTGACAAGCCAGTTGTCAATTCTTCTTCTTCTTCTTTTCCTTGAGAAATCCTGTCCTGTGCACCCGTGTCCTTGTGCTTGGTATCCTGTCAGGCTATGGTGGTTATTGAAATTTTGACATGGATAGGAAAATATAATCAACCTCACTAAAATTCTGATATTAGAAAATTGAAAAATCGAAGGGAAAGGGAAGATAAATATCAATTTTATCTACCTAATTCGTTTGGAACTATGTTTCTAACCTAAAAATACCAGAGACCTGAAAGATATTTGCTTTGATTCCTGTAATTATCCAGAATGAAAATAGCAACCAGTATTCCAGGCTAAACCGAGGGCTTGTAATCAAAGCCTACATTCCTTTGGCTCCTTTTTGATTCCAGGATAAATATGAATTGAATCTGTTTAATTCGTTTGGAACTGTTTCCGATTCCCCAGGCAGACGTTATAAAATAGTTTGAATAAATAATTTTCCAGGCCTAACCTAAAAATACCAGAGACCCGAGAGATATTTGCTTTGATTCCTGTAATTATTCAGAATGAAAATAGGAACCAGTATTCCAGGCTAAACCGAGGGCTTGTAATTAAAGCCTACACACCCTTGGCTTCTTATTGATTCCAGATTGATTCAATAACATTGACCCCTGATTTATACTGTATAGGTACATAGGTAGGTATACCTCCTGTGCCTGTCTCCAATGTTGCTACTTTGGTCCTCTGTACAAAAATAGCTTTGTGCAGAGCAGGTGGAGTAAACTCATGAACAATCTGGCGCCCGAAACCCCCCCCCCGGCCGTTAAAGAGTGATGTTTTCAAAATGGAGAGAATTGATTCTATTCTCACATGAATATTGCAACCACTATACAGGGTTTCCTAGGACTCGATGCCTCACGGCATATTCCTTGAACAATCTCAAGATAAGATAAGTGCCTCATACACTTTTGTTCAAAGCTCTTTAGTCGAGGAGTAATGAGCAATATTGAATGTAATAAAGTGTGTAGAATGAAGTGAAGGGAATGTTGAATGAAGTAATGTAATATTTCATCAATTGAGAATTTTATTCATTACTTACTTAAATTCAATTGAAGATTTGTTCAAAATGTCCCCCTGCTGCTTGAAAACACATTCTTGGTCTTCTAATACTTGGAAAATTCTCCCTCGTCATCAACTCGGGAAAATTTTCGAAATGATCGTGTAATCGAAAAAAATTCCGGTAATAATGAATGGCATTAAAATCATAGTGAGAGAAGATAACAACCGACCGAAAGATCGAAGAATCTGCTTATATTCTTCTGAACGGAGACAATAACAATGCATTCACTTCTAAAATCTGAAGATACTAACATAGTTATCAAAACACATGTCGATGCGTCAAAATAACGGTTTTGTAAACAACGTAGTGTGAGGAAATTATCTGCATAATACCATTTGTGGAAATGAGCCAAAAAACGGGATACACCTCGTAGGTGATACATTATTGGATTCTACTTTGTGGCAGACGAAAACACACAAGAAAATATTGAATTCGAGCCACGAGCGCACAAAGTTACAGAAAACTTTTCCTTTGTTCGGAAACTGTATTCCGACTTTCTAACCACATAGCCATCCACATTTCCCAACATACAGAGAAGTGCACAAAAAACGACCAGGACTGTAACTTTTGAATTATTCGAGATAGGGTTTTGAAAATTGGTGGTCAGCTAGTATACCAAATTGCTCATTAATTGACGAAGCAATTTTTCCGGTTTTACTGAAAACGATCCCAACTTTTGATTTTCAAATGAGACACCCTGTATTGTATTCCATAATCGGTAAGGGATTATCATAACGAGTTCATCGATACCGGGTCTGATAGGGTTATTTCAAACAATTACGCAGATATGCGCGTTTTAAGTTTCTATATGCTCAATGAGTGTGAGAGAGAAAGAAGTTTCAATGTTTACTCAGCTTAGGACATTTTCAACATAAAGAATGGATTTTTTGTATCGCAAATTCGTATTTGTCGTGACACTTTTCAGTTTTCAAAAAAAATTTATTTCATAATTCGATAGAACTCACCCAAACTAGCTCACCACCGCAAACCGTTTCTTTCTGTGAGGTCCCTACGTTTTATAAAAAATTATTGAAATCCCCGATTTTTCGGACCTCTGAAAACGAGGCGATGATGTGACGTCAAAACCCTAATACTGAAACAGGACTATTCGAGACAGAGAAGAATGATACATGATTTCTGACAGAGGGAATTAGCGCGAGATCACAGTTGAAAGAATTAATATATCAGTTGCCTCAGTCTCCGTCGAGCGTTTGGTATTTTCTTTTAACTATGGCGAGATGAGGTTTCCACGTCATAAGAGGGTCCGTTTACAGAAGGTACTATTATTTATGTCCAAAAATAAAACATTCCAGTTAATTTTTCGATCGAGTTATGTCGTCAATCATTATTTATGTATAAAAGGATCATTATAAACATGGTTTGAGTTGAAAGTTCTACTAAGGTGTACACGCCCATTGGTGACGTTGGCAATCAAATGATTTACAGGATGTTTTCATTAATCATTATTGAATTTACCATATTCATTTCCATATTTCAATAGTGAATATCATGTTCTATCTATATCAACTGAACATGGTTTGAGTTACAAGTTCTACACGCCCATTCAACACATTACTCTATCAAACTCCTCTTAGATGGACCTCCTCCTGATACTATTGAAAGGAGATTATGGATGAGGTCAAGAGGTCTTGGGAAATTATCCTTGATAACCGCCCCCCTGGTGATGCGAATCGATTCATATTGGGATAGTTTGATGCTAGTTATTGGCTGCTACAAACTTATTATTATTATATTCCTAGAACAGCCTCACAAACTGCAATCAAAACTTTCGGTATTAGCCCGCATCTAACGTCTGGGGGTGATCGCTTAATTGTCCCGCATCAACATTGTCCCCAATCTATACAGGGTGTGTCAGATTTGAATGAAGTGTTTTCCGTTCTCGCTGCTTTTGCGTGATATCACAGTTATTTTTAGAGATAGAACCCTGCAGTTTTTGCGGTCTTGTGTCACGTTTTTGTCAAATTCAAGATGGCCTCATCAGATTTTGCATAACTCTTTCTGTTTCTGAGATACAGGGCGATTTTTTAAGTTTCTCAGCAAAATTGACAAATTCTAATCTTGTTCCATAAAGAATTATACGCAGAATCCAGTGGCGCACTCAAAATTTTCGGGGTATGGCTTTGGAAATACGACTCAAACAAAATTGGAGGAATATTGCTTTTGATCGATGAAAACAATACAAACAGTAATCAACTAACAGAACATAGAATTTAGGTACCTGATAGCGATATATGGATAGAAATAAAAAGTTCATAATGTAGAATAAGCACCTGATTGAATATTTACTAAAAGAATTGAATTTTCAAATTATTCAGTAACTTATTCATTGAATTGTTCGAATTGATGACCATTTTCCCACACACACAATTGATACACTTTCTGAATACGTCTACAGAAAGAAGCATCTTGTAGAATTTCGTGGAACAACATTCAGTTTTCCAGGAATTACAATGATTCTGAATGCATTGAGACGTTTTGAGAAAGTTACTGAATAATTTCGAACTCCAAATGTTTTAGTAAATAATTAATCAGGTGCTAATTCGACATTATGAACTTCTCATTACCATTTATTTGTTGCTATTAGAAACCTAAGTTTTGTGTTTTGTTTGAAAAATCAAAGGAAATATTCCTTTGATTGAAACGTTTTTCATATGAAAAATCCATAACTCACTATTGAAATTCAATGTATTAGTGATTTTGGTGCATTTTTGAAAATTTTATATTCATACATTATTATTCCAGATTTTTGGGATTTCCTCTCATCGTTTCTATAAAATAAAAATGTTAATATCATTTCAATATATACGTGTAGTAAGGACAAAACAGATGATTTGCCTCAAAATGTCACTGCGTTTAAAGAATTTTCCTATCAGAGAGCCTTAAAGAAAAATTCATCACCTACTCGATTAACCAACAGACAGTATTCATGCATTATATTTCATTCTGAAGGGAAAAAAATAACGACCGACAGAACGACCTTGAAATCCCCTCCTGTACATGCCGGTCCTGCTTTCTCTGACTCCGACACGGAGATCACGTGCTCCGACGGAGTTGTTATGGAAATTCCGGGTTTTATTGCGACAGTAAGGAGTTTGCTTGCCAAATTATAATCCCGTTTTGATAGCTCTAATTGTCAAGGGATTACCTGCAGCCTTATCTCTCGAACATATTCTCAATTTGAATACATCGCTTCACAGTATACCATTTATTCCTCTATACCTTAATGTGTCAGACGAGTCTCATATTTATGCATACAGGGGTGTCTCACTTCAACATATTGTGGACACCAGATTGGATGTTGTGAGATTCGAAACAATATTGATGATATTTGTAGCAATCCATCAACATTCACAAGATTCACAATATTCCTCCAGATTGCTAGGGATTTTCTAAGGATTAGTTGGATTTATCAAAGATTGAGAGATTCCTGAATGTTCATCATGATTCCTGATGGTATCTCCCAAAAATCTTCGAGATTTTCAAGATTCGTTGACGATTCCCAAGATTTCTCGGATTCCTAAGGATTTCTCAAGGATTCGCTAGATTCATCAAGGATTGAGAGATTTCTGGTGATTTTCGATATACCTATATGAGACTGTCGAAAGATTTACAAGGTTGATCAAAATTGCACAAAATTCGATATTTCTACTATAAACCTTCAGTTCTCTTCTCCAAACCTTTATTAAAATAAATTGTCACTGACAATCTAGTGAATTTTTCTTTCCGGCGCTCTGATAGGAAAATTCTTTAAACGCATTGACATTTTCGGGCAAATCATTCGATTTGACCTAACTACACGTATATTGAAATAGTTTTCATATTTTCATTTTATAGAGATGAGGAGAGAAAATCCGAAAAAAAAATCTGGAATAATAAATATACAGGGTAAATCTTCATAAGCTAAAACGATCCATACAGGGTGTCCCAAAATTAGCCTGTTATACTTCAGTAGCAGATTCTTCGACCAAAAATAGGAGGAAAAGTTTCAATGAATTCAAGCTGACGCTGATGCTCCTGAACCGAGTCCTGAACATGATATTTCCTGAATATTTCTGAAACGCCATGTAATAAAATGATGCAAACTGGTACAAGAACTGAACTTTCCATGTCCATAGTGCAGCGTTTCGGAAATATTCAAGAAATATCATCTTCAGGACTCTCCTTTAAGGAGACCGTATAGCTTCCTATAAGGAGACATTTTTCGACTCACGTTTATTGAAACTTTTCTTTCTATTTCTGGTCGAAGAATCTGCTACTAAAGTATGACATTCTAATTTCGGGACACCATGTATATGGAGAACTCAAAGTAGCACGATTCTGAAAATTTGGAAAACATGGAGGACTCAACAAAAATATTCGAAGTCTCTGGTAGTGGTAGTGGTAGTGGAGTGGAATGTTTCAAAGGAAAGAAGGAATGCTCAAAGTAATCTCCACACTCTTTCAATTATGGAAGTTATCC
Source organism: Phaedon cochleariae (assembly GCA_918026855.4). Taxonomy (NCBI): domain Eukaryota; kingdom Metazoa; phylum Arthropoda; class Insecta; order Coleoptera; family Chrysomelidae; genus Phaedon; species Phaedon cochleariae. Next base: position 29,278,307 of record OU896723.1, read on the forward strand.
AGGGGCACATGTTTCGGACCTATAACAATCCATCTTCAGCCCAGTTGATAAAGTAATGGAGTGAAGTTTATTTAAACCATTGGTGCCAATGCCCATCGTCAAAATATCATATTATAAAATCGCTATAAACGGATTTCCTTAACCACCCTGTATTTCTTAAACCAGCAATATTTTTATGGGGCATGTCGGGCTGAATCTTCATATTTGGGTGTTTACTATCTGTAGTTCAGAGATTTCCCATTCTTAATTTGATAAATAAAATTATTAAAATGTCATAAGTGGAAAATAAATCTCTTCAAGGGCGAATAACACAAAAACCGTTGAAGCTAGACAGTTTGATAAAGAGTACATTTTTCATGTGAAATTGAACGGGCTCTCAGATTTTCCACTAATTTTGATAATCAATGAATTGACATAGAAGATATGATGTAAAATTATCGAAGTAACAGAGAGCGCTCTCTATGAGCAATCCCAAAATAAGTCGCAAATTTATATAAAATACAAGATTTCATGTTCATGCTGTTAAAACTAACAAAGTTATTGTAAAATTTTTCAATAAAATCTCCCCCTAGAACACCCTGTATCTCCTAAACCAGCAACATTCTGATCAGGCATATTGGGCTGAATCTCTTTATTTTTGTGTTTACTATCTGTAGTTCAGAGATTTCCCATTCTTAATGAATCACCCTGTATATCGACTGAAACTCTATTCATTGACCATCTGATAGATCAGAATACCAGGGTAGTTACACTGTACAAGTAGAATTCTAGGGTAGAAAGTATCTTTAGGGTTCTCTAATCAATCAATAAGGAGATGGGGAATTAATTTCAAAAAGTCTCACCTTCCAACGTGCCACTGTAAACAACTCCTGGATCAAAATCGATATTTCCGTTCGTGGATTCAAAGGAAATATCGTCCGCGAACACTTTTTCGTCTGGATATAGCCGAAGTTTGAAGATCCTGAAAAAAAAGTTTTTGTATAAGGGATAATCATCACCAAAACAGGCTTTTTGCCTATTTGAATAAATGGCGAAAGCGCCTCAGATTTTCACCAAGGAAATAGAATAAATGGGACTTGGAAGGAGTTCAAACATGGAAATATAACAACTTCCTCCACAATATCTATATCAACATGAAGTTACCATGATGAAAGTATAGGAGACCTGCGATATCATAATTCACTGCAATGAAATTATTCAGAATTCGGAAAATCGAATAAATGGCGAATACGCAGAATTCTGTCCGCCAAAGCATCGACTCCCAAGAAATTCGAACTGGTTTCAGAAATCATGAATATGCTAATTTTTCCAGAAACAAAACATCATATCGCAGTGCCGTGCATTCTTATTGAATCAGAAAAGAAGTTGAATTTTGGCAAAATCATATTGGAGATACAGGGCCATCAATTTCAAAGTATTGAAAAATTTTATGAATGGTAACGCAACTAACTATACATTCCTATTTTCACTGTTTCAATGCTGTTTTCGACCAATTCCACACCCTATACGAGGAATATAGCGGTGAATTCTGAACATTTCGATCGAATCTGCTGCGAATCAGAACTTGAATTCGAGTAATTGAGCACAACTTTTCCTTTGTTCTGCTTTCGTCTTGAATGGGATCAAGCTTCGTTTGCCTAATTTAAATCACTGCATAATTTTTTTCATCACATTTCAAGCTCAATTGTCGACTCTTCCGAATATTTTTCAGATATATGCGCTTATCCCAAGAATTATTCATCATATCAATTCATTGTATTGAAATTCCTGATGAAAATTCACTCTGCATATTTTCGCTATAATAAAAAGTGTCATCCGTGCAGAGAGAGCGATTGAGAAATGTATCAATGTTGATTTATTATAGAACTGGGGTGATTTTTATTCAAATGCTTCATTAAAAAGTTGATTTTGAATCAGACGATGAAACTGAAGTTGTCAGAGCAATTTTAATGAACGACCATATCAGCATATCAAAGGTATGAAGAGATAATTTGTGATCGTTATTTCTTACTGAAATCTCTAGAGACACTCTAATTAAACTTAATGACTACATACTCTGACTAGTGCAGATCTTAACAGGTCCATTTGCAATTTGTTGTTATAAATATTGAAGAGATGTTGCAGTGTCGAATAAGGTCAACGTCATTTCGACAGGTGCATATGCAGTTTGAATTGAAAATGAAGAGACCTTTATTTAGCGAGCATTCATCTTACCTTATTTTCTGTTCGGACAAAATCTCAATTGATTGAGACGTGACAGAAAAATCAATAGTTATTTATCATACAAGGGAAAAAAGTAGTAGATTTTAGCTCCCGGTTGTGTTGTCTCCCGTCGCGTAGCGGAGGGAGACAAAAAACCGTGAGCTAAAATCTAATATTTTTCCCGTATGATACACTATTTTTTCATGTAAGAGAAGAAAGGACGAATCAATATTGAGAAGATATCACATTATTTTGAAATCTGAAAATTATCGACGTGAAATTTTAAGTTTTTAACAGTAACCTGCGTTCTTTTGAAGTAATCAAATATATGTCACTTCTGTCAGTCTAATTCTGTGATTTGATTTCAAAAAATTTCGAATTCAGTGGTTGTTTAGTAATATATGTAACCGTGAAGTCGAATGGAAGATAAAAGGACTTGCAGTTCTTTCTCGGAGACGGTATTATTGACTCATTTTTCGGAACTATAGCACAACAAAAGCCATCAACAGTGTTTATATATGTGATATATATCCGGGAAAAAAGTACTCACTTCTTTCCCATGGGAAAAAAGTAATTTATGAAAAGTGACATTTTATAACCTACCAACAGAGATGAAATGCCAAACTTTTTTCCCGTCTCAGAAAAAAGTCGTTTTTTCACAAAATTCGACTATTTATTTGTTTCGTGTGTAACAATAAATATATTGGTTTGAACCAAAGATGTCCAATTATTTCAATGAAAATTAAAATTAAATGTCCAAGCGATCGATGTCGGTGAGTCAAGATTATGGTGATGTTTTATACAAGAATAAATATTTCCCCAAAACAAAATAATGGAAAATTCAAATGAAGAGAGCAATAGATGATAATTATTGAATCAAAATGATAGTGATATTCGATACAAGAATCAATATTTTTTTCACTAGAGAATTTAAAAATGTTTAGATTGAGTATGTATTCTTGAATGAAACAATATAGTCGGAGAAATAAAAATATTGATTTGAGAAGAGCGAGATGCTATTTTCAAGAATATTTATTCAGAATTACAAAATATATTCTCATTCAAAGTAATTCGTTTTGATAAAATATATTTCCTTGGAACGAAAAATATTGTTCCTACTCACATAACTAGAATGGCGTTCAGCGTACGGATATGTACCATGCTAAATGATCGATTAATCACGGATTGTCGATCTGTGATTCATTCAAAATATTAAACACGTTACCATGGCAACACGATTTCTTAAACACATTACCATGGCAACGCAGTTCATTAAACACAGCTTCAGTAATTTGAGACATGTCTAGCCTGTCAATTGTATTAACTGTCAACTGTTATCTTCGAATTTTGTATCAGAATTATTCAATACAATATTCGTTTGTATCAGAATCCTTCATCAAAAATATATGCGAAAAGTAGACGAAAGTGGAATCAAAGAGAATGTTCTGGTACTTGCATATCTCCAAGAAGTGTAAAAATGAAGCATCCATCTTTGAGAACAATTCATTTATTCTGCGCTAAGCATGACAATAAACATGAAACAAAGGTTAGTAAGCAATGAACTGGACACATCTACAACCAATATCACTTATACGTGTCTCGCTGGTTGCATGCAGTTGCATGTATTATGTTCTCAATTCCCATTCCTTTCGAATCATTTTGTAGGTTAGCAGGAATTGCAGGTATGTTAATGTAATTTTCGGAGTTCGTAGAAAAATCATAGTATGTAACGCGTTTATAAACTCTTCTAGACACTCGTTTATTAAACACTCGCTCCGCTCTGCTCCGCTCGTGCTTAAACTACTCGTTACTAAAAGGACTTTTATAACACTTGTTACATAATATACTATTTTATGTGTGTAGGAATTCTTATCCTCGTGGTCATCTTTTAGACATTGCTTGAAATTTGACATTTCATGGGAGATGAGGTTCTGGGAAATAATAACACAATAAACTCATTGTGATATCAGATACGGAAATAAAATTGATGATATACAAAGTACCTCATTGATTTATCGACCACAGTAACACAAGAGAAATCTTGTGTTATAGCCGTAGACAAAATACTATATCCATGGAAGTCAGCAATTTTTATCCTATCACCTATCAAAAGTAATGAATTGGACATCCCTGTATGATCCTTCTTATATTCAGAGCTTTACTTACTTTTCTACGAAATGTTTGCGTCGTTTTTCTTATTTTCCTTCTCCGTACAATCAAGGGTCATAAAAATCTGGAAAACCATCCTAAATCCTTTCAGCTTCAGAAATAATAGAGATTTCCAGTCTCCGCAGTGCTTACTCAATTACAGTTGGTCTAACCCTCCTATTATTATCCAATTTATCTATTCTCTCATACTTGTACCACTACGATGTTTGTTCGATTCCATGCATAGGGGTTTTTATACATGAGAAAAACATCCAACAATAAAATAATCTATGTGTTCGAAATTTATGGGAGAACGAACGAAAGAAAAAATAGGTCAAGATTTTTATTTTTTCTAGGAGCGTGCGCAAAGTAGTCCTTTACCGCACTCATTTGCGTGTGCAAAGTAGTACTTTTCCGCACACGGTGCGGATACGTTAAACTACCCAGAAATCTCACTGGTATGAAACATTTATACTCATTTTAGTTGCTGTAGGTATGCACTATAAGAAGCCGTTATCCCTTTTACTTCTCAACCGTCTTTCCCGATATTCGTATTGCACCTCAATATAAATATTGAGAACAAATGATTTATATTTCTATCATTATATTCTATTGATATGTAATTTTTTCATTGTCGTTATCTGATATGAAGCTCGTAGGGAAAATGTGATTTTCTATTATTAAATTTTATTGTTATATGTGATTCTTGTATAGTTACATTTTTTAATAAGTTATTACTTTTTTATTTTCCCTTATCTGATATGAAGCTTGTAGGAAAAAAGTTGTCCCTAACACGTGCGCAAAGTGTCTTTTCCGCACTCAAAGACTTATTCGAACTCCGCTCCGCGTCGTTCGCCTAACTGTAATTGCGTGCAGAAAAGTTACACTTTGCGCACTTGTTAGGAGACTAACTATATTTATTAACGGACAAGCCAATTATACAATTCACAAAAAGAAAGTATAAAAATACAGAGCACGTACATATCATTATATATATGAAGAATACTAACACAAACAAAATGTAGAAGGCTAAAACGAATAAAAATATGAGGATTATGAAAAGAGTGATAAATAGTTTTGATGCCTATGTGTTGATAGGAATGCTGAAAATGAAAAAAATTAAACAAACCCTGTTAATTTGGAATGAGGTGATTTTTGCTTGTCACCACTGACATTTCAGAATTGTCATAATACTCAGATTTGAAACGTCAGTTCTGAAAAATTAGTATTATGTGCCTTTGGTGTTACGCCACTTTAGAGTTTCAAATAATAATATGTCGTCTGCACTCGTTCAATGAAGAGGTATGGCAAAATAAAATTCCATCTCTTATAGAACATATTTTGTCTCATGTTTTTTGTTCAGCTGTTTAACAACATGACCAGCGTGTCCGCACCCTTCAAAGGGCCTAAAATGAGATGTTCGAGGCACTCTTCGTCGAAGGAAATCCTTGAATAATGGTGATTTCTCAGGGAGGAAAAAAAATTAATCTTGCTGTGCACAATCAATTCCTTGTATTGACGCAAGCATAATTGATGTTGGTATTCGTTTCGCTCAGTATATAACTAGGTTAATAATATAAAACTTGCAAGACTTCTATAAAGCCATAAATTGAATGAGCAGCGTGAGGCTTCTAATTCGTTCTGATATTGGGTGAATTATATTTCGCAGTCTATTCCTTTGTGATTCACGTTCAGATAGAACAAAGGAACATCAAGCAAAAAATTCAGAATAATAGATATTGCATCTCTTCAATTAACTATTCAAATGATTAACTGTATTTTATGCACTTCAGAAATTTAAAGAGTACCTTTATTCCCTATCTTCGGAGAAAACAGTGGTACTTTGAATCCATAGGGATTAAAAGTTACTTCAAATCCCTAGGGATTCAAAGTCGATTTCTTTGCAATAATAGCAAGATTCAGAAATGTATTTTCGAAATGTCTGTTGCAATTTTAGCTTTTATCATCGAATATACGGTCCACAAAGACGATGCTTTAGGGTTTTTTGACTTTTCCAAGAAATATACTAGCAGTACCTTTTGTTCTGTGCATTTTTCTACGTTCCGTTCTTTGCACCATTTGATGAAATCAGATAACTGTTTTTCATATTGTTCTCCATATTTTCTTGCTAATAATTGGCCTTCAGCTTCTTGAGCTGCCTTTTAAAAAAAAATTAGGCCACATTGTTCATTATTTTCCTACTTTTCCCAGTTATCAAAACATATCTAGAGATTTTGGGAAAGATTATATTTTCAGCCTGTGTTCAATCATTAGACTTTCGAAAATAATACTGTCAGAGTATATCCGTGTTCAATTCTCCATTTTATATTTCAAATATTACTTATATATCTTTTCCCCCCGTATTATTTCATCATTATTTGTCATAGATTTCCCCCCGTATAATTCCATTATCATCATTAGTCATAGATAAATCATTTGTTCGGAAATTAATCGGTTAGCAGCATGATTCAACTTATTAGTCATTTATTCGAAACCAGGTGGTAGGTCATCAGTCTCATATTAGTTATCATCACGTACGGTCGTATTTTGTGATCGACATTGAAAAATACGTCGAAGGAATTATTTGATTAATTATTATGAGTGATAATATAATCTGATAGGTATTTTGAGCCGATACCACTCGATACATCTATAAATTTCAGAGTAGCTACACTCCTTTGCTTTATTTCCACTACGTGACACCAATATTTTTAAAACAAAAATTGTTTGCCTGTATGTCACTGTGGTAAATTATTTCTTGGTAATGGAAAGGGTTCGATCTGTTCACTACATATTGTATGTCATGTTCTTCCACAATCACGAAATTTTTGGAAAAAATATATTTTTAGCCTATGAAATTCTTTCATATCGTTAGTTATTTTCGAAGAAAAATAGCACCTGTATACAAAATATTTCCCCCCTCCCCTGTTCAATTTCATTATCATCATTGGTCATAGATAAATCATTCATTGTTACCGAATATAGCAGCATGATTCAACTTATTAGTCATTCATTCGGGACCAGGTGGTGAATCAAGACAGTCTTATATTAGATGTCATCTCGTACGGTGGAATTTTGTTATCGACATCGAAAAATACGCGAAAGAAATTATTTATCGTTCCAAGCTGAGTGTTCCCCAAAAACTAAGTGATCGTATTGATTCGTATATAGTGTTTTTGTATTCCTCATTCGATTCAATAATAATAATATCGGGATCGTGTTTTGTTCTAGTGTTTCGTGTTGTTTCATCAAAGCCTCACTTCTTCCACGCTGGTGAGTGTAGAGAAATTATCTCAATTCTTCCTCATATTCCTCTGTATTCATTTAACTTATTCATTACCCTATACAGGGTGTCAGGACGAGCTTACACTATCTCTAAATCAAGAATCAGTCGGGAGAAATCCGTGAAAATGTGCATGCTTATATTTTGGTATACGATCTTTTCATTTAAGATATGTTCGACAATGCAGTGTTGCCGCTTCTACTAAAAAGTAGTAGCAACATTGATATTTCGAACGGAACACCCTGTATTTTATCGCATTTCAAGATTCTCCCTGAAGAGCTGATTTCATCGATGTATCAAACTTGGGGTCTATCGAAAATGATTACAGAGATATATGGTGTTCAAAATCGATATTTTTCAACTTTAGGATTTTTTTGTGTCGAAAATATTCATTATCGGTCAAAACGGCTCATATGTCCCTATATCTCAACTTTTGTTTCACTATTTACTGATATTGAATCGGAACAAATACAGGGTAGTTGAAGATTAAGAAATCTGATCACATGCATATTTTCATGGATTTCTCCCGACTGATACTCGATATAGAGATAGTGTAAGCCTAACGCAGCTTTCACCTTCCTTCCAAAACAGAATTTAATAATGTCGTAAAGATGAAGTATGAAATTAAAATGTTGTGAGATCTCTTTTAATGTGACGTGACAGCAATGCCATGTCAGGGACGCCAATACACGAAACCAAAGTCACTAGATGATTAAAAGAGAAAGGAGCTATGATCTGTCCGTACCCTGTTTGATGTCAAATACGTCAGTTTGCATCAAAAGGGACCCTAACTAATACCATTCAGGGCCGGTTTATCAATTAAAATTTATCTGTCAGTTAAAGCTTAACTAACAGTTTTTTTGGAAAGGTCGGTTTATCTACACCAGGATAACTTTATTCGGCAGCTAAAATGTCAAATATTTATCTGTAAGTTTCAACTGGCGGATAGTCGATATCTGGAGGTTAATGCCTATTACATAACCTCACTTTATTGAGTTGTTTTGATTTCCTAGCTTTCTGGTGTGACAAAAAAGTTAAAAATTGAGAGTACTAGTAGTTCTACAGAGGAAAGAGGATTCAATTTCACAGCAGAGGAGAAACATTTGCTGATTAAAATAGCGAATCAATACAAACGTGTGATTGAAAATAAATAAAAACAGATGGGGCAACCTGGAAAAGGTTCAGTTTTCTTTGAAGTACATAGTAAGTAGTTTATTTTCTTGTAGCCTCGTAACTCCAAGCAGCTAAGGATGAAATATGAATCTATAAAAAAATATATGAGGAAAAAATGTGCCACGAACAAAACTTACCTCAGAAGAACTGGAGGAGGAAAATATGTCCCTCCTCCTCAACCACCAAATGAAGAGGAAAATGAATTGATGGAAACCATAGCAATGTCCATACATGGTTTACGTCCTCGTCGCTATCCAGAATATAATCATCAAAAAATTCATATTTATCAACAACCAAAAATTCATAAACCTGTGCATAAACAGAAAAGTTTTCTGAGAAAACAATCAACAATAACCTAACAAAACGGTCGTGACTACTCGTGATCGGTCGTGATGTGACATGACCTTGTTCTTATAACAACCAATGGGACTGCTTACATTTATTCATCAGAATTGCCAACTTTCCTTATCTGGCAGTTGATTAACTGGAGAATAAAAATGAGTTGATAAACCACTTCCAAACAAACTTGAAGTTTATCTGCTAGATATTTTTATCTGACGGATACCTAACTGATGGATAATATTGGCAATTGATAAACCGACCCTCAGTGGCTCTAATTTTAAGTAGCATTTGAATTCTTTTCAATAACTTTTTGAGGTCAGAATCTCCTTACGATTCTTGTTTTTGCTCTTGATATCCTGACAGTTTGATTCTAGGATACATTTCGTATTAGGAACTGGTCTCCATGCGCATTTGACAAATTATATGATTCACATTTTCTTCTTATGTTCCATGGGTCTTTTTTCGCCTTGTCACCACAGGCAGTCTCGTTTCCAATTATTTTCTTATTTGACAGAGAACGCGGCAGAAACAAAATATTCCCTCATTTTTATTCATTATTCACTCAAATTCGCGCGCTCCTCGAATACGGAATGAGGCTACAGAATCCGACGGTTATAGCCGGCAATATGCTTGCATAAATTTTATGAAATTTTTATCAAATTTTTGTGTGCGAAAAGTTTCATTGCCACAGCACGAATTTCCCTATGCATTCAACTTATTTGCGGGGGGTCGAAATTCCGTACACCTATCACACTACTGGTACTGGTACTGGTACTGGTGGAGGACGTTTGCACGTTTTTTTCATGTTCTGGTTCTCACGAAAAAAGATATCCTGTAATGTTTAGAGAACATCGTGAGAACCAAGGGAAATGAGGTAGGAATTGGTGTTCTTCTTAAACTTCTGGAGGTTATATGCCTCGGGGAACACCTCCCTTGGCAATGTGTTCCAGAGCCTTGCTGTTCGTTGGATGAACGAGTCTTTGGAAAGAGATGTTCTGCAGGTGTCCAAAGTGACCACGAAGGGGTGCGAAGCCTCAACTCGGCGGGGACTACCAAGGGAGGAACAGTTGTTGATATTTCAGAAGAGCATCGTCCATAAAAATATTCATAAATAGAGCCAGATCGGCCAACTTTTCTACGGTATCCCAGAGAAGTGAGTGAGTTTGTGAGCGAGGCATCACCCACGAGACGAATTTCCCTTTTTTGGACAGAATCCAACAGTTTCAGGGTATGTTTGGGTGCTGCACTCCGAATATGGGAACAGTATTCCAGAACAGGTCGGATCTGTGCCTCATTGATCATAAGCAGGTGACTGGAAGTGAAATAGCTCCTGGCCCGAAACAGGCAACCAAGTTTTTGAGATGCAATTTCAGCAATTGATCTCACGTGATTCTCCCAAGAAAGGTTACTGCTGATAATAAAACCAAGCATCGAAATGGATTTCTTCAAAGGTATGGTTACTCCTGACAAGCTTATGTTGGGTACAGTGAGATCGGCTTTTCTAGAGTAAAGGCATGCTTGTGTACTGGACATGAAGTTGCTTCCAACAAATCATTGATATGGAGTAGAAATAGTGTTCGTGCTAGAATTGATCCTTGCGGAACACCAGCATTTGTGATAAGAGTCAGATGAAACTCCGTCGACCACTACAGGGAGAGACCTGTTTGAGAGAAAACTAGCTAGCAGAGAACATAGCTGGGGAGGCAAGCCATAAGATGGAAGCTTGGCGAGGAGTCGGTGGTGCCAGACTCGATCGAATGCCTTGTAGATATCAAGTGCCACGGCTAAGGTTTCACCATATTTTTCAATAGATTGCTGCCATATATGTGAGAAGTAAGCGAGCAGGTCACCAGTTGACCTCTGATGACGGGAGCCATATTGCCTATCGTTGATAATACCTGAATGTTCCAGGCATTTCATGAGCTCGATGTTGATAGCTTTCTCCATGTACAAACATGAAGTTTTTTCCTGGGAATCACTTAAGTTGCCTACTTCAAATCAAGACATAAATATCGATTCCTAAAGAGTTCGGTAAAGATTGTGCTGGAACAAAAGGAGAAATTAAGGAAGATGTCTCTTCCTCCATCTATTCACGAAGACGGCTTTTCATAAACGGAAAATCCCTCGATTGTTAAATAATTCATGGCCCACTCGAAGCTGGATGACCGCCCGATCTCCGTCTAATGGAAAAAACGGATCGTCCATGAAAATATCTATAAAATAGAGCCAGATCGCCATTTTTTTACGGTATCCCAGAGGAGTGAGTGGGTTTGTGAGCGAGGCATCACCCACGAGATGAATTTCCCTTTTTTCGACAGAATCCAACAGTTTCAGGGTATGTTTGGGTGCTGCACTCCGAATATGGGAACAGTATTCCGGGACAGGTCGGATCTGTGCCTTATAGATCATGAGCAGCTGACTGGAAGTGAAATAGCTCCTGGCTCGAAACAGGCAACCAATTTTATGAGATACACTTTTAGCAATTGATCTCACGTGATTTTCCCAAGAAAGGATATTGCTGATAATAATACCAAGCATCGAAATGGATGTCTTCAAAGGTATGGTTACTCCTGACAAGCTTATGTTGGGCACAGTGAGATCGTTGATATGGAGTAGAAATAGTGTTGGTGCTAGAATCGATCCTTGCGAAACACCAGCATTCATGATAAGAGTCAGATGAAACTCCGTCGACCACTACATGGAGAGACCTGTTTGAGAGAAAACTAGCTAGCAGAGAACATAGCTGGGGAGGCAAGCCATAAGATGGAAGCTTGGCGAGGAGTCCGTGGTGCCAGACTCGATCGAATGCCTTGGAGATATCAAGTGCCACGGCTAAGGTTTCACCAAATTTTTCAATAGATTGCTGCTATATATGTGAGACGTAAGTGAGCAGGTCACCAGTTGACCTCTGATGACGGAAGCCATATTGCCTATCGTTGATAATACCTGAATGTTCCAGGCATTTCATGAGCTCGATGTTGATAGCTTTCTCCATGTACAAACATGAAGTTTTTTCCTGGGAATCACTAAAGTGGCCTACTTCAAATCAAGACATAAATATCGATTCCTAAGGAGTTCGGTAAAGATTGTGCTGGAACAAAAGAACAGAATTAAGGGAGATGTCTCTTCCTCCATCTATTCCCAAAGACGGCTTTCCATAAACGGAAAATCCCTCATTCATGGCCCACTCGAAGCTGGATGACCGCCCGATCTCCGTCTAATGGAAAAAACGAATTACAATTCGAAATTTATAGGTTATCCTCGAAGTGAATAAGCTGGCCTCACGGACCGCATCGAGTGTGCTTTGAGATGCTGGCCTGACCGCAGTGAATTATTTATATACAGTGTCATTCATAAAGTCGGCAAAATATGGGAAGAACTTTTGATAATAATGTATTTTGACATTCGTTGAGTTGAGTTTTGCTTAGAAAAAATTTGTCGGGATCGAGTAAATTTCTCTTCATGTCGAAAGTTGAATTTTTTCAAATTAATTGCTGGAAATAGGCTTATTTGTTCGAATTTCAAGAAAGTTTACTGGAAAGAGTTATTTCTTTACCAATTCTACACATGTCTCGAATTTGCACTTTTGGTTCTTAATATTTTTTGTTTGTTTCAATTGTAACTTCGACAAAACTGTCCTAAACTTTGGTTTGATACGTGAAGTAGTTTGATGATATTTTAATAGATGACTTTGGGATCATTTCAGTACTAAAAAAAATAATTTGAATGAATGTCGTTCCTGGCATCGAACATAACAGGAATTCGAAGCGGTGATTATTATTTTCTAAAGTGAATCATATTTTTGTCGACAATTAGTGATTGAAAGTTGGTAACATGATGAAGCTACTGAAATGAAATAGTTTTGTCTGTGTTATTTCTTTCAATATAACAGACATTTCGTAAAAATTGAAATAATATAAGATACTGAAAGTTGTACTAGAACGTTAAAATTCTAGATACTTTGCAAAAAATTGCAAAAAATAAAATAATGGTGTACGATGCCTTGGCTGAGTCCATAATTCGCTATTTCATCATTGTTTAGAGTGGGACTTTCAGAACTTCCCTTCACTGCTCAGAAATGATGGAACAGTTTTTCATTTATTCATGAGCAATTAATCCGATTGATGGATTTATCTTGCAATTAGGGTATAATTGGCAGATTCATCTAGCAATTACTCCAATTGCGAGATAATTTTCAATGCAAGACGTTTTGAATGCAAGTGTTGCTTTCTTTGAAAATTTCAAATGTTATACAAAACAGTTATACAAAATGCAAAAAATGTTGTTTTCATTGAAAACTTTGATCGCATGAGATCGATATGTCTATCAATCAGCTCGCATTTAGAGCTTTTTTGATAGATTCATCTGGCAATCAGTCTAATTTCAAGATCTATCTTGCAATTAGGCCATAATAGATTCATCTGACGATTTCTCCAATTGTAAAAATGTTGTTTCTGTTGGAAATTTCAATTGCACAATATTCCTGTAAATTATCTTTCGATGAGGGCTTCAATGATAGATTTGCCTGGCAATTAGCCCAATCGCATTTTGTAATTAGAGCATAATTGACAGATATATCTGGCAATCACCACAATTGCCGAAATAATTCGTTGAAAGATTCAATTGCAAAACATTTCTGTAAATCATCTTGCCATTAGGGCATAAATGTCAGATTCATCTGGCAACTATACCCCAATTGCAATTATCGAAGTAATTGGAAAATGCATCTTATGATGAGAGATGTAACTTGCAATTAGTCCCAAATTGCAAGATGTATCTCGCAATTAGGCACCAATTGGTCAATTTTTCTGGAAATTAATCTCATCGAAATATTTATTCCGCAATTAGTCTTTTTTTATAATATACACCTAATAATTTCGAAGGACTTGTTTTTTGAAAATATTACGGCAAACAAGGATTAGAGATTATTTTTTTAATTTCCCATGTTCCCTTATTCATAAAAATATTCTCGCTTTATGAAGATACAGGGCAATCTGAAAAGTCGATTTGAGAAACGGATATCATATTATATATCACAGGATTCCTCTACTTCCAATTGCATGATCCAAATCCATTCTTTACGAGAAATATTCTGAAAATATAGAATGGAAATGTGATTCTTCGAATGTAGTTTCTCCATGATATTTGATTAAAATTCTTATCACAGTTTCATAAATAATCTTTCCGACCTGATCGATCATCAATCATCACCGGAGAATATTAAGAGAAAACAATATGGTGGCTACCTTCATTGTCAGATATGAATCCTATTGAGCATATCTGGGGTCGAATTCAAGAATGCAAGTGTCCAAATTCAATTGCATCACATGACACTGTGGTGGAAAGTAGTTTTGGAAAAAGTTATGGATGAGTATCTCGGTGATTTAGATATAATCAGAATTAATACAAACTGAAGAGGAAATTGAGAATCATAAAATTATTCGTCGTTACATTACAATTGTTGAGCATTCTACATACATTTTATATGGAAAAACTAAATCAATGTTAACATGAAACCACCTGCATAGTCAATTATTGCGAGCAATATCGAATTATTTCAGGTTAATTTGTTGTTTTGGATCGGTGGTTGGCACAATACCAGAATGAACCTAACACCATGAAATAAAAAACAACTTGAAAAATAAAAGAATTTGGCTCAGTAATTTGATTCAGCCGTTCTGCTATCTCGGCTATTTGTTCCATTTTGCTTATTCCTATCCATTTGGGATAAAAACTATTTCACATCATCGAATTTCACTCCACTTCACTTCTCTCTACTTGATTTTATATTTATTCAGTTCATCAATATGTTTAGCAATCCTTCCTCCACCAGCGTAGAAAAGGGGGAGGGGTACTGAGGGACAGTACCTTCCCCCCTGAAAGCACAAAAATAGTAAAACAGTTAAAGACTTAGAAACAATAATTAATAATGAATTCAAAATGTTATACCGGGTGGCTACGGAAGTATTGCCTACGGAATATCTCAGTTATTGTATAAAGTAGGTTTGTGAAATTTGAAGCGTCGATATAATGATATAAGAGCTAGAATTTGAGCATATTGACATGTCGAAGTTAACTTCCGGTCTGACCGGAAGTAACATCAACTTTCTTATTTCAAATAGAAACCCTATTTTTTTTTCTTTTCGCTTCATTCAGCATTCAATTCCCTTTCTAATGACATATCACAAGTTGGTACCTAATCAGAAACTAGATCAGAAAAAAATTATTATTGAAATTCACCGAGTAGGCCGTGGAAGCAAAATGAAAGCCAAAAATTGAAAAGTTGGCTATGGAAACCATACGTCACTTGATAACAGTTGCTACTACTGTGATATTTTATCCTCATTCGTCGGCGTTATAAAAAGCCGCCAAAAAAAATATTGGAAAAATTGGGGAAAAAACAATACTCTGTAGGTCCATAACTTAAATAGGAACATACAACTTTTTCTTGCCTGTACTATTCAGCATAACCATTCCTTTCTAATGATATAATAGAAAGTCATTTTTTGAAATTGGAAAAATTGGATTTTTTGGTATTTCATTTCAAAAAATGACTTTCTATTATATCATTAGAAAGGAATGGTTATGCTGAATAGTACAGGCAAGAAAAAGTTGTATGTTCCTATTTAAGTTATGGACCTACAGAGTATTGTTTTTTCCCCAATTTTTCCAATATTTTTTTGGCGGCTTTTTATAACGCCGACGAATGAGGATAAAATATCACAGTAGTAGCAACTGTTATCAAGTGACGTATGGTTTCCATAGCCAACTTTTCAATTTTTGGCTTTCATTTTGCTTCCACGGCCTACTCGGTGAATTTCAATAATAATTTTTTTCTGATCTAGTTTCTGATTAGGTACCAACTTGTGATATGTCATTAGAAAGGGAATTGAATGCTGAATGAAGCGAAAAAAAAAATAGGGTTTCTATTTGAAATAAGAAAGTTGATGTTACTTCCGGTCAGACCGGAAGTTAACTTCGACATGTCAATATGCTCAAATTCTAGCTCTTATGTCATTATATCGACGCTCCAAATTTCACAAACCTACTTTATACAATAACTGAGATATTCCGTAGGCAATACTTCCGTAGCCACCCGGTATATCAACAGGTTGATGCCTGATTATCTTCTATGCCAGTGATTCAAAGATTCTAGTAAAACAAGTTTCTGAATATGTTAGTAAATTTAGAAATGAATTCTCTCCCAAACATTTTTGTCAGATTTGTTGCAATCAGAAATAGATCTTTGGAAAAATGAATGGGAAGAAACCAAAAATAAACCTATAATAATTCACCCAAAGAAACAGCCTTAGATACTTTACACTTACAGCATTGCAGTATCGAAATATTTCCCACTATTTATACACTCCTGCAGACAAAATCTGTTATGCCGGTGAGTGTGGCGAGTGCGTAAAGTTCATTTTTTATACACTCAAGTAAGACACTGAAATCATGGTGTACAATGGGTCAGGCTAGTCGGATTACCTTTATGTTAAATATTCATAGATATATTGAAATAGATATAGATGCTGTTATCGATAGGTTTTCCTCGAGGTTTTCAAAGCAATGTAAAAGACTTTGTTTTATAATCTTGTCACGGGGTACCTGATATTTTGTTAATTAGATTTAATCAGGAGGACTTACTTTATATTATCTAATGGTGAAATTGACAGATTATTCCTTTTTTTTTCTTTATCTAGTTCATATACCAAATACGCATATAAAATGTTGTTTTCATCGAGAATATTTATCTTGATTTGTTCATTTGAATGACTGATAATTGTTATTTTGGTAATTTTGAATATCCTAAGATATATAAACAGCTTTAATAGAAGTTGAAGCTAATAAACCACCATTTTGTGTTGATTTATTATACACTGAAACGCGTTGTACTACTAGGCAACCCCTAAATTATAATTCAATTTCCGCTACTGAGAACCCCCCTTAGAAAAAAAACATATCTACGCGCCTGCCTTCCTCGCAATTCCTTGACTTGAGAATTTCCTGCAGGATAACCTTTTTGCATGATTTATTGATTGAAGAGGAACTTCTCAAGCATCCAGAAGATGCTGTTTAAAGAAGCGGAAAAGTGAAATACTCGACCTCGTAAATCTCCATTCAGCCGGAAATACCGATAGTTGGGGGACAAATCAAAACATTCGCTGTATCAACAAATTCTGCCAACTGAACTCTGCTTCATAGATCACTCATTTACCAATTCCATGGTTCAATCTTCTACTATCGACGATTGACATATTGTTAGTAGGTAGGGGGTCAGGTTGGTCCAACTTGAGGCGGAGCTGAGTGGATGAGTCAAATGGGAGGAGCTGGGTGACCTCTGGTCGACCTCAAACCAATATGAAAATGAGAAAACTTGCCCAAAATTCCATTAAATTCAACTCCTCGCGCATTATATCATTCTGTGTACCTTGTAATCTTGATTTTGATGGTGATGAATCATGAAAATATCACTTATTATTCTGTGAGCATGTCTAGAAACATTATGTAGATACTATCTATAGGTTGATCAAGTTTATAGAATATTCAAGTCTCTATAGACTGTAGAGAAACAAACTCTTGACTCCTGAGACCAAAGTAAGATGATTGAACCAAACAGTACGTCGGAATTGAATCTTATGTTTCGACGTTTTCGTATATTTCAATATTGTCTATATACAGGGTGTTCCGTTGGGAAACGGAAATACTTTAACGGTGACCAAGGTTATACAGTGTTCAAGTCCAGATGTTCGTTTCTCGGCTCTTCAAGGGTATAAACAGTAATGCGGTTCTGTACAGCGGTTGATATTTTGTCGACCTTGTTTCTGTTTACCGGCTTCTCCTAGCAGATAATTCGCTATGTCGACGCAAGTGACTGCCATAACTCCTTGTCCAAACATGGGAAAAAGTCGTCATGAATATTTCAGTAGCTAATTACTGACTCGCCGACTCGTATCTCGTCTTTTGAATGCATTATGGTGTATCCAGAGTGCCGTAAATGCTTCCGGAACGTAAGTTACGCGAACAAAAGTTTAGAAGGAATAACAAACGAACGAGAGAGTATCGGAGAAGGGAAATTGGGTCATGTTATTCGAGTACCTAGATCTCTGCAGATTTATACCTTTACGACCGTAAATTGAGATATCAATGTTATCCAATAATCAATACCTATTTGAAAATTGCAGAACAACGAAAATAACTATTTGATATTTCAATATACAAAATGAGTTGTTTATAATATCTGATTGTGGGATATTCTGCGACCAATTGTCAATTTTTTATTTGAGCCACAAAGAAGAAATAACTCAGTAATTACCACAATAGTACACAAAATGAACGAAAATGGGTTAACAAAGAGAGAAAAATAACTATTTTCGTGGCTATATGCCACACAGAAAATTGAATCACATCCTCTCGATATCTATAAAGCGATTTGTGAAGACAAATACAGCTGCAATTGAATTTTCATATATACTGAGCTGTGCTTAAATTGTACAGGTACGCTTGACTACCTACAGACCGCTTTCGAGGTTTGGGCTCTCATCAGTGCAGGGGTGTCCCCAGATGGCATTTATGACCGCCATCTAGTGCGAACCTGAGCCAACGTAAACATATCTCAGCATTTGATACCCACGAGGTGTTCGGCATGAGATAAGTAATCACTGTTTTTCATAATCCAAATAACCCCTTGGATGGGAATGGGTTTTTGATCGATAAGAAGAATTATTGTTGAAATATCTAACGGAAAATAGCACTACTATCCAGGCTTATACCACAGAATATTGAATTTTCTGTCGAAAAGTCGAATTACCGGATATGAAAGGAATTTATAGGTGTGCAAAAACTATTTTTCGAATATTTATCACTATTTTATTCATTTACCAACAAATACTTTGCTGTTGATAAATATCTGTTGAATATCAATTATTTACCTCCGTGACAAGATATATGTTGATTGTTGAATAATCATCTATCAATCAAAGAACATATGTGTCAAAATTTGTTAGTTGTAATGATGTTTCGACGACCTAAAATCACAGGGGATCAGTAATTTGTGTGTTAAAAATGCTGCATTACGGGTATTATTGTGTTTCGGTGAGTCAAATATTTTTATTTTACATATTCCCATCACCATTTTTTAATGAATGTAACAGGGAATTTATTTTCTACGTCTATATGCTTACAGAAAAGACACCATGTCTGAATTCTGTAGACTATGGCCACACCTGTAATTCTCAAAGTGGTTTAATGTTCCACTAACAGATGGTGATAAACCTAGAATCTCAAGACTAAGAGATTGTAGGGAAATTTCGTGAATCGATTGTCATCTGATGCAAGACAGACTGTTTCGACTTGCCATAAGTCTCATCAGTTGCACTGGCCAGCTGACAATCGATTCACGAAGGGTACCTCTATATATCAAACAAGTCGAAGCCCTGAGGGGGCAGAAGGACGATCTAGGCTTCATAGCCATCTGGTGGTTTAAGTGCAAAAGTGTATAGGTAGATGCATCAATCATACCTTGCGACTAAGTCGCCACTATAGATGGCTATGAAGGCTAGATCGTCCTTCTGCCACCTCAGTGCTTCGACTTGTTTGATATATGGAGGTACCCTTCGTGAATCGATTGTCAGCTGGCCAGTGCAACTGATGAGACTTATTGCAAATCGAAACAGTCTGTCTTGCATCAGCTGACAATCGATTCACGAAATTTTCCTAGAATCTCTTTAGTCTTGAGATTCTAGGTTTATCAATAACTCTTCTCATTGTTCAGAAAATGACCATGTTGAATTCTTCAATTTCGACAAAGAAATCCAGAATCTTCGGCACAGAAAACCCTCATCTACCAATTTTGAAGCCGCTAAGTTGCATTCATAAATTCTGGGAACAAACTAAAGATATTTGACCCAAGACGACTAGAACAGGGTTAAATTTCAATTGAAAGATGTGAGCTCAATAAACAAACATACACCTAGTTAAATGAAAGCTTGTAAAAACTTAACTTACCGATTATGTCCTCGGATCTCGAGTCTGACCGGAAGATGCCGATCACTTCCCGAACTTCGACGAGCTCTTTTATGTTGCGATTCTAGTGCACTTGGATGGTAATGCGCAGGTTCATAATGCTGAATCCAAGAATTCAAATTGAAATCTGAAACAACAACAACAGATTGGAACTCACTCGTATTATAGTTCATCAATTTCCCTCAATTTAACAAGGGATATAGGAAGCAATCAATAATTGGGCCATTGATAGTTGCTAATCGGCAACCACACAGAGAAATGTCCATCAATTTTCATGATTCGAGGTGGTTTTCATCGAAAACGATTTATAACGTCAAGCTCTCGACTAATACAAGAAAAATCGAACATAACCTGACATTTATCAGCGCCTAATGACTTGTCTGTTGGATGGATTCTGCTTCCTTATCGGCTTCCCGTTTTTTTTCTTCTTCAATTTCACAAGTCATTTGTCTGTGCTTCGCAACCACTGAATAAAGAGATGAAAGAAGGGGCGCTTTTTCAAAGTTTCTGTACGGTAAAAATCAAGTACGAAAAATGATAAAGAAATACTCATTGGTGATTCTACATTTATTCATACTTCGGATTATGATCTAGAATCTAGTTGCAAAAAGAGATCAAAAAATGAACGGAAATGGTAGATAACGAGCGAAAAACAACTACTTTCCTCGCTATATTGCTCTAAAATTGTTGTAAAATTACGAGCAACCCTCAGAAGTCTCAGAGAGTCTCGTGCGAGCAAGGAATGACAAGGGTCTTACCTTTCCATCTGATTTCCTGTCAAGTAATGCTCATCTATTAGACAGAGCGTTTATTGCTTCACATTTGACATTCCATGAGCGATGAGATTTTTTTGAAATGATAACACACACATTGTGATATCAGATACGGAAATAATATTGATGACATATAAATAAGTTCCTCATTGACGTAACGAACACAATTTTTTGACGATTGTGCTTCATTTTTCGGTTATGTTTGAGTTAGAATTGATCTCATTGTATATTCAGTTTTGAACACAGGTTTCACTTGAAATTCATCACCATCATGCTCGATATTTTCAGATATGACGAGAATGTATGGTAGGTATTATATTTGTCGTTATTGATGGTTGATTGTGTTCTGGTGGACCCAGTTTGTTTTCAATTTGATGAATCGTTATATCGATAAAATTCTTTGGATAGGAGTTGGGATAAAGACGTTGTATAGAAACAAAGAGATAGAATCTCAAAAATACTGGAATAATTAATCAACCATCTCCTTAATTCACCTACAGACAGTCTCCATATCCTTTCATTCGGTAATCATTCAACATATCGCACAACTTCCGACACATGACTACAATACACGACAAAAACATCATTTCAAAGTGCCACAAATGTCAAAAACACTTTGCCAACGATCATTTTCATATATCGATCCAAAAATTCATAATTCCCTACCTGAGAATATGAAAAATATAATATCTACTTTTTATTTGAGCACGAACTGAAAACATTCATCAGATAGGACAGACAGTTTTTGAGATATCGGCGCTCAAAGTCAACTTTTCGCTTTTATTGCCAATAGGAGCACTCCGGTAGGCCACTACGTCTCCATTTTCCAGAATTTCCCGATTTCCACCACAGATTCGTTCATTTGGACATCGATTTAGTCTATGTGAATTTTTTCAGAATTTTAATAGGCCAAATAAAAATTTTCATTTTCCCATCTAAGACTTCCATACGATATAGTCACCGAGCCATCTTCGGACGGCCGAAAGTGCCAGAAAACGGCAGAAATCCTCGCGAATTTTGCTTTCTCAGTAGAAAATGGCACGCTGAATCGAATGAGACAATAATCAGCCCGATAGGATAGACAGTTCTTGAGATATCGGCGCTCAAAGTCAACTTTTCGCTTTTATTGCCAATAGGAACACTCCGGTAGGCTACTACGTCTCCATTCTGCAAAATTTCTTGATTTCAACCACAGATTCGTTCATGACGACATCGAATTAGTCTATGTGAATTTTTTCAGATTTTTAATAGGCCAAATAAAAATTTTTATTTTCCCACCTTTCCCCCAAGACTTCAGTACGATATAGTCACCGAGCCATCTTCGGACGGCAGAAACTGCCAGAAAACGGCGAAAATCGACGAAAATTATCGCTTTTTCAATAAAAAATGACTCGCTGAATCGAATGAGACGTTAATCAAATCCATACAGTTTTTGAGATATCGGCGCTCAAAGTCAACTTTTCGCTTTTATTGCCAATAGGAGCACTCCGGTAGGCTACTACCTACGTCTCCATTTTGCAAAATTCCCTGATCTTCACCACAGATTCGTTCATTACGACATCGAATTGGTCTATCTGATTTTTTTCAGATTTTTAATAGGCCAAATGAAAATTTTCATTTTCCCATCTAAGACTTCCATACGATATAGTCACCGAGCCATCTTCGGACGGCCGAAAGTGCCAGAAAACGACAGAAACCCTCGCGAATTTTCGCAATTTCTAGTAGAAAATGACACGCTGAATCTAATGAGACCATGATCAGCCCGATAGGACAGACAGTTTTTGAGATATCGGCGCTCAAAGTCAACTTTTCGCTCCAAAAATTCATAATTGCCTACCTGAGAATATGAAAAATATTATATCTACTGTTCATTTTAAGCACGAACTGAAAACATTCATCATTAGTAACCCTAGAAACATTGTTAAACTTCAAATTTACTGAAAGTATTTCCGCAATCGTCAAGGTATTATCTTTTTTAGATGTATATTACATTGTTCATGATCATTACCTATATATTATTCTAGTAAATACCAAACTATAGAATTATAAGTCCTAATTATATATATCCGAGTATATTATATTATCAATTCTATTTTATCACTTTTATTATTTATTGTATTGTTTAATCCTCAAAACAAGTGTCAACTCACTTATTGAGTGCTCACATTTATTCATCAACAATCGATTCATATTCATCAGCATTTAATTCATTTCTATGTATTTCTATGTTCGTTTTTCTATGTATCTCTATGTGTACTCATTATTCATGAATAAATGTATTATTATAATATATCATAATCATACAACTTTTTTCTGTATGAAAACACAACAACTACTCTTCCGAGGAGAGTGTACCAAAACTTGGCAGGGCGTGAAAATCTAACCAGTCGTTATTGAATTGAATTATATCACAACAGTGCATGTTTTTTCATGGAAACCGTCTAGTACGAAAAAACGCACAATATTACATGTCTTCACTTGAATATCCCGGATATCCAACAAGTCAGATATCAAAAGTCAGAGTGAAGTAAAGTTTACTCTCTTCCGAAAAAGTTCAGGAGACGTTTTAAATATCCGAGTTTTTCCCAGTTCACTATACTGAATTTTCTCTGACGACTGATTGAATCGTTCGACTTTGGAGAGATTTTCTTCCTACTGTTTACTTGATGTTGTAATGTCTTCGGAAAGTTATCGAACAGAGTTGGAAACTTTGGAAACTCCCATAAAGGGGCAGATTGTATTGATTCTAGAGTTTCATAAGGCCTGTCGTAGAAATGTACTTGAGACAAAATCAGGGTATGTTATCATTTCACATCTGTCACTCAAGAGGCAAATGCACAATATTTTTAATTTTTGAAAAAGAATCATCGTTCAACTACTTTTCATATACAGTGTGACCCACTTCTAATAGAAACACCTCTGTATCTTACGTAATCGTTGGGTAAGGATCCTGAAATTTGCTGGAGCGAGAGATATACCAAAAATGCAATCTATGACAAAGTGGGGTCATCTTCAGTGATATACACTGCTCGCCAACAGCCATGGAACCACCCCAATTTCCGGAAAATGATATTAGGGGTCGAAATAGGTTGAAAATCACTTCGGATTCGGAATCAGGACGCCCAATTCACTAACTTTTCATAGTTTTCCAAGAAAATTACCAGTTCTGAAAATTAAATTTTGTCGCACTTTTTACTGAAGCACCCCCGTATCTTACGTAATTGACTTCATCTTCGGAATTTACCTTCCTCCTGCAAATTTCAGAACTCTACATTCAATAATTATGTGAGATACGGGGGTAATTCCATTAGAAGTGGGTCACGCTGTACTACTTTTTTAAATTTTCTCGGTTGATTTTCAGGTCTTGAAATCATAAATAATGCTACGGTAATTTTCAAACGGCAGAAATTTACCGCGACAAGCAACTGACATTACATTGACATTGGTACTGAAATAGTCGAAATATCAATTTACAGTTATTGTTCATAATTCCGAAACTATCAACTTTTGTGATATAAAACAATCTAACAAACTTCTTCAATATGCAACGTAGAGTCTGAGAATGCAATGATATTCCAGGTGTCTCATTGAAAAAACAAGAATTTATTTGTCGCTGCCCGTTTTTGAGACACTCGGTATAAATGAAAATTAGAATTCCTGGAATAAGATAATCGCGTTTCAAGTTAATAGGGTGTATACCGTTTTCTCTTCACGAAACATCAAATTCAGAGAAAAATGTATATTAAGAACGATCAAGAAATATGATTTCAAAAAAAAAAAATATTGAGGGATATACTAACGACAAACTCTAATTTGAAAAAGAAATTATACCGATACCGCTTTATATTCAACAAGTTCTTCATCTATATCATATTAACAAGAATCGAACAATGAATATCGATGATGATGCTGGTCTGTTTTTTTTTTCAGTCAGCCTCATTAGATGAAGCAGAAAATATTCCTCTAGCCATGTGAATATTAGTCCGAAATCTTAGAAATATTCAGAGATACACCGGACTGTCTCGAACCACAAACCACAATAAGAAATGAGTTATTGAAACAGCGGGCGGTTGGAATAGATATTAGTCTGGGTGCATACACCGAATTTTTAAAGGGATTTTCACAAGAGTCGTTACTTATTTATTGGGCCTCACTGTACATACAGATGAAGCTAATGAAATAAATATCAATTTAGGTCCCTAACGATACAGTGGAGTGATTGAATGCTAATAATTCATTACCTATCATTCCAGTTGCCCATCAAATGTGTATAAAACCAGAAGTGAGGAAAAGTTAAACTCTCCAATTTTGTATTACCCTTCTCGAAATTCGTTGAATAGTCAAGAAGTGCTTCCCATTATCCTAAACAATGAGTCCTCTTATCTGGTACCTCGTCTCCACTCCTTTCCAGGCTTTCCAGCAGATTTAGTGCTCGAGGTCGCCGATCGTCTAACAATACCGGAATTTAACTCTAGTCAATTTGGCCACGAAATGTCATCACTGATGAGCTCTGCAACTTTGCGAATTTCAATCGTTTTCATGTTGAAACGCCCGATGAATTTCTCGAAATGTCTTTATGAGCTCCGGAAGTAATTTGATGCCTTTGAGTATCTGAGGACATCTTCGAGAGAATTAGGAAGTCTCAGGATGTCTCTTGGATATACATTGGAATATTATGTATATATTTCATTCACATTTTACATGATTCGATATCGTTTATAATTCCAGATTTCTTGAATATGTATATGATATATATGATAGAAAAGATATAGCAAACTATAGACCTATATCGCTCATATCAGCATTCGCAAAAATAATCGAGAAGGCCATAAAACTCAGATTATCGCACTTTGTGAAAAAATATAATATAATTTCTGAAAAACAATTTGGATTTAAAGAAGGAACATCCACCAACGATGCAATATCATCATTAACTAGCGAAATATATAATTCAATCGACGAAAAAAAGCCAACATTATGCGTCTTCCTGGATCTCGCCAAGGCTTTCGATACTGTGGATCATCTGCAGTTGTTGGAGGCTTTGGAGAATGCAGGTATGCGTGGTAGAACTCTCTCACTTTTCGAAAGCTATTTGAATGCTAGGACACAGATAGTAAGAATCGGAAATGCACTCAGCACTGAAAAGAAAGTGACTTGTGGAGTACCACAGGGCACGGTATTAGGGCCACTATTGTTTTCAATATATGTCAACAACCTTCTTACTTTAAACATCAAAGGGAAAATATATAGTTTCGCAGACGATACTGCGATTCTATATACAGCGCCGACTTGGTCAGATCTGAAATTGAAGACGGAAAGGGATTTGGAGCGAATTATCGATTGGTTCAATCACAAAGTATTAACAGTAAATTTTGAGAAAACAATTTTTTTACCTTTTGCGAGTTATAAATCCTCACTGCCAAACTTCCAGACTCTGGATATTCAAAGCCAGAATGAAATTATCAAAATAAAGAGAGCAAATAGTGTTAAATATCTTGGAGTTACCATAGACCCAAATCTCAAATGGGATAAACATATTAGTAATGTAACTAATACATTGAGAACAATATTGTTCAAATTCAAACAGTTATATAAACTTATAAATATTAGATATTTGAGAGTTGTATATTTTGGTCTCGTCGAATCCCGTTTACAGTACGCAATACTAAGCTGGGGCGGCACATATTATACACATATGCAGAAACTAGATATACTACAGAAGAAAATTCTAAAAGTAATGCTTGGAAAACCAATGACCTTCTCCTCAAAATGTACATTCACTGATGCAAAAATAATGAATTTGAGAAAATTATACATGTTCAGTATGATCATTTATTTGTATAAAAACAAATATACATTACAGAGAATCAATCATCCCTATCTAACTAGAACAAAATCGAAACACTATGTGACAACAAATGCAGCCGAAAAGTCCATAGGTCAGCAAAATTTTCAATACTTAGCTAATAGGATTTTCAACTATTTACCAGAAACTTATAAAATGTATATTCTTGAAATCAATTCAATCGAATATATCAAGAAAAAATTTAAAGTATACTTACTGGAGCTAGACATTGACATTGTAGCTAGTATCATAGAAATGTAGAAACGTACATAATATATAATTATGGCTCAGGGCATATGCTAGTAGACTCTTTTTTTCCATACATCCCATGACAACCTGCTGAGGTTTTATGGGTTTGGTTGTTTATTTAATACAATATAGATCAAAATGATCGAAATTACTACTTATACTACTCATATACTTTGTCATTTGTTATCTTTTTCATCTTACTTTTATATTAGGAATTTTTTGTATTAATAAACATATATTATTATTATTATTATTATATCATTTCAATATGCGTTTAGTTGAGACAAATCAGATGATTTGCCCCAAAATGTCACTGCGTTTAAAGAATCTTACTATCAGAGATCATAAAAGAAAAATTCACTATATCTTGTCAGTGAGAATTTGTATTGAAAAGAGAAGAGAAATCGAGGTTTATAGAAAAAATACCAAATTTTCACTTAGCTTTGGACGTTTCGGAACCGAATCTGCTCCCGTTTTCAACATAAAAAATGGTTATTTGAATAGCAAATTCGTATCTGTCTTGAAGCTTTTCAGTTGTCATTGACAATTGGTGACGTTGGCAATCAAATGAGTTACAGGATGTTTTCATTAATTAATCTTGAATTTCCCATTCTCATTTCCAGATTTCAGTAGTGAATACTATGTTCTGTCTATCAACTGAACAAGAAGCAATGCTATGGTCTCCGTTCAGAAGAATCCAAGCAGATTCCTTGATTTTTCCCTGCTGGTTGTTATCTTCTTTTCCACTGATTTTAATATTATTCCACTCTGCCATATCATTATGTTGTCCGTCTTCAGTAAGGATATGTTCAGCTAGTTTCGATGTGTCGAAGTAAAATATAAAGAAAAGACATAAATATGGACTTGGCAACAATTCTCAAATGGGGATCCAATAACTTGGTAGATTTCAATGCAAACAAAACACAAGCATGCCTTTTCTCTAGAAAAGCCGATCTCACTGTGCCCAACATAAGCTTGTCAGGAGTAACCATACCTTTGAAGACATTCATTTCGATGCTTGGTATTACTTTTTATCAGCAATAACCTTTCTTGGGAAAATCACGTGAGATCAATTGCTAAAAGTGCATCAGGAAACTTGGTTTCCTGTTTCGGGCAAGGAGCTATTTCACTTTCAGTCAGCTGCTTACGATCTATAAGGTACAGATCCGACCTGTCCTGGAATACTGTTCCCATATTTGGAGTGCAGCACCCGAACATACCCTGAAACTGTTGGATTCTGTACAAAAAAGGGTAATTCGTCTCGTGGGTGATGCCTCGCTCACAAACTCACTCACTTCTCTGGAACACCGTAGAAAAGTTGGCGATCTGGCTCTATTCTATAGATATTTTCATGGATGAAGCTCTTCTGAAATATCAACAGTTGTTCCTACCTTGGCAGTCCCCGCGAGATTAACCCGTCGAGTTGAGGCTTCGCACCCCTTTGTGGTCACTTTAGATATCTTTTCAGAGACTCGTTCATCCAACGAACAGCGAGGCTCTGGAACACATTGCCAAGGGAGGTGTTTCCCGAGGCATATAACCTCCAGAAATTTAAGAAGAACACCAATTCCTACCTTACTTCCCTTGGTTCTCACGATGTTCTCTGAACATTACAAGATATCCCTTTTCGTGGGAACCAGAACATAAAAAAAAACATAATCTGAAAAGAAATTGGGATCGGTTGGAAGTTATATTGTTGAGTGTTGAGCAGTTTATATTCTCGCATCATCAAAATATTCTTCAACATCAAAATACGGATAGAAAATATAATTCGAAACAAAGGCAAGAAAAACCAAGTATTACCATTGAGAAGTTCTATTGATCAGGCATCACTTATTTTTATTGGTTTTAAATGTGTTAAATGTCCTATTCCAGCGACAGAAAAGTCGAAGGAGAGTAAAGAAACCATTAATAATGTATTCGAGTAAATTGTCTCGACATTTTCTGCCAATGTCATCCATTCGTGTTCTAATATCGCCTCGCGAATGAAAACAAGAAACTTGGAGATGGCACAATGCCCCTACTTTACATAACAAAGAAAAGGAAACTAGAAAAATGTTGCTTTTCCCCATCGTCGCTTCGTATTGATCTATTTCCGTTCTTCGTTTTGTTTGTAATTTACTGCATGCCTCCTAGGCCTTATATATCACCAAATAATACCGAGAAGAGGAAGAAGATGGGCGTTGTATATTGCACCTTACGGTTTTTTGACAAATTGTCTCTGAAAGAGAGGAATGAAAAAAATATTGTAGGAGATTTCCATCCGAATGCTCTATTTGTGTGAGAAGAAGACCTCAAATATCTTCCAGCCAAATGTAGTCACTTATGATCTCCCTAGCAGTAGAATTTCCCTCGTCTTCAAATAGGGATAATTTCATATCAACAATGGTTATTTATTATACAAGGGAAAAAAGTAGTAGATTTTAGCTCCAGGTTGTGTGCTAAAATCTAATATTTTTCCCGTTTATAATAGGTACACTATTTTTTTCAGTGACAGAAGGAAGGACGAATCAATATTGAGAAGATATTACATTATCTTGAAATCTGAAAATCGTCGTCGTGAAATTTCAAGTTTTCAACAGTCCCTGATCAAATATGTGATGTCACTTCTGTCAGTCTGATTCTGTGATTTGATTTCGAAAAATTGCGAATTCGAATGGAAGATAAAAGGACTTGCAGTTCTTTTTCGGAGACGGTATTATTGACTCATTTTTCGGAACTATACAGTGTGTCCCACTTACCATGCTCACCATGGGTATCTTTTTAACGGTGAGAGATACGAGGGCGGTTAAATGACACCAAATGTGGAGTTTGTCAAGGCCAACTATAATGTGAAAAAATATTTTGATGCAAACTATTCGTTTTTGTTTTATACGCAAAAAACAGATTTTGATCATTTTCATGTCTCCTCCGTAACTTCTTTATTCATGAAAATATTCAAATAGGAATTTCACATTCTCGTGGCAGTTTTTCAAAGTGATTTCGAGAAAAATATGAAATTCATACCAACTCTTCTAGAATTTGAGATATCAGCACCAACTTTAGTTTTTCAAATGTAGGTCATAGCTCACTATGACTTAGTTACAAATAACTTTTTTTTTTCTCTCTCAGATGATATGTCGCAGTTCCTGTTTGACCGGTAGTGGCCCCAACTCTTTTTTTGAATGTCACCCTGTACATTTCGACTTTTCGTTTTTTGAATAAATTTTCCGTCTCTATTGATAATATGCAATTTGAATCAACACACAAATGAAGAAGAAAAATTATTGATGCAATCGATTAACTGTCAAACACATAAAACATTTTGTGTAGGTACACCGCCTACTAAGTGAAATAATTATGAAAAAATAGACTGATAGCCCTGGGGATCATCGTATAAGAGGAACAATTTCAGTTTTATTATTCCAAATGGGAAGATCATGTGATAGGTACATGGCGAAAATGAAAGACAGATAGTTTCTGTACGAGTAGCTGAATTCGAAAAAATATGTTCCTATCTTAGATTCCTCAATATCATGAGTTATTTTCGAAGGTTTTCATCTTGACTCAAACAAGCTATTGACAACCTGCAGACATTGATCAGAATATCAAAACATATTGAATAACATCGGTTTACTAATGATATTTAAATTACCAAGTGTCGATATATCATCGAATTCATGTCACAGCAAACTTATTCTCTTTGAATAAAAGGCAATTCAACAGCGAATTAAGGAATAAATGGCACTTTGTTGCGGATAGAGAATTTCAAGGCGAAAAAGATAGACTGAAAAAATGTACAGGGTGACATTTAAAAAAAAAAAGTTGGGGTCACTTCCGGTCAAACAGGTGGTTGAAAGAAATTGTCGTTAAGTTCGTAAAGTGCACTACAATTTATTATATACCCCCTGTGAATTTCAAAATTTTGAACTCTTCAAATAAAAAAACTACAGGCTGCTACATGTTTCCTGTGTCACCCGGTATGTATCCATTTTTTGTGTTCATAAATATATCTGAGAATGTTCCTTTTCAATCACAATATGCTGCCGATATTTTCGTGATATTGCACCGATATTGTCCCAAATAACTTGTGCTACTTGGGATCCATTGGCCAAAACCTCGTTCATCTCCCTGTGTAACCCCGACCCTCTTCATCCCCTATCCTGAATCAATACTGTCACACGATTTATCTGGTTTGTTGATACAGGCCGGTAAATAATGAATAAGTCGGATTGGATTCATCGACTCGGGTTGTGAGAAGCCGAATTCGAAAGGGAAAAATCAAGACTGGGTATTATATGGGGATCCTTCAAAGGGGCACGTGATCAGGATTTCGATGAACTTGCTATTTTTCACGTGAAATCCGAATGAACAGGGTGTCTCCGTAAATTTCCACCCTTACCTGCAGCTTCAACTATACGAGGTGCCGAGGTGGACAAATATGAAATTTGTAGGGTTCCATCAGTAGTTTCTTTTTGTACTTCTCGAATAAACAAATGCGAAATCCGAAAGATGAAGTATACACACTTGAAAAGTTGGGAATATACGAAATAAGTTGTAATGATTGTGATAAAACATATATAGGCCAAACAAGGCGACCCATAAAAACAAGGTTCAAAGAACACATAGCCCATTTAAAATATGGCAGGTTAGATAAATCTTGTGTAGCCGACCAAATGTTCAATCACAATCATAACACACATATTACTAACCTCAAATTAGTTAAGCAAGTTGATAACATTATTGATTGATATGCTTTATTGTCCAAAGAGTATAATATCTTATTGACAAAGTTACAATTTCCTAAAACTACAAATATATAATATCTATGTATTTTTTTAAACACAGTGTCACACATCCATATACACAATAAAAAATTATAATTATTATCACAGTGAAGAAAATAAAATAAAAGATACATCATCAATATCACAGATTAAAAACATTCTCCAAAAAATTCTTGCAGACTATAATACGGTCTTTCACTGAGGAATTCTTTCACGGCCTTTCTGAAATGAGCATTATCCGTGGTTTTCAGATAATTTGGTAGGTGATTATACATTTTGAGACCATTGTATATGACTGAGTCCTTAACGGTCCTTAACGAGGGTTGAGGTGGGTATAGGCAGTTTGAGGTGATTTGTTTGGCGGGTAATATAATGAGAATTTGAACTCGAAAATGTATTTTTATGTTTATTGATAAGGCAAACCGTTTCTAATATGAAAATGGCATAAAGCGTCAGGATTTTATCTTTAATGAATAAAGGTTTGCAAGAGACTCGTGGTTTGACCTTATTTAAGTATCTTATCGCTCTCTTTTGTAAAATAAAAACTGGCTTCAAATGAGTATCAGCACAAACTCCCCAGAAAGGTATTCCATATCTCAAGTGTGATTAGAAAACTAGATTAGAAAACTAGACGCATATGAAAGCTTAGAGATATTTAAGAATAGTAATAAAGTAATGAATAAGGATAATGGACCTATTCCATATAGCCCTCTATATAGTTTAGTAAAATAAAAATTAAGATTAACATGTGAACTCAACCATGACAAACATTAACTTGACGGTTAGTATTTTTCACGGTTGGGTGAACATATACCTAGTATATAAGCTGCACACTAGAATAGGATATTTAGTTTTAATCTTCTCCTGAAGATGTTAACATAGTTAGCGAAACACGTGGTAAAACAGTGTAGTGTAAATGCGAATCGCAAAATAGAAAAGAATCCAAGTCAACTTTTTTAACTCGAACACCCTGTATATCTCCAACTGTAGTGAAAGGTAATTTTCTCTTGTTCTCAAATATACAGGGTGTATCTAAATAACACCGAGAAAATTCAAGGAGTGATGCCTTATGATATTTGCGAGATTCACGAAGTGGGCGATTTCTAGGTTACATAGTACGAACTTCAAACTGGGGGAAAACAAACTGTTATCTATGAATAAAGTGCATAGACTAGAATTTGTCAATGACATAAAGTGTTGGCACTGTTGGTAGTGATGATGGTTGAGTAGGGTACTTTTTTTACATTATTACATTTTTATTAGTTTAGTGAACAGTGAACGGGTGAAGAATTGGAGATAGTTCAAACAATTCAAACAAATTATGAAGAGCAAATCAATTGTCATATAAAAGAACAGCTACAACATGAACAAATACAAATCCATTGTTCTACAGGAGTTCCTCTGGACCCCAACTTCAATTTTACTTCATGTGGGGAAGATTTCATCGCCGAAGTTTGTAGACAAAGTGCGAAAATGTGCCTTTTGTTGAAGTCTTCTGCCTCACACTAAATCACATGATTAGCACGGAGAACTGCTTCTACTTCCACTACTGGTCGGTTTTTTCCATCTAGATAGAACAAAATATCTGTCAAAAGAACATCTACAGGCATTATTAGCGTTCTCGATCGAATATTGACAATTAATGTCAAGAAATTTCAAAACTTATCACTCTCATCAGTACACAGTGCACAAGCTAATGGCACTATTGGAATTGAGTTTGTTTTCCCCCAGTTTTGACGTGGCTTTGACATGGAACGATGATAACCGAGCGCCACCTGGTAACATTGATTCCCGCGAATTCAAGCAAATAAAGTTCATATAGACATATGTCCTAACTTGCTTCGTTTTTGAGATACAGGATATTGAGGTTGGAAGTATTAATTTTTTTTATTTTTAACCCCCCTGTATAAACTTTCATGGTGCCAAAATTCAGTATGGTTGGAGACTGAGGAAGTCTCGAAATTTCAAAATGACTTCAATTGAGGTTATCGAGTAATCTCAATGGAAATTTGAAGTCAAATCGAATTTTTATTGTTTCCTCGAAAATACAAGAATTACACAAGGGATAAAAAAGCTGTTATCTCAATAGTTCAATCTAATAAAAATATGAAACTCAGAAAGACTGTGATGCCACTGGAAAAATTATTTCGAATCAAATTGCACCAGAAGAAGCCTTGAAATACTGTATGGTATTCTATTGTTTGTTCAAGGCATATTTCACTTAATCAGCATTGAATCAAAGTTGCCAATAATATTTAGATGGCTGTGGACACAACAGAAATGCCATGGAAACAAAACAAGCAGCATTTTTTGAGATCTCTGTCATTTTTTCAATAAAAATTGGTTATTCCGTAGAGGAATAATACAAGATAATAAGATTATAATTATTGTGAAAATATTGCAAAATCAAGTTCTGGAAGATGGTGATAAATTATTGTTCATACATTCGTTTGAGGAATTTTGAGATTTGGTGGGTGTGATAAAATCCATCCACCAATTTCACGAATTACTTCTAACAAATGGTGGGAGCGCTTGTAATATTTCCGCCAATTCTTGAAATAATAAATTGGTTTCAATTCTTTTTCTCATAAGCTATTAAGATTAGAGCCATTAAGATAAACGAGAAATACTGAAATTGGTCGTTCATTTATCATTTTAGAAGAAAAAATACAGGGTGATCCCCTTCATGATTGCAGATCTCTTAAAATCGACCTAATTTGAAGAAGGAAAGCTCTTATTTTTCGAATCGAATTTTATTCGATTCGATAATGTTTTGAGCAGTTCTGATCGTTTTTCGTTTTTATGTAACAATATGAATTGGTTACTATGGAAATAATTCCGAATTCATCATTGGTAGAATTATACAAGGTTGCTTAACTGAATAGAACGTAATGATTGATTTAAAATCATATTTAGAAAATCATGAATGAAGGGAACAAACTCCAATTACGAGAGAAGAAAGTTTTGGACTTGATTTGTCGATACTATAATATACAAAGTGAATTGTTTTTATCGTAATAAAAGACAGCTGGAATCTATTTTCAGCCTTTAAATATCAAATTGAAGGTTCAATGAGATTCGAAACACAAAAAACTGTATGTTCAATTACGTTGAAACTTTCAGAACACACGCTCTGCTCTGTATGATAAATGTTTCTGCTCTAGATGAATGTAGGTGAATATTGGAAAGGCAGTTCCCAAATGGAAACATATAATTATACCAGTTGGCCTAGAGGTATTTTATGTATTCTATGGCGATCGATAACAGACATCAGTTAATTTCCCGAGAGAAAATGAATGCAATTTCAAATTTCCTAGTCAACTAGCACACGTTTCGATGTTTTGATGAAATTGAGGTGCGACGGAGTGACTATGAATTATCAGGAGTCTGCTGTATTCACCATGAATGGAACAGAATTTTTTACTGGTTATTGGAATTCAGCATCGATTTATCGAAATGAAATTGGTAAGCAAATATGACGAAAGCATAGATGAGTAATTGATATAGGAAACGATGACTCGAAATCCATTATCATCATCAATCGCAGTTCCACCAAACCACCAATGTCAATTACTTGACAGATTATTATAACACTTGTATTATAATGATATAGGTGAGTTGATAGAAGCAAGACCGCAGACTACTTTACATTAGAATATTGGTGGACGATGACTTTACTTTGTCACAATGAGTGTTGACATGCATCATCAGATAATACAGGTACAGGCACGAATTCAATACTATATCCGAAACGTGGATGACGTGCCATATATATGCAATGCAATTAAATATAGTTTCACAGTGTGTATTCTATTGAATCGATGAATCGATGAATTCATTTGGACCAGGTATCAGCCCCAATAGCAAATACCCCGCCAGTGCCAGGTATAGGAAAAATAAGTGGAAAATGTTAGGTTAGTGGGAATATCAACAATAATGACAGCGATCAATCATTTCTCTCCATATTCCAATGTGTTCGGCTCGGTTATCAAATGAAGGTGACCAATATCGTTGTGTGAGATAAGAAAGTGTTGCTGACCGTGATTATTCAAAAGCAAGTTATCCAATCAATCAGATCCCGAGAATGAATGAAATACAGATCAAGCAAGTATGTGAATCTTGGAGGCTTTCCTGATCAAAACAAAAGTACTCAACTATAATATGGTGTATTTATATCTCCAGCATGGGTATGACATGCCATATCTGCCGAAATCTGGAATAAATCAGGTATGCGTCCAAACCCAAATAACCAACCATAAAAGTGTTGTTCATTCTTGATGACCTAGTACATTTTTTTCAGTTCCTAGGATCTTGAGTTCAACTTATAAGCTCCTTGGAACAACTGAAAGTGTTGTCCATGTTTGTGTCAGTAATAGAACCACCAATTGAAGAGCTAATTTTGGTATTAAAATGGACGCCTTTGGTATCGGTTGTCCATAGAAGTCTTGTTTATGCCCTTGATAAATAGATAACTATTAATGCGGTCTAATTATGTCTTGGAAGTTGATTTCGAACAGTGAAACTTCATTTTACTGCAGAACCTTTGATTCTCTTTCTGTTGCCACTCAAGTTCTCAATCAGTTCTGTTAGATCTTTGTAATTTTCTCAAGCACACATTTTTCAGCACACATTGATCTGAATTTTTCGCAGAATTTTCATAACTTCCATTCTTGGAATTTCACAATATTACCATAAGGACCCCCAATATTGTGGCCTTCTGGGGCCCGTACCTCATGCCGGTTCTGTCCGGTGGAACTCATCAAAACTTCGCGAACGAATAGCCACTGTGGAGATTTCTTCTGATAAATACGGAAATGGCTTTCTGTTGATACCTCCCCCCACTCCTCTCCTGCAACTAATTAGTTTTGATCGGCACGTGTTTTTGACACTTCGGATAGAAGGGCCACCACCACAATCCGATGAGGAAAAAGAGAACAACGTGAACGACAAAATCCAGTGGCGTACCTGGTTCAATGTTTATCATTTAATATTTTTTTATTGGATAGAATTTTTTTTTAAATTAATGTTGTGGTTCCCACGGAAAGGAATATCCTGTAATGTTCAGAGAACATCGTGAGAACCAAGGGAAATAAGGTAGGAATTGGTGTTCTTCTTAAATTTCTGGAGGTTATATGTCTCAGGGAACACCTCCCTTGGCAATGTGTTCCAGAGCCTCGCTGTTCGTTGGATGAAAGAGTCTTTGAAAAGAGATGTTCTACAGGTCTCCAAGGTGACCACGAAGGGGTGCGAAGCCTCAACTCGACGGGTTGATCTCGCGGGGACTGCCAGGGGAGGAACAATTGTTGATATTTCAGAAGAGCATCGTCCACGAAAATATCTATAAAATAGAGCCAGATCGCCAACTTTTCTACGGTGTTCCAGAGAAGTAAGTGAGTTTGTGAGCGAGGCATCACCCACGAGACGAATTCCCTTTTTTGGACAAAATCCAACAGTTTCAAGGTATGTTTGGGTGCTCCACTCCAAATATGGGAACAGTATTCCAGGACAGGTCGAATCTGTGCCTTATAGATCATGAGCAGCTGACTGGAAGTGAAATAGCTCCTGGCCCGAAACAGAAAACTGAGTTTTCAGGATGCACTTTTATAAAATAATCTCACGTGATTTTCCCAAGAAAGGTTATTGCTGATAGTGATACCAAGCATCGAAATGGATGTCTTCAAAGGTATGGTTACTCCTGACAAGCTTATGTTGGGCACAGTGAGATCAGCATTTCTAGAGAAAAGGCATGATTGTGTTTTGTTTGCATTGAAATCCACCATGTTATTGGATCCCCATTCGAGAATTGTTGCCGAGTCCATATTTATGTTGTCAACATTTCTCCCTCGTTCGTTTCTGATTTGCCTGGCTGGTAATGGAGCCCTGGAAGAGAAGGTCGTATGAAGGGTACTATCGTCCATGAAGCTGTAGTTGCTTCCAACAAATCGTTGATATGGAGTAGAAATAGTGTTGTTGCTAGAATTGATCCTTGCGGAACAGCAGCATTTATTATAAGAGAGTCAGATGAAACTCGGTCGACCACTACATAGAGAGACCTGTTTGAAAGAAAACTAGCTAGCAGAGAACATAGCTGGGGAGGCAAACCATAAGATGAAAGCTTGGCGAGGAGTCAATGGTGCTAGACTCGATGGAATGCCTTGGAGATATCAAGTGCCACGGCTAAGGTTTCACCATATTTTTCAATAGATTGCTGCCATATATGTAAGACGTAAGCGAGCAGGTCACCAGTTGATCTCTGATGACGGAAGCCATATTGCCTATCAAGTTTTCCAACTCTATAAGCTTCTCTATTTTCATTTTCTTCGTCCCTTTGCCATCTACCTTGATCTTTCCCCCATCTTCACTACGCATCATATTTTAATTTTCACCTTTCGTTTGCTCTTTTCATGCTCGGGAGCGTCAATGATTTTTTGACACCTGTCATACTGTCTTGAGTCTCAGGATCCCTGTCTTTGGGTTTTGTCTTTGACATCACATTCTGTGTGTTTCGTCTTTCTTTGTGGCATCTCTTGTGTCATCGTCTTTCACCTGTCATGTTTCATGTGTCATGCTGTTCTGATGTCAGCTGTCCACAAAACCTCACTTTGTCACTAATGTGTCGGTTCATTCTACATGCTTGGCCATGGTTTCCTTATTATTGGAGCCCTTGTACCATCTTCATGTATATTTTCAAATGTTTTTGAAAGTGTGATCATGTAATTCTTTCTCTCCATGTGAGTAGTTCGGTGTAAAAGTTTTACTTTCACTATTCCTTTGTTGTAGTATTCTCATCATTCAGCGAAAGATGAGGCTATTCAGGCTCGAAACAAGCTACTAATACCTACTACTACTAAGTAATAAAATTTGTGAAGACGTCTCAGAGTATTTCTTCGATCTACACACTCCACTCTGAAACTCCATAGACTTCTACTTAATTTTGTTGCATCATACAGATGTCCTGCTAGAAAAGTGACAACGCTGCTTTTCACGTATGAATAGCTGTGTGTCTCCTTGACGATCATTGGGTAGCAATGTTGCCACGAAAGTTGTATGTAGTCCTGAAGGATATTTCACATTAGTGACTTGAATGTAGATGTATGAACGATATGTTTTCTTAGGATGATGAAGTCCATCAGTTGGGAAACTAAACTTCCACTGATGCTATCAGCTTCTATTCAGTAAAGAGCTATTCGCAAGGTGGATGAGGCATCACTTAAGAACTTCGAAACATCGTAGAAGAGCTGGCAATTTTCCTCATTTCTCTAAATACTTAAATGAACAAAGTACGTCTCCAGTAATACCATCAGTCATACTTACTCTTCCTTTGTCGAACAACACTCTACCAATGCTCGTTGGTCCATGGAATGGCGCGTTGGACATATCGAAAGCATTCGACCGTGTTTGGCACGAAGGACTCCTCCACAAACTACCATCACACGGCTTACCACCTCAGCTATGCCATCTCTTATCGAGTTTTCTTTCAGGCAGATCGCTTCACGTGGTGGTGGACGGTGTATCGTCTGATACCATTGGCATCAATTCAGGCGTTCCACAAGGATCAATTTTGGCACCAACATTATTCCTGCTTCATATCAATGATCTGTTGGGAGTAACAACTTGCCCCATCCACAGCTTTGCAGATGATAGTACCCTCCATACTGCGTTCTCTTCCAGAATTCCCATTTCTTCCCAGGAAACTAAGAACTCACGGCGCAGGCAGGTCAATGCTGTCAATGAAGATCTTGCTGAAATCACAGCCTGGGGAACAAACAACCTAGTTGAATTCAACACCACCAAAACTCAAGCCTGCATTTTCTCTAGAAAGGCGGAACTCAGTATGCCCGATATTGTAATGTCTGGCTCCACCATCCCCACCAAGACCACCATATCTATGCTCGGTATTTCCATCAGCAACACTCTTTCATGGGATAATCATGTCAGATCCATCGTAAAAGCTGCTTCACAAAAAATCGGATTCTTGTTCCGTGCGAAAAGCTACTTTACACCTCAACAGCTTCTCATGATCTACAAAGCGCAGATACGGCCTGTTCTAGAATGCTGTTCCCATATATGGGGTTCAGCACCAAAACATACGCTGATGCTCTTAGATTCCATCCAGAGAAGAGCCATTCGCCTGGTGGGTGACGCCACACTCACTCACTCTTTGACATCATTGGAACACCGTAGAAAGGTCGGCGACCTTTCATTTTTCTACCGATACTTCCACGGGAAATGTTCCTCGGAAATCTCTGCTATCATCCCTTCACTAGCAATACCAATCAGACGAACTATATGACAGCACATCCTTTCGTTGTCAACCTCGAAAGATGTCGAACAGCACTTTATCAAGACTCCTTCATCCATAGAACGGCTAGGCTCTGGAATTCATTGCCTGTGGAAGTATTCCCAACAACATATAATCTCCAAAAGTTCAAAAAAAATTCCAATACCTACCTCCTGTCCCTATCCTCCCTAAGAACGCACGATGTTCTATGAACATTATAGGGATTCCCTTTCGTGCGCTCCAAGCGATAAAAAAAAAAAAAAAAAAAAAAAAAAAAAAAAAAAAAAAAAAAAAAAAAAGTAAGGATTTACTCTGGTGCGATTCGAAAGATCGAATGAGAGATCTGGACGAGTCGCCCTTGGGTTTCTGTAGCCTGTACTTTTGAATGGGGATGCAGATAGGAAGGGTGACAAGTGGTGTGTGTATCCCCAGCAAGAGTGCTTTAATTTAAATAAGTTTGTAAACCCTAGGGGTGGAGTTTGTCGAGCGTGGAATATTGCTTTTGCTTCACACGTTCGGCCGTGTTAATACACCATTGCTGATGAGATTTTATGTACAGGTGTTTCTCAAAATGGGAAGTCTTTTCCATCGTCTTTTGGGGAAAAAATTATGAGAATCAGTTTGTGTAACAATTTAAAAACTCATTATTCCAGATTTTTCGGATTTTCTCTCCTTGTCGCTATAAAATAATAGTAGATTTTTTTATTAGGATCAAAAGTGACACTTTGTTTGACAAGCGAATTTTGCATTTGCGAGGCGGAGCGTTTAGCGAAGCTGAACAATATCGTTGTTTGAGACAAAAAAACTATTGCTTGCCGTGATTATACAAAATCAAGTTATCCATCCCGAGAATAACGAATGAAATACAGATCACGCAAGTATTTGAATCTTGAAGGCTTCCCTGATCAAAACAAAAATACTTAACTGAGATTTTTATAATTTCAATACTAAACTATAATAGGGTGTATTTATATCTCCAGCATGGGTATGAAATGCCAAATCTGGCTAAAGTTCAACTTTAGCTCCTAGGAACTAAAATTCAACTTTAGCTCCTAGGAACTAAATATGTTGCCTAGCAACATACCTATTTTTGTGACAGTAATAGAAACGTCAATTTAAGAGCTAATTTTGGTATCAAAATGGACGACTTTAGTGTCGGTTGCAGAAAATAGGTATTTATTATACAAGGGAAAAAAGTAGTAGATTTTAGCTCCAGGTTGTGTTGTCTCCCGACGCGTAACGGAGGGAGACAAGAAACCGTGAGCTAAAATCTAATATTTTTCCCGTGTATAATACACTATTTTTTCTGTGATAGAAGAAAGTACGAATCAATATCAAGAAGATATTACATTATTTCGAAATCTGAAAATTATCGACGTAAAATTTCAAGTTTTTTAACAGTAGGGACACCTGCGTTGTAGGCATCTTTATCATTCTTTTGAAGTAATAAAACATCTGATGTCACTTCTGTCAGTCTAATTCTGTGATTTGATTTCAAAAAATTGCGAATTTAGTGGTTGTTTAGTAATATACGTAACCGCGAAGTCGAATGGAAGATAAAAGAACTTGCAGTTCTTTCTCGGAGACGGTATTATAGACTCATTTTTCGGAACTATAGCACAACAAAAGCCATCAACAGTGTATATATATATGTGATATATATCCGGGAAAAAAGTACTCACTTTTTTCCCACGGGAAAAAAGTAATTTATGAAAAGTGACATTTTATAACCTGCCAACAGAGATGAAATGCCAAACTTTTTTCCCGTCACAGAAAAAAAATATGAATACTATTTCAATATACGTGATGATGATTGGTGACGTTGGCGCAATCAAATGAGTTACAGGATGTTTTCATTGATTAATCAGATAATGAAATTAAACAATGTTTCTTCCTTTTGCTCAGGCAACCATTACTAAAGCATCAAATATGGATAATTGCATATGCATCAGTCCCATGATTCCTTGGTCCTTACCCAGGTTTTTTTTTGTGGCATGATATGAATCGCCTATCAATCCGGCGAGTATAAAAATTAGTTTTTGCTAGATTTTATGCAACTCACCACACATTTTTGCAATAATTGATGATTTTTCAACCTTTTGGGACTGTGCAACACCAAAATTCTTTGTGTTGTCGCCTGGTCAAATTTCTGGTACCTAGGTGGAATATTGCATAATATGTGGGTTATATCACAAAAAACTAAAAAAGAAATATCTGTTCGCCATGTGGAAGAAATGCAAGTGACTGATGACTGACTTTTTGATGTGTTGTTTCAAATTTTTAGTCAATGACTTTATATATTAGTGTGAAACATATAACAAAATACTGATATACGTCAAATTTCAGATTTATTGTGAAAATAAATGAAAGTCTAGTCAGCAGCACTTCAAATCTCTGGGTTTTCCTTTCTTGGGCACTGAATCCGAGACAGCCAGAATCCCATACTGCGCCCTGAGATGAAGATCTGTCACACCCTCTAATGAAATGCCATTTTTCCAATTGAAAATCAGCAAAAAACTAAAACTACCCTGGCACTAGCAACATTGAACACGTTTATTGAAACAGTTTGATGGAGGATCTAGGGGTAGGGGATGAATAAAACTGAATCAGTCGCGTGCTGACGCAGGTTGCATGGCCTTTAATACCCTCCATAATCTAATTCCAGCTAATTTATCGCTCTGCTTTTTGACTTTGAATAACGACCCTGGCACTAGAAAGATCGAAAATCATGTTTTTTTCGTATATGCCAAGAGATCGCATTTAATTAGCTGGAAAAAGGGGCGCGGAAAATGTGAGAAACATAATCCGTAACGTCAAAAAATATTCACTGCTGCACACAAAAAAAATTTCTTCGACCAAAAAATGTTGCTGTTCCGTGACCAGCCTTTTCAAGTTCGTCTAACAGGTATTGTTACTGATGGAATGATAGCTCAGATTCCTGCAGAACATTTTCTGTGAGAGTATGTATAGGAAAGTGAAAGGTCGTCGACCTTCCTATGGTATTCCAATGATATAAAGGAATTAGTGAGTGTGGCATCACCATACAGGCTCGTCTCAAGAGCATCTTCGTATCTTTTTATGTTCTGGTTCCCACTAAAAGGGATATCCTGAAATGTTCAGAGAACATCGTGAGACCCAAGGGAAATAAGGTAGGAATTGGTGTTCTTCTTAAATTTCTGGAGGTTATATGCCTCGGAGAATACCTCCCTTGGAAATGTGTTCCAGAGCCTCGCTGTTCGATGGATAAACGAGTCTTTAGAAAGAGATGTTCTGCAGGTCTCCAAAGTGACCACGAAGGGTGCGAAGCCTCAACTCGACGGGTTAATCTCGCGGGGACTGCCAAGAGAGGAACAATTGTTGATATTTCAGAAGAGCATCGTCCATGAAAATATCTATAAAATAGAGCCAGATCGCCAACTTTTCTACGGTGTTCCAGAGAAGTGAGCGAGTTTGTGAGCGAGACATCACCCACGAGACGAATTGCCCTTCTTTGGGCAGAATCCATCAGTTTCAGGGTATGTTTGGGTGCTGCACTCCAAATATGGGAACAGTATTCCAGGACAGGTCGGATCTGTGCCTTATAGATCATTAGCAACTGACTGGAAGTGAAATAGCTCCTGGCCCGAATCAGAAAATTAAGTTTTTGGGATGCACTTCCAGCACTAGATCTCACGTGATTTTTCCAAGAATGGATATTGCTGATAGTAACACCAAGCATCGAAATGGATGTCTTCAAAGGTATGTTTGGGTGCTGAGCATATGTGAAAATACTTTTCTAGAAAATACTGGCTCTGTGCTTTGTTGATTATAAAGTTGCTTTTCGCTCTAGATAAAAATTCTCGAGTTTTTGTAAAGCTGCTTCATCGATGAATCAGACACAATTTCAACGTGAAATTGTTTATTATTATTGTTGGTAATACCGAGCATAGATATAATATGGTGACCTTTATAGGAATGGTGGTACGAGACATTCTTATATCAGGCATACTAGGTTAGTCCTAGAAAAGGTACAGGGGGCATTCTGTTCTGACCGATGATATTAAATTAGGAAAGATAGTATAATTGAATGGAGCTGATAGTGATTCATGAATTCAATGATATTTTCGTTTAGGAGCAGGCTCTATTCGAGATATTTCAATACATAAATAACAAAACCATAACCTATAAGAATGAAGCCAACTACCCTATGCATTCCTGCTCGGGGTGCATTTGTGGTTATGTATGTTTTTGTTTACCAGTTTTACTTCTTCTTCTATTTTTTTCATTCGTTTTACATTCGTCAGCTATTCGTTAGCTTTTCGCTAGCTATATTCTTCACCATCAGTTATTTTCAGACTAGATTCAGAATGTACATCACAGTTTGCCATTATCCAAAAAAGTTACAGAGCTCTGAGGAAAAAATGTTTTGCGACAGTTAGGATCAGTACTTCGAAATAATTTTTTCACTGAAACAGGCCCCTTCAACAACAGTGTCCTATACTGTGTGACTGCAATGGCAGTTCCATTATGGCATCCCTCCAAGGTGCACTGCCAACACTCGATAAATCAGCATGTGCCATGAATAATGTGACGGTGTGACGTAGGAGGAGTTTCAGTGGCTCGGAACGATAAAAGAACAGACAAATGTTCCGTGTGAAATATGAGGATGGTGTTGACAAGACGTATGTGACACGAAAACAATATAAAATA
The DNA here is from genome assembly GCA_918026855.4 of Phaedon cochleariae. Taxonomy (NCBI): domain Eukaryota; kingdom Metazoa; phylum Arthropoda; class Insecta; order Coleoptera; family Chrysomelidae; genus Phaedon; species Phaedon cochleariae. The sequence continues at coordinate 29,323,080 of OU896723.1, forward strand.
TAACTAGGCGTCTAGGGAAGATATTTCCTCTTATATTTTATGAGTGAAGTGTATACCACTTGTTTCAAGATTGGCTATTATCAATATTTTCCCCTCGAGTGACATTTTTCCGACTGATCTATATATAGTTTGAGGATTTCTAGAACGGTTATGGACACAAAATCAATACTCACAGTCACAGTAGACAGTAGAGTGAAACATCTTTCAATTGACCTCAAGATATCTATAGAAAGTGACGTATCTATGATTACACCCTATAGGATAATTATTGAGAGCTTCCTGAACAATTCACTTCTACTATGCCAGTGGTACATCAGTTTTCTTCAGGATCGATGTCTCAATCTGATTTCGGACAGTATTGCCTCACAAACACTGCCTACCAACGCGAGAGTACCACAGAGTTTTATTCTATATCCAATCACTTGTCTTCGAGCTTTTCTTACTGATTGCGTCATCCTCCTAATGCTATCATGCCCATTGCGCAAGTAGTCATGAGTCAACATAGCAGTTTCGAATACTTCCTCTACCATTGTCATCTGTCTTAAAGTGAGCTATCTATAGAAGAAGTGCCTAAATCTTTCGAACCATTCCCATCACTTGATATGTTGAGATTAGTGTTTTTCATGCTTATTTTCCGAAATAAAATTGTGGAGGCTGAGTTTGATCAGGGAGTTTCGGTCTGGTCCACTAATAGCATGGCGTCAGCCCACTGTGATGATTTGTGTAGTGATTTAGGTTTTCAAGGGTGTTTTTCTTTCCCCTCGAGACCCCGAGGGTCTTGTTAATAATTCTAACTATTTTGAGTTCTTCTACGAGCGAATGCGCATACGTCCCTATTGTATCTTGTATTCTCGAATGGGGATCCAATAACTTGGTAGATTCCAATGCAAACAAAACACAAGCATGCCTTTTCTCTAGAAAAGCCGATCTCACTGTGCCCAACATAAGCTTGTCAGGAGTAACCATACCTATGAAGACATCCATTTCGATGCTTGGTATTACTATCAGCAATAACCTTCCTTGGGAAAATCACGTGAGATCAATTGCTAAAAGTGCATCCCAAAAACTTGGTTTTCTGTATCTAGCCAGGAGCTATTTCCGTAGCGACCTGTCCTGGAATACTGTTCCCATATTTGGAGTGCAGCACCCAAACATACCCTGAAACTGTTGGATTTTGTCCAAAAAAGCGCAATTCGTCTCGTGGGTGATGCCTCGCTCACAAACTCTGATCTGGCTCTATCTATAGATATATTCATGGACGATGCTCTTCTGAAATATCAACAGCGATGCTTGGGAATGGTTAGAAAACTTTAGGCACTTGTATAGGAGAAGGCATTGCTATATCTAACGCCACAGCTAGAGATTCCCCATGTTTTTTTATGGTTGACCTAGACAAGTAAATCCCCAGCTAACTTCTGATGACGAAAGCCATATTGTCGATCCTTTAGGATTCCTGGGCTTCTCAAATCTTTGATAAGCTCAATGTTAATGGGTTTATGAACATGAAAAAAACGGATATATATATATATATATAAATAATAATAATAATAATATAAAAACATTTTTCAGAAATGTATAGGAGGAATATACTTGTATAAACTATGATCTTGAAACTTCCAAAATAAAAATCATTCGTATCAGTGATATGGGAATTATATCTCTCACAAAGAGGTTATAAGACTTAATTCGAATCAACTCATTTCGGATATCAAACCCAAAGGTATCGGTGTTTCTTATCTTACAAGTATTCTTACAATACTGGAAGAATGGATTTGCACAAGATATTTACTGTTGGTTCAGGTCAAAGGGAATCCTGTCTCCCTGTATCGTCGGTGACTCGGCTCTAGGCACCTTCTCTATTAGTTACCTGTCAATTAACGGTAATTGCCAACTAGAATGATAATTGAATCTCGGTGTCTGGATAGTTAAGTTCATAGTTCAATCAGTCCATGGAGACAGTTATAGTCGATGCTATGCTCAACTTTCCTTTGATTCTGCATCGATTATATACGGTGTGACGCTAGAAGAGACAAATGCTGCTAATTCTGCGGGAATATTCGTTTCCATGGAGCCAAATTTCTACAGGGTGGTTCACGTAGGTAGTGTATTGAAAGCTACATATTTGGTTTAGATCTTCAGTTATTTAAGTAACAAATACTATTTTTTCGGCAACCTTGTGAAATAACGAATCATTGAGGCATTTTTCTTCAAAAACTCTGGATCTCATTGCCTATTAGGAAAGCATTCCCAAGAACTCATGATCTCCGAAAGTTCAAAAAAGATTCCAATACCTATACCGAGACCTATACCCACTCCATATCCTCTCTAGGTATAATTGTCTTCAGAAAACTCTTGCAATAAGAGCACTGACACCGTTCAACCGCGACATGATCTCTGAAGACGACTGTACGTACGATGTTCTACGTCCCAAGCGTGCTGAACACCATTAATTTAATTGTTATAACATGAAATATATTGGGCAAATACGTAAAGGCATTGGCATAAGATTCAAGGAACATATTGCTCACTTCAGATAAATCGGGTGTTAACCAACATATCCTTGAGATTAGTCACTCTATCACTTTCAGATAATTCAAGATAAACAAATAACAGGGGATTGGACAGTTTGGATAGTATTCATATTAATCGAAATAGAGTTGAACCAAAAGTGTTTTGACAGTTTTCGGCAAAACGTGAATATGGTCTGATACTGATATTATCATTGTATTGTCGTATTCTTGAAAATGTCAAATTAGGAAGTATTGTCTGTCGATTTCACGATAGACTATTTTCAGTCCTAACTGCTGTATGGCTGTATATATACAAGGGCTGCTGTAAATATCTCATTTCATAAAATAAAAAACCACATTTTGTTCTCTAACGTTGCTACAATAGTAATTTGGGGAAAACATTGAATATTGAAAACCATCCAGAGTTGAAGAAGCAAATTGGTGCCCAGTGACAAAAGTGAAATTATTTTTACTTTTTTTCCAAGCAGCTTAACAGAGATATTGGCTGTATGAGAAGATATATGGTACACCCGGTATATAATATTGAGTGGACGGAAGCCTACTTTTCTACTTCGCAATTCATTCTTCATCATCTTGACATGAAAATCATAAACTTGTTGAAGAAAAACGTGGGTAAGTACTTAGATATATATAGGAAAAATTCGAATACATTTTAATGGCCAATTCAAAAGCTCATTTCCCGGATTTATCCGCGTGTTTCGTACACTAGAGCACCGGATGAAATTCCTGCAGACGACTTCTCTTGTTTTGTCTGAGGATTATCCACCTCGGAAGCTGGATTTCATTCTGCACGAGAAAACTTAGTAATAAAAATGTGCCTCAATACAGGGTGTTTCGGTTTTCATCAGCCAAATTTCAATAGGTATGGGCGAGGGTATGGGTATATGAAAATGCTTCGTTTATGGCGGTTTATGGTTAACAGAGTGTGTTGTTCCACTACTATAGATTTCTGAATGAATAACAACTATTCTATGATTGTAGATAGTATGCCATGAGATAACCATGAGTAACTAGAAAAATGGCTTGTTATGACATTTTATTCAGATTTATTGTCATCAAATATCTCATTAGACATGAAGTGAATATGCTGAATGAAAGACATGCCCATTTTATAGAAAATGCTATAAACCATTTAGAGAATTGCTACGAAGAATGTGTTCAGGGGTGGAAATATTAGTTGTGATCAATAAATTAGTTATTTTGTTTTTGTTAATTTCCGGAAATTAAATCAATATTATAATCCTGACTTTGAGTGGTCACTTGTCACTGTCAATGAGTAATGAATATAATAACGATATATTAATTACCTAGATTCATTGTCACAGCATACTCTCAAGAATCATTTGAGGATCGATAAACACTTTTTTGTTTAGGTTAGACTGCCCATATTATGAGAAATACTGAAGATAAATGTATTGAGTGGGGTATTTTCGGAAAGCTCTTCGAAAGGTCTATCTAATGGCGCGAAAATATATAGGGCGTTCCATTTGAAATGTTTACACTTTATCTTGCTCCCTGTATATCCTCTGAGATACTGAAAATATATCAGTTCTACTGTCAGAAATAATAATACTCTATAACGTGTCACCCTGTACAAGAGGGTAGGTATTTACTCAATAACGAAAATTCGTTCGAAATTAATTGAAATTGACGAAACGTGTCCGGCGTCGGTTTTGTCTGTAGGGCGAAAAGGAAAATCAAAGAAAATTCGTCGGAACAGCTTTCCAACGAAATTAACGTTCTTCTTTTGTTTCCGTTCATCAACCAGTGCGTTCGATGAGGTGCGTGTTTTTTTTTGCCGGTGGAAAATCGATCCTTCATATCTGTGAGACTCGAGATAAATATCAGGGTTTTCTGTTTGTGTAAGGCCAGAATTGTGGGATCTCCAATCCGGGAAAATCAATTAGAGTGATAGAGAAACACGAATAGTAAGTGCTTTCTTCTCCCATCAAATCTTTTGAAGGCAGTATCGAACTTTTTTCATCGACAATTATTGCAACAACCTCTCGAAGATGCCACTATACAGGTTTTTTTATGTTCTAATTCCCACGAAAAGGGATATCCTGTAATGTTCAGAGAAGTGAGAACTAAGGGATATAAGGTAGGAATTGGTGTTCATCTTAAATTTCTGGAGGTTATATGCCTCAGAGAACACCTCCCTTGGCAATGTGTTCCAGAACCTCGCTGTTCGTTGGATAAACGAGTCTTTGGAAAGAGATGTTCTGCAGGTCTCCAAAGTGACCACGAAGGGGTGCGAAGCCTCAACTCGACGGGTTAATTTCGCGGGGACAGCCAAGAGAGGGACAATTGTTGATATTTCAGAAGAGCATCGTGCATGAAAATATCTATAAAATAGAGCCAGATAGCCAAATTTCTACGGTGTTCCAGAGAAGTGAGTGAGTTTGTGAGCGAGGCATCACCCACGAGACGAATTGCCCTTTTTTGGACAGAATCCAACAGTTTCAGAGTATATTTGGGTGCTGCCCTCCAAATATGGGAACAGTATTCCGAGACAGGTCGGATCTGTGCCTCATAGATCATAAGCAGCTGACTGGAAGTGAAATAGCTCGTGGCCCGAAACAGGGATGCACTTTTAGCAATACGAGCTTTCACTATCTCTATATCGAGAATCAGCGAGGAGAAATTCATAAAAATATACATTCTTATATTTCAGAATACACTCTAAAAATATTTTCAGCAATGCAGTGTTGCCGCAACTATCAAAAAGTAGCAACAACTTTGTTATTTCAAATGGAATACCTTGTATTTTATTGCATTTTTATATTTTCCCCTCGATTTAGGATTTATTTGGGTCTAAACTATTCATTATCGGCTCATATGTCCCTATCTCAACTTTTGATTTATTACTATTTACTGATATTCAATCGGAACAGATACAGAAGAATTTTACAGCCTGGGAACCAACAACCTAGTCGACTTCAACACAACCAAAGCGCAAGCCTGTATTTTCTCTAAAAAGGCGGAACTCAGTATGCCTGATATAAAAATGTTTGGTACCATCCATCTCTCATGGGAAAATCATCGCAAAAGCGGCTTCACAAAAACTCGCTTTCTTGTTCCGTGCGAAAATCTACTTCACACCACAACAGCTTCTCATGATCTACAGAGCACAGATACAGCCAGTTCTAGAATACTGTTCTCATGTATGGGGTTCAGCACCCAGACATTCACTGATGCTCTTAGATTCCATCCTGAGAAGGGCCATTCGCCTGGTGGGTGATGCCACACTCACCAACTCTTTGACCCCATTAGAACACCGTAGAAAAATTCTTTCACGTTTCTATTGATACTTCCACGGAAAATGTTCCTCAGAAATCCCTGCTAGCATTACATCACTAGCAATACCAGTCAGACGAACTCGACAAGCCCAGTCAGCACATCCTTTCGTTATCAACCTTGAAATATGTCGGACAACACTTCATTAAATTTCGTTTGTCTATAGAACGGCAAAGCTCCAGAAGTCAAACAAATCAAATAGCTACATCCTCTCCCTAAGGTATGCACGATGTTCTTCGAGCGTCATAGGAATTACCATTCGTGCGCTCCAAGCGTTAAAAAATAAAAAATATATAATATGATAGCGTATAATACAGGAAAGGAAAATTTCTTTGTTGCACTTCATTTGAAAAGCAATTTATTCATTGGGATAGAATATAAATTGCCATTATACTTGAGCATCAGGTTTATTGATCAGCAGTATATCATCTCTGAGGGAATAACGAAGCTCTCGATGCCACTCGTGTTTCTTTCCTTCCTTCTCCTTGAAAATGTAAGACAAATTGATAAAAGCAGTGACGCAGAAGATGAATAAGAATCTATTCAAATTACCTTGACAGAAAATCGTTCTGATGGAAAGTTTAGGGTTTTCAGAAAGGAAAAAGTCCGCTATAATATAAGAAAGTTCGTTGTATCGGCGAAAATTGAGTTAGCACTTATTTGTTTTGTTAGCTGATACAATAAGTCTTTCAGAAGACAATGTCAGATTCAGATGTTTTCCAATAATTCTAAATCGGGTTCGGAAAATATTCTTCGAGACTGGCCAGTAATGACAGATTTTTTGCAACGTTTTTTCAATGAATGCAACGTTCAAGTAATGATTTTTATGGGTCGCAAACCGTTTTTCTTTCAGAGCTCTGTAACGTTTTTAAATAATTATTGAAATTCACGATTTCAATCAAAATATGAAAAAAGTTCACTTCCTCAGAAGGTGCTCGCCCTAGACTCTAGTGAATTTTCTGGACGGAATACTCACTGCAGATAACAAATAACACAACACACGACTGAAGAATCAGATAATAAGAGGAGTATCTTCGAATATTTGCATCTTGACTAGATGAAATGAGGATTTGAAGATGAAGGTGACGTTAGGAAGTTAGGTTGACAATGCAGTTCGTCTTCTTCTTCTCTTCTTGTATTTCTGGAAACTCTAGGCATCATGCTGTTGCCAGTGCCACAAATTAATTTGGGTTTAAATAAAATCTCAATCATTTTTAGGAATACTATTTTTATCAGTACTGAAGCATAGTAGTTACAAATCTGACAATCCCTAACCGATTATGGAATACAATACAGGGTGTCCCATTCAATAATCAAAAGTTGGGGTCGTTTCACGTGAAACCGGAAGTGATATAACTCAAATTGTTCCGTCAATTAATGAGCAATTTGGTATACTATCTGCGACTATCTGCCTACCAATTTTCAAAACTCTATCTCGAATAATTCAAAAGTCCTGGCCGTTTTTTGTGCACTTCTCTGTATATATATAGTATGATGCAAATGTATGGAATAGATTCATTATTTCAGAAATGGGCGATATTTTGAAAAATTCCAAAAACACGTGAGGTTTTATTTTCGAAGCCTCTTCTCATGATATCCATATGAGAGATGTTACGTCACCGGTGTTGGAGTAATGACGTAATGAACGATTTTTTCAAATGAAAACAGGGGTCATGTGACACCTCGTTTGAAAGGTCTACTGATCATCTATTCAACAGTCAAAATTTTGCATAAGAATATTGAAATTAAAATGGATAATTATTTGATTAACTGAATCTTGCAGAGGTCTGTTACTGAGAATTGAACAACGAAGGGTCGTCTATTTAAAAAAAATACATCAATTAATAAAGTTCTGAAGTATAGTTTTTGGATTTTTTTCGGAAGTCGTCTTGTTTTGAAATGAATTTATTCCATACATTTGCATCATACTGTATATAGGACCATGTATCGATTATCAATCATTCATCTGAGCATATTAAATCAAGGTTAACACTTAAAATTTTCAGAACGCGCCTCAAAACTTTTTGATGCAAAATCCTTTTTATACTGTGCAAGATTTCTTGGATTGTCCAGTACAGTGATATTTTTTTGTATTGTATTTCGTTTCTGTATCTATGTATTGTGTGTTTTATGTATTTTTCAAGAATTTCGACGTTTCCGACACAATGTTATCATTGTCTAAAGGAATAGAGATTTGATTGATTGATTGATTGATTGATTGATTGGTATAAGTATACCCATGTACTAACTGACTCAGGTAAATTATCCCACATAATGAGTATATTAACCTCGATATTAACCAATTAAGAGTATCTGCATCGGAATAATTCAGGTATTGTGTTATAGAGGGAGTCCAGTTTTCATACAATTCAATTATCTACCGATGTTTGGACATTGAACTTATATTTTATTCACACAAGTTCATCAACACCAACTAAAAAATGATGATGCCAGCAAACAAAGTGATGAGTATTTGTAAGAATTCCCAATGAAATTCTGATACGAACGAGAATACATTCACCGGTGATCCATTTTATGTTTTGTTTTCAATATCATCTCAAGTTTTAACGAGATTTTTAAGGTACCTATGAAATTGCAGTTTCTTTCATAATTTTCAATAGTAATTATATACGAGCTAGTTCATTAGGTAGGTACGAAGTTCAGTTTATATAGTGTGTCCCAGAATATGTGGACTATATATATCTTCCGTATTCAGATCGAGTACAGGGTATCCCACATAACATGGGCCACCCCCTTATCTGGTAAACTATTATATATACAGAAAAAAGTTCAGGATGAAAGTTGTATTACTCCTTATGAAATTTATTTTTTAGATTCTTTCATTTATACAGGATGGTCCATATGTCTGTGACATATCACAAATACGTTTTTTCAAATGGAACACCCTATATTTTATCATATTTTAAGATAGTCCTTCAGAAGACGAATTCAATGATATATAATAACATGGGTCTGAGATCACCAGTTTCGGATTTATACACGATCTTCTTCAATAAATTGTCTAATTTCAAAGCCCTATAGAAACGTTGCGATTGAATTTTTCGATTCGCAGTTTCCGCTATAAATTAACAAAGTCTGTATATTATTCTGTTCTATGGTGAAAATTTAGGAATTTTCAATTCGCCAAAAGTGATGACGTATTTTGAAAACCAATAAATATCTCGAGATTTTCAAATGGAACACCCTATATTCCATTCCAAATTTGCATAGAGCTCAGGAAGACGAGTTCAATGGTATATCATAACATGTGTCTGATATCACCCGTTTCGAACTTATACACGATCTTCTTCAATAAATTGCCCAATTTCAAAGCCCTATAGAAACGTTGTGAATGAAGTTTCCGATTCGCAGTTCCCGCTATAAATTAACAAATTTTGTATGTTTTCTTGATCCATGCTAAAAGTTTATGAATTTCACATTGGCAAAAAGTGATGATGTATTTTGAAAAACGATAATTTTTTACAAATTTTCGAATGGAACACCACCCTATTTCATTCCATCTTTGGATGAAGCTCAGAATGACGAGTTCAATGATATATTAAAATAGGTATGGGTCTGAGATCACCCGTTTCGGACTCATACACGATCTTCTTGAAAAAATAATCAAATTTCAATGGCAAAATTCTGACTGTTATTTTCATATTAGATAAAAAATTTGTAATTTCTGTGAAACAGTTCGTAATGAAGACTTTTGAAAACAAGGAATATTATCGAAATTTGTATGTAATGTTATACTATTATTTCACTGGAAAACCTTTTGGAAATGATTGAGCACAGGTTATCACAATTAAATTTCACCAACATTTGACTCAATACGAGACCAATGCGGGAATATTCTAAAAATTGTTGTTGTTCTAGAATTGTTCTATCCGTCATTCGGTTGCCCCCTTACGAGCAACCCTCAGAAGTCTTCGAGAGTCTTGTGCGAGCAAGGAATGACGGGGGCCTTACCTTTTAACGTGTGATCCCAAACACTTTCTTGGGCCATCAGAAAAATTTCTGCAGTCGACGGGACTCGAACCCACGACCGGCAAGTGAATTCGGATTAGAATATAGACACTCTGTCCGCACGGCTACCTGGCCCCAATTAATAAAATGTATTTGAAAATTTTTTCTGATTGTCTACCTTATCAATTCGGATGCATTCATTGCAATAAATGTAATTTCCTCTATCCTCATAAAAATCGTATATCTTACATACTGTTCAACATTTCTCATTGAATTCTCAATGAATAAACACTGGACATGAGTGAATTATCGAAGAGAAAACCAAAACTCAAAGTGGAATGACATGCCAACGTGAGCTGAGTAGTCTGAGCACTCATAGATGGGATTTTTGTTTATGTCATATCAATAACTGTCAAACCCGATTATTTATTGTTGAATTGGTGCAGAGAAACTCTTTCAAAATGCATATTTATTCTAAAGAAGAGAGATTTGATCTTTATGAGTGCTATTTATTATAAAACAGAAATACTGTGCTGGCTTTGAGAGAATATCGTGACCGTTTTCCACAAAGTGTCGTACCAAACAAAAAAATATTTCAGAGAATAGAGAACGATATCCGAACAAAAGGTATTCTCAAACCGAATAAGAGAACTAGAGGAAATGTAGTTTTGACCGAAGATCGTGTATAAGTCCGAAACGGGTGATCTCAGACCCATGTTATTATAGATCATTGAACTCGTTTTTCTGAGTTCTATGCAAATATGGAATAAAATATAGGGTGTTCCATTTGAAAATCTCGAGATAATTATTGGTTTTCAAAATACGTCATCACTTTTGGCAAATGCAAAATTCCTAAATTTTCACCACAGAACATGATGATATACAGACTTTTTCAATTTATAGCAAAAGTTGCGAATCGAAAACTTCATTCACAACGTTTCTATAGGGCTTTGAAATTAGACAATTTATTGAAGAAGATCGTGTATAAATCCGAAACGGGTGATCTCAGACCCATGTTATTATATATCATTGAACTCGTCTTCTGAAGGACTATCTAAAAATATGATAAAATATAGGGTGTTCCATTTGAAAAAACGTAGTTGTGATATGTCACAGACATATGGATCATCCTGTATAAATGACAGTATCTAAAAATTAAATTTCATGAGAAGTTATACAATTTTCATTCCCAACTTTTTTCTGTATATATAATAGTTCACCAGATAAGGGGGTGGCCCAAGTTATGTGGGATACCCTGTACATAAAACTAACATGACAATTTTCTTTTTTTTTTCTCTCTGACATTCTTGGTGTCATTTAGTGTATATAATCATAGCTACTACTTAGATAAGAATTCGTAAAACTCGTAAAAGGGACCTTTTAGAACACATTTGGCATTTTCCAGGGACGGATTACACATTGGTGCCACATTCTTCGTTTTTCTGAAATACAAATTAACTTCATATTTTGAAAAAATGAAAAAATGAAGTCATTTCAGTGTTAAGATTTCTGCTCATATTTTGTCTTCGTAGTAATACGGCGAATTTCGGAAAAATAATTGAATTCTAATTTCATTGGGGGTAAATTTATACTTGGAAGAGGGTTCGATTCAAAATGAAGGGAAGAATAAGTTGATGTGAATTTTATGACCACGGTTAATGTCTGAAGATCAGTTCTCAAGAATCAAAATATTTTATATTTCTACGAGAGGACTTCTCCTCATCACTGTAGATAGGTAGTTATGTCAGGATATCTATATAGCATTAAGTGAAATTTCTCATAAAATTTCAATTATACCTTTATGCTAACCTCATTCTACTGATTTTCTTTCTGGGGTACACGCAAGAGAATAATGTTCATTATTTTTTGTATTCCATATTAATTTTTCGAAATTATACATGGGATCCATTGAGAACTAACGAAATTGGTATTTATTTATTCCTTTCAGCTACCTATGGAATAGATGAGTAAGTGCGAAAAGGTATAAAGTGTGATTTCTCTTCATGTTTTATGAAAAAAGTTCACATAAACATTTGTCATGAGTTGCTTCGTATTCGAGATACAGGGTGTCAATGTTTTCATAAAGAAGTCGTTTCTATTGTTCACCCAAAAGTCTCTTTGTCATTATCATTAAAACTTGGTGATTTCATCATTTCGGGTTTTGTTAATGTAATAACATGGATCTTGATTTGGTGTGATTAGAGTCGGAATAATATAATTTCAGTAGCGTCACAGATTGAGTTACCTGACCTATATCGACATTTACCGAGACATTTACAGTGTATCTGAAAAACAGCGAAAAAATTCAAGGGGGGATTCCGAGGGGGATTCCTTGTGATATCTTAGGAAATATAGTTCATATCAACATGATGTGTCCTACCTTGGTGCGCTTACAAGATACAGGGTATCAATATCTCCATGAATAATCGTGTTTTTTATTTATTACTCAATTGCCTTTCCATCAATTTTAATAAAACGTTGTGGTTTTGTTAATAGTAATATGGACTTCCTTCTGATGCAATTAGATTCGAAATAATATTTCCAGTGGCATCACATTGGGTAAATTTATTCATATTTATGGTGAATGTCATTGAACGACATGGGTCTTTCTGAGTTTCATATTTTTATTAGATTGAACTATTGAAATTACAACTTTTTCATCCAATGTGTGATTTTAGTATCTAGCTCATTTTTTGCGGAAACAATACGGAAAATGGAGGATATTTTATTTTTTTTTTACAATCAATTACAATAATTGCAATATACAAATACCCAATCGAGTACACAATATACAATCTATCTCGCAATCTATTATACGCACCTAGGTGTTACAACACCTGTATGTGCCCTAAGATTGTATATTGAGAATATATGAAATGCAATCATGAACATTGTTTAACTTAACTCAACATAAAACAACTATATGACTATAATATTTGTTAAAATTATAGCTAATATAAATTGGATATTGAAAGATTTTTCACTGCTTGAGAGGTATTAGAACTCGTATTAGAAGATATTTTTGAATGTTTCAAGGTTGGCTACAATGTATGTTTTACATTGTTTCTTGAATATGTTCAATTTGTTCATATTTCTAATGGCTATTGGAAACATATTATAAAATTTAGGAGCTAGGTAGTCGATAAATTTCAGGTTAAGTGTTGTCTTTGAGGAATTTTAAATAGTTTTTTGGTGTTCGATCTGGTGCCATACTGATGATCAATGAATTTCTGTAATTTTTGTGATTTATGAAAAAAAGAACATGACAAATGGATATAAAGACAACTCATATCACAGATACTCTCATCGTATACCTAATAGAATAATAGAATAATAATGAAAATTCAATTATTTGACTCCAAATTTTACTGTAGTTGTTTTCATGACTTCCATTGAAATTTTGGGGCTTTCTCAGTCTCCAACCCTCGCTCCAACCATACTGAATTTTAGCACAATGAAAGCTTATACAGGGAGGTTATAAATAAAAACAAATGATACTTTCAACTGCAACATCCTGTATCTCAAAAACAGAGCAAGTTAGGATACATGTTTATATAAACTTAATTTGCTAGAATATCACCCCTATACTGGATTTTTCAAGTTCTATATTTTTATCAGATTGGTAACAACAATTTCTGGCAAACATTAATTTTTTCATATCGTTTGAATGCGCTTTTGTTTCTACCTATATCTTTTACAAAACAACACCGAGGGATATAAAGAATACCTAAGTGTTGGTGAGTAGATATGAGTCAGCCTCGGAGTCAGCTATGGGTACCCACCTATATATATATTCATTTCCATAATACGTTCTTCCCACGTCTTATACCTGATGATTAGATATTGTTATTTATTCCTCTTTTAATAAATATGACATTGAACCTAAACAAATTTCCATTCTCTCAATTTTTCCATTACAATAAATTGATCAAACATCGAAATGTTTGTATCGTAGTTAGGTACCTCTCAAGTGTCGAACAGGATCTAACGGAGATGCTGCAATACTTCCAACAAATGCGAACACGATCACAACACTGCATGTTATCAGTTTCATGGGCATCGTCAGTCATACGAACTAAGATCACAGTCGGATTTTTTGGCAGAATGTATCATTTTATTGTCTTTGGTGCGATTTTCGAAGGGAAATGCGTGTTTTTTCGGTGATTTTAACGCGTAGTTAGCTGCGATCGACCGTGGTGCGAGCACTGGTCTTCCGTCGCTTTCATTCTCTTCAAACAAAAGTCGAGGAGCGACGTTGCCACAATGTCTAGAAATTCCTGGAAATTGATACTTTCATTTTCGACAAAGTTCTTTAAATCAGTGATCGCCATGAATTTCGGTGAAAAAACTTGTTCCCTCTATTGAAATTCAAATGTTTTTCATAGTAAATTCAGTGTTTTTTGTGCTAATCATCATCATTTTTGTTTTCATCAACTCAAACGACTGCATTTATCATGCGATGGGTTCTTTTTCGAAAATTGTTTTTGGTACTTACGTATTTTTGTCTGAAAAACACGAATTTGATAATGAAAATGTGAACAAACCATTATTTATTAAAATATTTCACTATAAAGTTACAAATTTCACCTTTTTTCCGCCTGTCTTCTGGATCGCATTTAGAACAATTTGCCCTTCTTTTTTCATCATCGGACAATTTATATAATATCACAATATACGACACATTTTTTTCTATTACATGAGTCAACTAGAAATATGATTTTCTTGTATTTATCCATATTTAGTGAAGAGAAGGAAGAAATATCATTTAAAATAATGGCGTGTGTAATGTCATTCAAAACTCAAAAGCAATCTGTTGACATTCGACATCTCGCATTTGGATTGACTATTGATCAAATAGCCGTCATATGGTATGCTTGTTCACTAAATATGAAAAACTCGTTATAAAAAAAGCAAAATTTCGAACTTTTTATTATTCCAAATTTTTTGGGATTTTCTCTCCTCGTTTCTATGAAATAAAAATATGAATATTATTTCAATATACGTGTAGTAAGGACAAATCAGATGATTTGCCCTAAAATGTCGCTGCGTTTAAAGAATTTTCTTATCAGAGCCTAAAAGAAAAATTCACTAGCTTGTCAGTGACAATTAGTATTGAAAAAATTTTTTGAGAAGAGAAATAAAGGTATATAGAAAAAAATATCAAATCTTCACTTATCTTTGGACGTTTCGGGACCGGTTCCCGTTTTCAACATGAAAAGAGATTATATTTCAATAGCGAAGTCGTATAATATGTCTTGAAGCTTTTCAGTTTTCAATTGTCATTTACCGTTACCGTCATTACTTTTTTCTATGGCTATAACACAAAATTGCTCTTGTTTTACTGTGTTCGATACATCAATGAGGTACTTTGTATGTCAGTATGTCATCAATTGCATTTCCGTATATCTGATGATATCAAAATGACTCCATTGTGATTCAGAAAAATCTCATCGCCCAGGGAATGTCAAATTTCAAGCAATGACAGCTCTGATGTCTGATGGGTGAGCATTGTGATTACGAGTATGATGAATCACGGAATGCAGAACGGTTGAAGATAGGAGATTAGTAATTGGTCATTTGGTCAGTATATTACAGTCAGCCAAGTGACAAGGTTGTAAGGTGTTGGGGTAATCAACGGTGGTGTTGTATTGTTTGTGTGTACCTCATTACTCGCCCCTTACAGATGGCTTCAAAACGAAGAAATCGAGAATTCCGCTGTTATCTAATATAGCCGTGTTGATCGAAAAATTGAATAGTGTATAACTTGCACGGAATGCTAATTTCAAAAATCACTATCATTCCGTCCTCGTTAAACAATATACTGTTTTACACATGGACGTATAAACAAAGATTTCCATCCATAATTTCAACTATTATCTTTTACATCTTCCTCGTTGGTTTAATCATATTTGGAATTATGTTATTCAATAGTTCACTCATTCTGATATCAAGTTTTACAAATTTAGTGATGTGCAGATCATCGTATAATTTCTAGAAATGGTGCAGGGAAACTTGGCAACGCTGTAGAGGGCATCAAATCCTGCAAGCTTGCGCGTTCCTGCCAAATCCTTTCACGATGAAAAATATTGTTTTGTGCCACTGCACACTGACAAGCTTACAGGGCGATTCCAGTACCCATACCAATACATCGTCATGCTATTATTGTTTCGCTTTTTTCCATAATAGGTATACAGGAAATAGCCTTCCTTACCTACACATGATAATATAATATTATATAGCTGTTTCTTTCGCCAACACACCACACAAAAATTCATTTCAGTAAGGTGAAATGGGAATTATAAGTACGATGAATTTTAAATGATTTCGATAGGTATTATAATATTGAATCTGGTATACCTACTTATATCAATGGTCTTGAAATACCAACATTTCACCAACACAAGGATATTATCATTTCTGTGGACCGTAAAATGACTGCTAAGTATATCGAAAACCTGCCTTCGATAATAATTATACCTATTATTTAGTAATATTTATCGAAAACAAGATATGAATTGTTCTTCGCATATTATGTTAGCTTATTATTGGAACAAGGAAATATCAATTACATAGCTCTATATTTCTTAATGAAAGTTCCAATATCTCGAAAACCGTGATGAGGTTTTTACTGAGGTCAAGTTGTGGTTTTCTCAGTGGCGTAATTAGGAAGGGGTCCATGGGGTCTGGACCCCCCCCCTCCCGAGCTGTCTGAAGAACAGAAACAGTCTGGTATACAAATCTGATTATGTGAAAAAAAATAGACATGAGTATGAACTATCACGGGAATTTAATTTGTAATTTGTTGGAACCTATCCGAACGAATATCGGAGATTATTTAAGAACCCTCTATGTAAATATGAATATTCTTTCTGCATGTCCTTTGATACGATGAAAATGTAAAAGATGGTAGTATAATTCTCTCGGTGGGAAATACGTGTCTTTTTTCTTCCTACGTCAATGTTTTGTACCTCATCTTGATATATGTGATATTATGTTCTCGATACGTTCTCCTTTATCTTGTTTCTATTATATACTCATTATATTGTTCCCAAATGATGCACATGTATTTATTGAAACCAACATAAGTTATGTATTGCTTTCCTTTTTCCTGAATATTGGAAATTATTGACCTCTATAGACCCCTCCAGGGAGGAATCCTCATTACGCCACTGGGTTTTCTGATGGGTCATGAAATTATTGTTATTCTAATTAAGTATATGATCCATGGTTCTACCGCGGACACCCTCTATATACCTATACTTAGGTAATTTGAATGGAGGACACCCACTATATACCTATACTTAGGAAATTTGAATGGAGAAAATTCAACCATTCCCAAATTGAAAGAAATTTTTTATCTCTCATCAACTATCACACCCTGTGTATCCTTAAAAACCAATTACTTATCATTCTCGATTTTATTATCTATGGAAGCTGAAGTATCTCATTGAAATCCAAGCATTTTATTTGGACACATTATACGTTTATAGAAACCGAAAAATTTGGTCCTTGAAAACTGAACCACCCTGTATATTTCGCACTAAAAGAGTCACTTGGGAGCTGAAAAAAAAGGGGGGAGATTGAGAAGACCGGAAATACAGGAAGTGCAAAAAATATATAAATAAATTTATTCATTAACTTCTCAAAGATTCACATAAATCCTTCTCAATCATGAATTGGTTCACATGTCATTGTTCACATCTAGCCCCACACACAAAGAAAAATTGCTTCCTTGATGTCTGTTAACTGCAGGATCAAAGTCTGTCTGCTAGCTTCTCAAAACTCATCATCACCTCTCTCAAGGCAGCCTTCTCTTCTTCACTATTCAAAGACACACAATACTCATTGAACTTCTTCAGCTGGTAGTTCCTGAGAAAACCAAAGCAATGTCTCAGAGTGGCACCAACATACAACATATTCAGGGACACGATTTTATCCTCCACCATTTTGATGAAAGGTATGCAACTGGAGATGAGTTTGTGGGGGCCACGTCTGCATCGAATTATGCCTGTTCTGGTGTGTTGGTTTATGTATTTAGCGACGAAACCTGCTCTGATTGCAGCTACTCCGAAGTCTCCGTGTAACTTTTCTACCATTTTTAAGATGGCAGTGTATAGTGAGGGTTCTTTTAGTTTCAAATGCGACCTATCGCTCCTCCCGATTTCTTTCACTTCAAGTAATATATACCTGTGAGAAAAATGTTATAGAATGTCTTAGGAGGAATATAATTGAACAAAATAATGAACCTGTTTTTATGCCGAACCATTTTTCCATCAAAGAGGATCTTATTCCTTCTAAATACTGAATAACTTTCAAATCAACAGTAGGTAATTGATGAAATGCCTAATCCTTGTCTTGGAGTATCTACAGTCTACACTCTACAGTAAATAAATAAATAATGCTTTTTTAGTTTTCGAGAAATCGAGATTCGGATTTCTAGGTTAAGAACAGTAGTAAAGCAGCGGTCACAACCAAACTTTTCACGTTTCGTATTCTGATTGGTGAAGCAAAATCTGTTTCAGCTGCGTTGCAAGAAGCCACGGTCTACGAAAATAGTAAAAGTAGACGAATGATATTGCTATAAAAAGGACAAATTCTGATTCGAATAATAAGATATATATGCTATAATAATATGGAAGTTATGATAATATTTTTGCTCATGATTTTTTCGTGAATCCACGGAATAGTAGATAGGTATACTGTTCAATTTATTATTTTCTCGTTGAAAATTGAATGTTCTCTTCAAGTATTGAATATAAATATCAATTTACGTCACAGCCAGTTCTATGAATATTATTAAGTATCTAATCAATATTATTGTTATGATTATTTACTTCATTTCAGGATGGAACACAAATGACAAAACCAAGGCAACTGAGAAAAGCCCTAAAAACTTTGAAAAGTAACGTTGATTTTTGTTTTGTTATGATTGACATTTGCATAAGTTTAAATTCACGTTTAATTTCAGATTCTGCTTCACCAATCAGAATACGAAACGTAAAAAGCAAAACGTGAAAAGTTTGGTTGTGAACGCCGCTTTACTTGATAATTTGAAGTAATTTGAAGGTTAGGATCTTAGATCATGTAAGATCGTGAAGGTGGTTAGGACGGGGTCTAATATCAACCATTTCTAAAGATTTTCCTAAAATTAATTGAAAATGCAGAATGCAGTAAACAAATCTTACTTTTAACACAGCTTTTAATCTCAAAATGTTCAATAATTTCTTCCACAACATGTTGCATTTATATACAAAAAAATAAATGGTCATAAATAAAAAATAATATACCTCCACAAATGACTAATAAATACTACTAACTATGATATTTCATGAGAGTTGCTATCAACAATGAAGTGGTTTTCAACATGTTGCTGAAACTCAATAAAATCAGTATCTTTTTTGAAATGTCTACTACAAATAGGGCAAATTTTTTCCACTTCTGTGGACTGTTTTAGTTTAGAACTGGATTTCTCATCTTGTCCAAAAAGCAGTGCTTCTGTACATTTGTCAACACCTGTTTTAGGAATATCAACTGTGGAAGTAGCCTTTTCACACTGATGAATTCTCTTCATATCACAGGATTTGCAGCTCTGTAGTGCTAAAGTATTACACAAAATTCAATGAAACACAATAAATAAGTATTTGACTGACATTACCTTTGTTATTCTGTATTGTTTGCATATTCCTAAGGTTTTTCTCTAAAATTTCTTTCTGAGTCAACACTTGCTCTTTGAGCAATCTCAAATCTTCAAGTGCAACATTTAAATCATCAACTACATCCTCCTCTAATTGGTCATCAAAACAGAAACCAAAATTTTCTGTGATGATACCATTATCACACTGCATTTCATCAATCTCTGAACACATCCTTTCCAATTCAATTTTCTGTTTTGAAAAATTGTCAGTCAATTTCAATGATATATTTTCCAATTCTAAGCTAATCTTCTCATTGATGTCTAGGTTTTTTTGAGGAAACTTAGTTTGGGGCTCATGTTGAGTAAAGGTTTTAGATCTTATTAGAACAGTATGAGTGGGTGTTATGTGTTGATCAACAGTTTCATTTATTTTGTTGAGTTGGTTTCTCAAGTTTTTGTTGATGTCAATCAGTTTCCCCAGTTTACCCCACAAGTCTTGGTTTTCTGATGACACCATTCTGACTCTATCTTGCAGTTGCTCATGCTGTTCTGTTGTCTCAGCTATCTGAACTCTCAGCTTATCCATTTCTGAGAGTGAATGTTGCTCGTTTTCCTCGATCTGGGTACACTTACTTCGGAGAGCAACATTTTCATCTTCCAATGTAGCAATCCTTTGTTGCAGATTTTTGCACCTGTCTCTCAAAGTGTGGACAGCTATTTGTATTGCATATTGAGCACCCAGAGATTCATCCATTGTGATTTCATCTAATTAATTACATATGGATTCTTCAGAACCATATATACAGAAGAAAATAATTTTTAAAACGATTACACCACAGCTTGTTGATTTGTTTATTTCAATAATTACAAATATTACAATTTTAAGAAAAAAAAGAAAATCAAAACAAAACTGACGTCACGACGACACTGACGTGATAGCTGACGTGTATGACTTTTGACGTATGTCTGAACAGCTGCCATGGTCAAGATTAATAAATTCAAAATGTGCCGTGAAACGGGAATGATAGACATAACAAGTAGCCTATGGTCGCAAGGTCTGACGTCATATTGCCTGCGCGATGCATTAACCCGCTTAACCGTAAGCTCTTTGTGAATTCCTCAAAATCCAAAATCTGACCGACAACTCCTCATAGGTGATAATTCGCACACATCCGGTTCAGAAGTGGTTAGTTTCAGATGTTGATATTGAAAAATCGAAATCGCTTCTCATAACTGAGGTGTTGGAAGAAGATTATGTTCTTACTCAAGGCTGATTGCCATGGTTACATTGGTCAAAATTACGAGACTTATAAGGTTCTTGTTCAAAGAAAATCCGTAAGAGGCGCTAATATCGTCATATTTTTAACGGCTATAGGACCAAATGAAAACAATTACGACAAAAAAATCAGAAATGGTGTAAGTACGTTAATTTTGGACAGAGTTCAATAAAATTGTGATGATTGAGCTCATATTTCCATTTCGAAGAGAATTCGTACAGCGATATCTATTAGAATCAGATTTATTATAAAGAACAAGAATTTTCAACTGCTTATTGTCGACAAGTTTGAGCCAGACAAAAGTGCATCAGTGCAAACACCATATTAATTATAAGCATCTCACTCATAGCATGAGAATGCTTGATACATTGCAGAATATTTGCTCGATTGATTTCACTTTATAAATAACTGTTCAAGAAACACATTTTTCGATCATACTGTATGGTCGGTTCATAGAAATAACTTATATTCAATTTATATATAGTTTAATTCAATTTTAACGTAAGCGAGTTTGTGTCGTTCATAGAAATGCATTTAAGAAATACTTACGCATGCCCAGAAACATAAATATGGTTATTTTCAGATTTATATATTGGTACAACTGACGCTGATGCTCAATGCACATCTTATTTTCAATGTTTGTTTTTAGTTGTTATTCAATGTTCGTAATAGCGGACCACAACGGGCGCATGCGCAGCTATCAATCAGTACCACAGAACTCAACAGTACTAAATTAAATATAAATTAAATGAAAGCAATAAGTGAGATTTTATGAACGCTTACATGTAAGACTGATATTTCAACTATGTTAACTTCGATCAGTTGTGAAATACAAATCCTTCAACCGTCAATGAACTGAAATAAATAGTTCTTGAGGTATTAGACCCAAAATAGTAATAGTACAAACATAGAAAATATTTGTTTTATCTCGACCACCCAGTAAAATGTTTGTAATAATTTGATAAGTTGTCATGAGACATCGTTAAAATTGCCCTATTTCCGTTATACGTCAACCACAGTTTTCATTTACGAGTGACGGGTGATTACATTTTCAATATCATCTCCTAGATGGCGCGGTATGTCTATTTCCTTCGCGGTCGGTATGCAAGTTTCCTGAATTAACTCTTTTGAAACATGGCAGTTCCATGTGCACGTTGACGATAATCGAATTTTCGTGATCGTGTGTAAATTTCCCAAAAAGTCGTTGCGATAGAGTTATTGTGATTGAAAATGAAGTTGAACGTTTCGTATCCAGCCACCGGCTGCCAAAAACTGTTCGAAGTAGTCGACGAACATAAGATCAGGATCTTCTATGAAAAACGCATGGGCCAGGAAGTGGAGGCCGACCTTCTGGGCGACGAATGGAAGGGCTACATCCTGAAAATCGCTGGCGGAAACGACAAGCAAGGCTTCCCCATGAAGCAGGGAGTCCTCACCAACTCCCGAGTCCGACTTTTGCTCTCCAAAGGCCACTCTTGCTACAGACCCAGACGTACGGGAGAAAGGAAACGTAAGTCGGTCAGAGGTTGCATTGTGGATGGCAACCTCAGCGTTCTGGCTTTGGTGATCGTTCGCAAGGGTGAGCAGGAGATCCCTGACCTCACGGATAAAACCGTGCCCCGCAGACTGGGGCCCAAACGGGCCTCCCGTATCCGCAAGCTCTTCAACTTGACAAAAGAGGATGACGTTCGCCAGTATGTGGTGAAGCGTCCTTTGGAGCCCAAGGAGGGTAAGGAGAGCAAGAAGCAGAGGTTCAAGGCCCCCAAAATCCAGCGGCTGATCACTCCTAGTGTGCTTCAGCGCAAGCGCCATCGTTTGGCACTGAAGAAGAGGCGTTGTCTGAAACGCAAGGAGCAGGGAGATGCTTATGCTAAGCTGTTGGCCCAGCGCAAGAAGGAGTCCAAGGCTAGGAGGGAATTGGTCAAGAGGCGTAGGTCTGCTAGTATGAGGGACAGCAAGTCCAGCAATCAGAGTGGGCAGAAGTAAATTGTATTTTTTATATGTAAGGACAATGAGAAATAAACGTTGTTGCTGACAATTTGGTTTTTCCTTACACAGCTTTTCATGCAAAGTTTTGACAAAGACTAATGATTGACCATTTATATTTCTGAAATGATAATAAAAATTCTAATGATGTAATACTTTATTGATCATATGTAAATGTAAACAAATAGGTACCTATACAAAACAATACAATGAAGTCCTTCAGCCAATATGTTTCATCTCTTTTTGAAATTTTATTTTCAGTGAAAACAGTTTTTGTTGATAAAAAAAAGAATTCAGGTAATAAAAACTGGAATGCCAGTTAGTTCAAGCAGAAGCATTTTCAGGTAACTTTTTTGGAAATTTGCCTCTTGGTTTAGCATTGGTCCCTTCCAGAATCAGATTCATGTTATTTGGTGTTCTGAAACCCATCCTGTATAGTATAATAAATGAATTTATGGGGCAAGGTGATAAGGTATCTATTAGTCAGAGTTGTTATATAAAATGCATGTAACCATTGAAGAATGTGAATCAGATAGCAGAAGTACTGAAATAATTTCTGTTTAAATAGTCATCCTAAAAATTGCATATTATTATATGAATTAAC
Source organism: Phaedon cochleariae (assembly GCA_918026855.4). Lineage (NCBI taxonomy): Eukaryota > Metazoa > Arthropoda > Insecta > Coleoptera > Chrysomelidae > Phaedon > Phaedon cochleariae. The sequence goes on from OU896723.1 coordinate 29,346,378, forward strand.
AATTTATAGAAAACTTTTCTTTTAGTAGTTATACCCATTTCCATAAGAATACTGACCATACTGCAAACTAATTTCAAGAATGAAAGAATTCATTGAATTGATGCTGGGATTGTAGATTCAATTAAAGTAACAATTAGGAATTAGATGTGAAATATCTTTTGATTAAATATCAAAATGTTGTCAAAAAGTGATTTTGGTCTACACAATTCATGAATTCATAAAATATATTCCAAATTAATATCACCAATCTTCATTTCAACAATAACAAATCCAATCTTCATGTTCTGTCTCCAGAATTTACTAATTCTTAGTTGTTAAGTTGAAAGTTGGTCAACTTTGTAATTCTTAATCTTAATGGACTTAATGACAAATGTGAATGTATAAACCAGCCTCATAGGACGTTTCCTTGTATACAACTTTTTGAGTTCATAGTTGTTAATTAGTTAGTTTAATTCTTAGTTTAGTTGAATCTATAAACCCAGCATAGGCCTTGATTTTCAATAAGTAAAATCCTTCTTTCTATTTATTGTTGATGTAATAATATTTTTCGGTCGTCATCAAAACTGAAGGTCTGTTCGTTTGTGTTGCTAAACTTGATTTCGTTCCCATAGTTTTCTCTGTTCATGGCATGATGTAAACAGAGAAAGTCATATAAAAAAATCAAGTTTAGCAGGTAGAGCAAACACAAACGAACAGGCCTTATGACACTTGAAAAGTCTGGGAAAATGGCCAAGAAAAATACAGAAAATCAGAACCCCACTTTTTCAAGGTTATATTCTCAGACTTCTCTCTTTTCTGCTTTTTTTTATAGATTCAGGACAGGGCAGGTACTGATTGAATTTATTATTTCAATAAAAGCATAAATAATTTGGGGACGATTTATTATTCAGTTGAATGATGATCATGATTAGTAGGTATGTGGTATGCATAATTGCACAATGATTATCAGTTGTGTTTTCCAGAGTTGTTCAAAGTAAACAAAAAATATGATCAACCTTTAATTACAGCAATAGGTCTCAACTTAATACACTTCTTTGAAATCCCTGCAGCATGGCATGTATTCACAACATCAGTCACATTCTTGTAAGATTCAGGTGCCTCCTCCATAACTAGCTTAGGTGATGCAACTCTTATCGAAATCCCCATATAATCCAATTTCCTCAAAACCTCCTGATAGTCCAGATTCCTCCTTGATTTTGCCCTGGACAGAGCCCTACCAGCCCCATGGCAAGTGGACCCAAAGGTCTCCAACATCCCCTGCTCTGTCCCAGTGAGGACATAGCTGCAGGTGCCCATGGTTCCCCCAATCAACACCGGTTGCCCTGTCAACTGATAGTCCACCGGTATCAAGGGATGGTGTGGGGGAAAAGCCCTTGTAGAGCCTTTCCTATGAACCAGCAAAGTCCTGGGTTTCCCATCTACAATGTGTTCCTCCACTTTGGCAATGTTGTGAGACACATCATAGATGACATGCATGTCCAAATCATCGGGAGTCATGCCGAATTTTTTGGCAAAGGCCTGCCTGCTTAGGAAAGTCATGGAGCTTCTATTGACCCAAGCAAAGTTAGCAGCTGCAGCCATGGATTTCAAATAATCCTGGCCTTCTTGGCTGTGGATTCTTGCACAAGCCAGCTGCCTGTCATTGGTTTCGATATTGTCCCTTTTCATGGCTTTCTCCATTTGCACTAAGGCATCAGTGGCTACCTGGTGTCCAAAACCACGACTACCTGAGTGTATCATAACACAAATTTGTCCCTGCTCTTCAATACCCATTTTGGATGCTGCTGATTTGTCATAAATCTCCTCAACAACTTGGATTTCTGCATAGTGATTGCCTGCTCCCAAAGTACCCAGTTGAGGTAACCCTCTTTTTTTAGCTCTAACACTTACTTTAGAAGGATCAGCATTCAGCATTCTTCCATATTCTTCACAATGTTCCTTATCTTCAGCCCAAATGTAACCTTCTCTTAGTGACCAATCCATTCCCATCTCTAGAGCCTCCTCTAAATCTCTGGCATTCATAGGAATTATACCTTTAGAGCCCACTCCCACAGGAATGTGGTCAAATAAACTTTGAGCCAGCTCTTCCTTGACTGGCATGACATCTTTTTCAAAGAGATTTGTTCTTAACAGTCTGACACCACAGTTTATGTCAAAACCTACTCCACCTGGTGAGACAATTGAGTCAGGATTGTCCATGTCAAATGCTGCCATGTTACCGATGGCAAAACCGTATCCAGAGTGGACATCTGGTAGTCCCACTGATCTTCCTACTATCCCAGGTAAAGCAGCTACATTGGCGATTTGTTTGACTCCAGGCAGGAATCCTCCTACCATTCCTGGTCTGCAAGCATTCCGCAATTCGTCCAACATCAATTTTTCGAGAGTTTGGTTGACGTAAAACACCCCCTCAACATTCATGTTGGGTTGAAAACCCTTTTTTATTCTCCAGCTATATGGGGTTATTTTCTCCAGATATTCTAGTTCCTGTTGATATTGTCTCACCACCATCGTGTATGCACAAATTAGTGAATGGTTTCAACAGTTTACTATCAATAACAATGTTTTATTTTGTAGGTGTAATGTTAACCTCAACAAAGAAGTTCATCATCAACAAACCGCTTACCAGAGAAACACGGAACAGAAGAAGAAGAAACGACTCTCAGAATACTGTGGACTGCACGCTGCTTTCACATGCATCCGTTTTCACGGATCCGTTGGATCGTGTGATGAATATTGACACGGATGAGTCGGCAATCGCAACGTACCCAGTTGGCTCAGCATTACTCTAGAAATCCCAACACGAAAAACATATGAAATAGAAGTCAAACTGTCACCAGATGCCAAATAACGAAGCGAAATTTCTAATCTGGTTCTTGGTTGTTCTTCAAGTGTAGTCTCCAAGAGTCCGAGCAATCGATAAAACATATCAGGCGACATCCTAAGATAATTGAAAAAGTTTTCATTGCCGTTTTCCTCCATTCCTCTAGCCAAATATTCACTTGCGTCATGAAATCTTCGAGAATTGTCTGTGAAGATAGATCTACGATTTATCTTTTAACATTCTGTATCTTTCCATAATAAATCGAATATATACAAATTTTTGACTCTTCTCTTTATTATTTTCTGCTCGCATATTGTTTTATTTCTTAGAGATATTTGCGCAAAACAGGGATAACAACGGAGCTCACGAAACCATTCCATCCGGAAGGGACCCAAACTTGTGTACGTAAATCACGCAAACGTAGATCCGTGAAAACGGATACATGTTGAAGCAGCCTGAGCTGTGGACCACGGTTGAAGGTGGCCATGTGTGTGGACTAGAGTCACTGGATAACACAAGGATTATCAACTCTCAGTTAAATAGCCTTGACTAATACCATCCAGTGACTCTAGTGTGGACCATTGTGGACAAAGTCATTTAACTTTTCCTAACCTTGATGTGTGGACTCATGAGGCTAAAGTTGATTTTTTTTCCATAGTTGTCTCTGTTCATGGCATGATGTAAACAGAGTCATAGAAATAAATTAAGTTCAGCAGGTAGAGCAAGCACAAACTAATAGGCCTATTACTTATATGATGAGTGAAACACGTCAGGGCAATTCTGCTGCCGCTGCTGGCTGCCGCTGCTGCTACCGCTGCTGGCTGTCGTGGCTGGCTGCTGCTGCTGCTAATGCTGCTGGTTGCCACCACTGCATTATAAAGGCTATATTCCGAATTGAATTGACAGTACTGAATCTGATGATTTTTCATTCCGAAATCCAAATAATTCAATGAGAGTGACAGATATTTGTCAGCAGCCAACCATTCATTCCCAATTTTCGACTCAACATTCTGCTGGAATTGCTGACTTTCAAAAGGTAGTGTGTGGCTTCAGTAAACTGTACTTTTGAATTCATATTTCAGAACACAAGTTTTCAGCGGAGTCAATGGATTTACTGGCAGTGCTGACCAGTTGAATTTGGAATATAGCCTTGGTCAGCAGAATGTTATGGAATAAATAGTATGTTTGTTCGAAAGCATCTGTTACTTTCGTGAATTTTTTTGATTTCAGAATGAAAAATCAGCAGATTCAGTACTGTCAGTTGAGTTCGGAATATAGCCAAAGATATTGAACATTAGCCACCAGGCCTGGCAGTCAGATGCTAATCTCACTGTGACTGTGTCAAGTGCTTAATCATTCCATAAAGAGTAAACTGCAATAACTGCATCTCACAGGTACACATGAGTTACGTCAAATACAGTTATATAACGCTTTTCTTGGCAGAGAAATTCAACAGTAGCAGCGAAAGCGTCAGCACCAGTAAACAGCGAAAGCAGAAACGCCAGCACCAGCAGCAAACAGCGACAGCCTCCTGTCGCGATCCACTTTTTTTATGAATGTGTACTGTCACTGACGTCACTGTCACTCCGCCTGCCCATTCGTGTGGTTTCAAATGATATTCTAGGAAAGAATCGCTGAAATCTCTTGGAATTATCCAATTTTGTGAATTGAAATATCTGTATTCTCACAAATCAGGAGTAAACCTTCATCTGACAGGCACATTGACGTCACATTATAGGCCTGTTCGTTTGTGTTTGCTTTATCTGCTAATATTGACTTTTTCTATGACCTTTTCTGTTTACATCATGCGACGAGCAGAGATAAATATGGAAAAAAAATCAACTTCAGCAAGTTCAGCAATACAAACGAACAGACTTTTTGCCAGTAGTACGATCTGTCGTAATGTTTTATCTGTCATGACCAATGACATTGACAACTCTGTCATTGTCCATTGTTTCTGTGGTGTGGCGTCGTTTAGCAGCATTTCCCGTCGACTTTGTCGACTTCTTTCTTTCAACTAAATTTGTGCAAACAGTTCATATCGCTATCAAAAGTTATCCATCACAAACATCAAACGTACATCCGCCATGGAAGAACAAAACAAACCCGACACCACGAACGTTAAAGTCGAATCCTCCACCAACGATAATGGCGGAGCAGTGAGTACCCCAGAGAAATCAAACAACTTCGACAGGGACAGAAACACGGAAGGAACCGGCGAACGCTTCGGCAGAGGCGGCCGATTCGGCGGCCGAGGCGGAGGCCGAGGCAACCAACGCGGAGACGGAAGAAATTTCGAAAACAGACGCGGGGGCCGCGGCCCCAGAGACGGCGGCAGAGGCCCCAGACAGGACTTCCATCAGGAGGGCCAAGAAGGCGGTGACGGCGACAGAGACAGGTCAGACAGGGGGCAGAACGACCGCGGGCAAGGCGATAGGGGCCAGGGGGACCGCGGGCAAGACAATAGGGGTCAGGGGGACAATAGGGGCCGCTACGGCATGCGCGGCCCTGAAGACTACTTCAATGATCGTGTGCAGCAGTTATCTGGGCCTACGTTTGATTTGCCGCCGGTGGATATGGCCGAGAAGAAATTCAATGGTAGGAATCGGTTGTATGTGGGGAATATCGGTACAGAAGTGTCTGAGGATGAGCTGAATGAGTTGTTCAAGAGCTTCGGGGAAACTTCCGAGATTTTTGTCAACACACAGAAGAATTTTGGTTTTATTAAGCTGGATTATCATTGTAATGCTGAGAGGGCTAAGAGAGAGCTAGATGGGACTGTGTTCAAGTCCCGTAATCTGAAAATCAGGTTTGCTCCTAATTCTGGTAGTGTTAAAGTCAAGAATCTTTCATCTATGGTGTCCAATGAGTTATTGCATTATGCTTTCTCTGTGTTTGGGGAAATTGAAAGAGCAGTTGTTACAATTGATGAAAGAGGTAGGCCTACAGGAGAGGGTTTGGTTGACTTTGCAAGAAAAGGTGCTGCTTTGCAAGCTATCAGAAGATGCAGTGAAAGCTGCTTCTTCCTCACTGGATCTCTCAGACCTTGCATAGTTGAGGCATACGACGTTGTGGATGATAATGACGGGTATCCAGAAAAAAATGTCCCTAAAAAGAACATGGAGTTCCACAAGGAGAGAGACCAAGGCCCAAGATTTGCCAACCATGGCACTTTTGAGCATGAGTATGGCATGCGTTGGAAGCAACTCTTTGACTTGCACACTCAAAAAGAAGAGTCCCTGAAGAAAGAATTGGAGCTGGAAAAAGAAAAACTAGAGGCTCAGATGGAGTATGCCAAGTATGAACACGAAACTGAGCAGTTGAGAGAACAGCTGAGAGCCAGAGAAATGGACAAAGACAGGCAAAAACGTGAACTGGAAATGAAGCAAAGACTAGTGGAGGAAGAGAAAATGCGCTCAGAAAAGCAAATGAGAGAGATGGAGAGCCGTTTGCTGCACCAGCAGGAAGAGCAAAGGCGTAGGCAGCAGGACAACAGCTTGTTCATGCAAGCCCACAATTTGGACTCTCTGTTGGAGCAGCAAGAGCAGGCTTTGCAGGCCTATGATCAGCCAACTGGGTACAGCCATGGGGTTGTTGAAGACAGCCCCACTTTGGACCCAAAGTCTTTTATGAGCATGTATGAGCAGGACAGTGGGAACAGATTTGAGGGTAGGAGTAGCTCCTCCAGAGGGGGCTCTGATAATAGGGGGCACTGGGTGAGTGAGAATCGCAGGGGAGGGGAGGATTATCCCACTAAGAGGCGCAGGTTTTGAGACAAGAAGGCATTCCCCAACTTTGATCTTTAACTTTGGTAACTATTTCATGATTGTCAAAAGATTCTGTTTGATTGCTGGTTGAGTTTTCATGTGTTTTTTAACTTGGTCTTGGTGGGGAGGGGAGGTATCAAAATTCAATGAAATTAATTAATCACTTGGTTGGTAATCTTTTATTCAATACAAAAACAATGACAAACAATTAGTGGAATGGAAACCCCACAAAATTGCTGGCCATGAAAAAAATACCAACAAGGAAATACTGCAAAATTTGACTACACAGAAAAAAAATAATGCACAAAAGTCATGAATGGATTGATGCCTAAAATACAGGTTCATTGAGCATACTGACAATACACAATACAGAGTTATTTCCAGTTAGTTACTTCATTAATAAATAATTTTTCCCCATTAGTTCCTTCATATTTTTTTCAATGGTATTTTTTTCTTGGTAGATTTTTTGTGGTATTTACTGTATTTAGAGGGTAATTTTGAGAATTATGGCTTTACTGTATTGTTTCCTGTTTTTTAACCACCAATTAACCTACAGGCAGTATTCAATTAATTCACTGTTGATTTTTTTCTATGATTTTGAGATTCCAATTGTTTGTTGATAGTAATTTTGAGTTGGTTATCAAAAATGGTTCATTCATAGGACAGAGCTGGGTGGGATTCAAATGTTTTTTATACATTAGTCAAATTATTATTATGTACTTCAGTATGTTTGCAATCATTATATTATTACACTCACAAATCTGAATAACTTTCAAAATCTTGAATGTTACAAAACCCAATGTATTCGAATACTTATGTCTGTATAAAGTTGGAACTATTTTTCAGTATGTATTTTGTATTGTAATGAACAACATAGATCTGCAAGCAAATATCTTCCAGGATTTAATTTTCAAATGACACTGAAACAATTCATAAACCAGTAATAATTTTGAACATAAGTTAAATGAAATTACATGACTTGTAGTTGCCACAATTCATAATAATCTATTTAGGTATTATATTTCAATTTTAAATATAATTGATTTTTAGTGAAATATTATTCATTGTGTGCAAGTAAAATAATTAGTGTTTGAGTTGAGTATGACTAGTGTAAATGTCTTGTCTTGAAGAAAAAAATAAATAAAATGAGTTTCTCCATATTGTTTGTATTTTATTTCTACCTGAAAATTTACCAGCATCCCTATCATTAAAGAAAGATATAATTAATTCATTGAAAAAATACCTATTTGAGTAGAATATATAAATTTTCAATTCAGCATAGAGTTTCTTGATGCAATATTCTATCACTATCACCCAGTAAAATCATTCATCTGTCCTATTCTAGACAGGAAATCACTAATAACTTGAAAACTATAATAAATTGAGAAAAATCAATTTCATATTCATGTTCAGCACATCCTGAACACCCTATACCTATTATTACCTATAATATGAATTTTCTGCTCATTCTGAGATTTTGCTGATGTTCCTAATGTAATTGTCCCCAAAAGAATCATTCATCTGTCCCAGCAGTAGAAAAAAAAATTGTTTTTTCCCGATTTAGATTGATAGAGGAATAAAAATGACCATGCAGGGAACAGAATATCACTAATAACTTCATAACTATAATAAATAGAGGTAAATGAATTTTATATTCCTATTTGAATTTTCAGCTCATTATGAGATCTTGCTGATGTCCAGAAAAATCCAAGGTGTTAAGTCTTGTTTTTTTTTCAACAGAAAATGTCAAATAGATCGTAGGGCTTCCAAAATTGGTATGGGGATTCCTGATGCACTTGTCTATCTCCCATCAGAATCATTCATCTGTCGTTTCAGTAGAAAAAAAGCTATGAATTCTTACCCGATTTCGATTGACAGAGGAATCACTGTGACCATGCAGGGAACAGAAAATCATTAAAAACTCAAGAACTATGATAAATACAGGAAAGTCAATCCCATTTTCGTGTTCAGCACATCGAGAACACCCTGTATATAAAGTTTCAGGTCATTCTGAAATTTTGCTGAGGTCGAGAAAAATTCAAGGTGTTAGTCTTGTTTTTTTTCCACAGAAAATTTCGAAGAGATCGTAGGGCTTCCAAAATTGGTACACGGATTCCTGATGCACTTGTCTATCTCCCATCAGAATCATTCATCTGTCGTTACAGTAAAAAAAAAGCTATGAATTCTTACACGATTTCGATAGATAGAGGAATCACAGTGACCATGCAGGGAACAGAAAATCATTAATAATTTAAAAACTATGATAGATACAGGAAAGTCAATCCCATTTTCGTGTTCAGCACATCGAGAACACCCTGTATATGAACTTTCAGCTCATTCTGAAATTTTGCTGAGGTCGAGAAAAATTCAAGGTGTTAGTCTTGTTTTTTTTCCACAGAAAATTTCGAAGAGATCGTAGGGCTTCCAAAATTGGTACACGGATTCCTGATGCACTTGTCTATCTCCCATTAGAATCATTCATCTGTCGTTTCAGTAGAAAAAAAACTAAGAATTCTTACACGATTTCGATAGATAGAGGAATCACAGTGACCATGCAGGGATTAGAAAATCATTAATATTTTGAAAACTATGATAAATAGAAAAAAGTCAATCCCATTTTCGTGTTCAGCACATCGAGAACACCCTGTATATGAACTTTCAGCTCATTCTGAAATTTTGCTGAGGTCGAGTAAAATCCAAGGTGTTAGTCTTGTTTTTTTTTTCACTGAAAATTTCGAAGAGATCGTAGGGTTTCCAAAATTGGTACAGGAATTCCTGATGCAATTGTCTGTCTCCCATTAGAATCATTCATCTGTCGTTTCAGTAGAAAAAAAGCTATGAATTCTTACACGATTTCGATAGATAGAGGAATCACAGTGACCATGCAGGGAACAGAAAATCATTAATAACTCAAAAACTATGATAAATAGAGGAAAGTCAATCCCATTTTCGTGTTCAGCACATCGAGAACACCCTGTATATGAACTTTCAGCTCATTCTGAAATTTTGCTGAGGTCGAGAAAAATCCAAGGTGTTAGTCTTGTTTTTTTTTCGACAGAAAATTTAGAAGAGATCGTAGGGCTTCCAAAATTGGTACTGGGATTCCTGATGCAATTGTCTATCTCCCATTAGAATCATTTATCTGTCGTTTCAGTAGAAAAAAAGCTATGAATTCTTACCCGATTTCGATGGCTAGAGGAATCACAGTGACCATGCAGGGAACAGAAAATCTTCAATATTTTGAAAACTATGATGAATAGAAAAAAATTAATCTCATTTTCGTGTTCAGCACATCGAGAACACCCTGTATATGAACTTTCAGCTCATTCTGAAATTTTGCTGAGGTCGAGTAAAATCCAAGGTGTTTGTCTTGTTTTTTTTTTCACAGAAAATTTCGAAGAGATCGTAGGGCTTCCAAAATTGGTACAGGTATTCCTGATGCAATTGTCTGTCTCCCATTAGAATCATTCATCTGTCGTTTCAGTAGAAAAAAAATTATGAATTCTTACACGATTTCGATAGATAGAGGAATCACAGTGACCATGCAGGGAACAGAAAATCATTAATAACTTGAAAACTATGATAATTAGAGGAAAGTCAATCTCATTTTAGTGATCAGCACATCGAGAACACCCTGTATATGAATTTTCAGCTCATTCTGAAATTTTGCTGAGGTCGAGAAAAATCCAAGGTGTTAGTCTTGTTTTTTTTTCGACAGAAAATTTCGAAGAGATCGTAGGGCTTCCAAAATTGGTACTGGGATTCCTGATATGCAATTGTCTGTCTCCCATTAGAATCATTCATCTGTCGTTTCAGTAGAAGAAAAGCTATGAATTCTCACACGATTTCGATAGATAGAGGAATCACAGTGACCATGCAGGGAACAGAAAATCATTAATAACTTGAAAACTATGATAAATCCAGGAAAGTCAATCTCATTTTCGTGTTCAGCACATCGAGAACACCCTGTACATGAACTTTCAGCTCTTTTTGAAATTTTGCTGAGGTCGAGAAAAATCCAAGGTGTTAGTCTTGTTTTTTTTTCCACAGAAAATTTCGAAGAGATCGTAGGGCTTCCAAAATTGGTACAGGGATTCCTGATGCAATTGTCTATCTCCCATTAGAATCATTCATCTGTCGTTTCAGTAGAAAAAAAGCTATGAATTTTTACCCGATTTCGATGGCTAGAGGAATCACAGTGACCATGCAGGGAACAGAAAATCTTTAATATTTTGAAAACTATGATTAATAGAAAAAAATTAATCTCATTTTCGTGTTCAGCACATCGAGAACACCCTGTATATGAATTTCCAGCTCATTCTGAAATTTTGCTGAGGTCGAGAAAAATCCAAGGTGTTAGTCTTGTTTTTTTTCCACAGAAAATTTCGAAGAGATCGTGGAGCTTCCAAAATTGGTACAGGGATTCCTGATGCAATTGTCTATCTTCCATCAGAATCATTCATCTGTCGTTTCAGTAGAAAAAAAGCTATGAATTCTTACACGATTTCGATAGATAGAGGAATCACAGTGACCAGAAAATCATTAATAATTAGAAAACTATGATAAATAGAGGAAAGTCAATCCCATTTTCGTGTTCAGCACATCGAGAACACCCTGTATATGAATTATCAGCTCATTCTGAAATTTTGCTGAAGTCGAGAAAAATCCAAGGTGTTAGTCTTGTTTTTTTTTCGACAGAAAATTTAGAAGAAATCGTAGGGCTTCCAAAATTGGTACAGGGATTCCTGATGCAATTGTCTATCTCCCATTAGAATCATTCATCTGTCGTTACAGTTGAAAAAAGCTATGAATTCTTATACGATTTCGATAGATAGAGGAATCACAGTGACCATGCAGGGAACAGAAAATCATTAATAACTTGAAAAATATGATAAATAGAGGAAAGTCAATCTCATTTTCGTGTTCAGCACATCGAGAACACCCTGTATATGAATTTTCAGCTCATTCTGAAATTTTGCTGAGGTCGAGAAAAATCCAAGGTGTTAGTCTTGTTTTTTTTTTCCACAGAAAATTTCGAAGAGATCGTAGGGCTTCCAAAATTGGTACAGGGATTCCTGATGCAATTGTCTATCTCCCGTTAGAATCATTCATCTGTCGTTTCAGTAGAAAAAAAGCTATGAATTCTTACCCGATTTCGATAGATAGAGGAATCACAGTGACCATGCAGGGAACAGAAAATCATTAATATTTTGAAAACTATGATAAATAGAAGAAAGTCAATCTTATTTTCGTGTTCAGCACATCGAGAACACCCTGTATATGAACTTTCAGCTCATTCTGAAATTTTGCTGGAGTCGAGAAAAATCCAAGGTGTTAGTCTTGTTTTTTTTTTTCCACAGAAAATTTCGAAGAGATCGTAATGATTCCAAAATTGGTACAGGGATTCCTGATGCAATTGTCTATCTCCCATTAGAATCATTCATCTGTCGTTTCAGTAGAAAAAAAGCTATGAATTCTTACCCGATTTCGATAGATAGAGGAATCACAGTGACCATGCAGGGAACAGAAAATCATTAATATTTTGAAAACTATGATAAATAGAAGAAAGTCAATCTTATTTTCGTGTTCAGCACATCGAGAACACCCTGTATATGAACTTTCAGCTCATTCTGAAATTTTGCTGGAGTCGAGAAAAATCCAAGGTGTTAGTCTTGTTTTTTTTTTCCACAGAAAATTTCGAAGAGATCGTAATGATTCCAAAATTGGTACAGGGATTCCTGATGCAATTGTCTATCTCCCATTAGAATCATTCATCTGTCGTTTCAGTAGAAAAAAAGCTATGAATTCTTACCCGATTTCGATAGATAGAGGAATCACAGTGACCATGCAGGGAACAGAAAATCATTAATATTTTGAAAACTATGATAAATAGAGGAAAGTCAATCTCATTTTCGTGTTCAGCACATCGAGAACACCCTGTATATGAACTTTCAGCTCATTCTGAAATTTTGCTGAGGTCGAGAAAAATCCAAGGTGTTAGTCTTGTTTTTTTTTTCCACAGAAAATTTCGAAGAGATCGTAAGGCTTCCAAAATTGGTACAGGTATTCCTGATGCAATTGTCTGTCTCCCATTAGAATCATTCATCTGTCGTTTCAGTAGAAAAAAAGCTATGAATTCTTACACGATTTCGATAGACAGAGGAATCACAGTGACCATGCAGGGAACAGAAAATCATTAATAACTTGAAAACTATGATAAATAGAGAAAAGTCAATCTCATTTTCGTGTTCAGCACATCGAGAACACCCTGTATATGAATTTTCAGCTCATTCTGAAATTTTGCTGAGCCAGAGAAAAATCCAAGGTGTTAGTCTTGTTTTTTTTTTCCACAGAAAATTTCGAAGAGATCGTAGGGCTTCCAAAATTGGTACAGGGATTCCTGATGCAATTGTCTATCTCCCATTAGAATCATTCATCTGTCGTTTCAGTAGAAAAAAAGCTATGAATTTTTACCCGATTTCGATTGACAGAGGAATCACAGTGACCATGCAGGGAACAGAAAATCATTAATAACTTGAAAACTATGATAAATAGAGGAAAGTCAATCCCATTTTCGTGTTCAGCACATCGAGAACACCCTGTATATGAACTTTCAGCTCATTCTGAAATTTTGCTGAGGTCGAGAAAAATCCAAGGTGTTAGTCTTGTTTTTTTTTCCACAGAAAATTTCGAAGTGATCGTAGGACTTCCAAAATTGGTACAGGGATTCCTGATGCAATTGTCTATCTCCCATTAGAATCATTCATCTGTCGTTTCAGTAGAAAAAAAGCTATGAATTCTTACACGATTTCGATAGATAGAGGAATCACAGTGACCATGCAGGGAACAGAAAATCATTAATATTTTGAAAACTATGATAAATAGAAAATAGTCAATCCCATTTTCGTGTTCAGCACATCGAGAACACCCTGTATATGAACTTTCAGCTCATTCTGAAATTTTGCTGAGGTCGAGAAAAATCCAAGGTCTTGTTTTTTTTTCCACAGAAAATTTCGAAGTAATCGTAGGACTTCCAAAATTGGTACAGGGATTCCTGATGCAATTGTCTATCTCCCATTAGAATCATTCATCTGTCGTTTCAGTAGAAAAAAAGCTATGAATTCTTACACGATTTCGACAGATAGAGGAATCACAGTGACTATGCAGGGAATAGAAAATCATTAATAACTTGAAAACTATGGTAAATATAGGAAAGTCAATCTCATTTTCGTGTTCAGCACATCGAGAACACCCTGTATATGAATTTTCAGCTCATTCTGAAATTTTGCTGAGCCAGAGAAAAATCCAAGGTGTTAGTCTTGTTTTTTTTTTCCACAGAGAATTTCGAAGAGATCGTAGGTCTTCCAAAATTGGTACAGGGATTCCTGATGCAATTGTCTATCTCCCATTAGAATCATTCGTCTGTCGTTTCAGTAGAAAAAAAGCTATGAATTTTTACCCGATTTCGATAGATAGAGGAATCATAGTGACCATGCAGGGAACAGAAAATCATTAATATTTTGAAAACTATGATGAATATAGGAAAGTCAATCTCATTTTCGTGTTCAGCACATCGGGAACACCCTGTATATGAACTTTCAGCTCATTCTGAAATTTTGCTGAGGTAGAGTAAAATCCAAGGTGTTAGTCTTGTTTTTTTTTTTCACAGAAAATTTCGAAGAGATCGTAGGGCTTCCAAAATTGGTACAGGGATTCCTGATGCAATTGTCTATCTCCCATTAGAATCATTCGTCTGTCGTTTCAGTAGAAAAAAAGCTATGAATTTTTACCCGATTTCGATAGATAGAGGAATCATAGTGACCATGCAGGGAACAGAAAATCATTAATATTTTGAAAACTATGATGAATATAGGAAAGTCAATCTCATTTTCGTGTTCAGCACATCGGGAACACCCTGTATATGAACTTTCAGCTCATTCTGAAATTTTGCTGAGGTAGAGTAAAATCCAAGGTGTTAGTCTTGTTTTTTTTTTCACAGAAAATTTCGAAGAGATCGTAGGGCTTCCAAAATTGGTACAGGGATTCCTGATGCAATTGTCTATCTCCCATTAGAATCATTCGTCTGTCGTTTCAGTAGAAAAAAAGTTATGAATTCTTACACGATTTCGATAGATAGAGGAATCACAGTGACCATGCAGGGAACAGAAAATCATTAATATTTTGAAAACTAAGATAAATAGAAAAAAGTCAATCCCATTTTCGTGTTCAGCACATCGAGAACACCCTGTATATGAACTTTCAGCTCATTCTGAAATGTTGCTGAGGTCGAGTAAAATCCAAGGTGTTGGTCTTGTTTTTTTTTTCACAGAAAATTTCGAAGAGATCGTAGGGCTTCCAAAATTGGTACAGGGATTCCTGATGCAATTGTCTATCTCCCATTAGGATCATTCGTCTGTCGCTTCAGTAGAAAAAAAGTTATGAATTCTTACACGATTTCGATAGATAGAGGAATCACAGTGACCATGCAGGGAACAGAAAATCATTAATATTTTGAAAACTAAGATGAATAGAAAAAAGTCAATCCCATTTTCGTGTTCAGCACATCGAGAACACCCTGTATATGAACTTTCAGCTCATTCTGAAATTTTGCTGAGGTCGAGTAAAATCGAAGGTGTTAGTCTTGTTTTTTTTTTCACAGAAAATTTCGAAGAGATCGTAGGGCTTCCAGAATTGGTACAGGGATTCCTGATGCAATTGTCTATCTCCCATTAGAATCATTCGTCTGTCGTTTCAGTAGAAAAAAAGTTATGAATTCTTACACGATTTCGATAGATAGAGGAATCACAGTGACCATGCAGGGAACAGAAAATCATTAATATTTTGAAAATTAAGATAAATAGAAAAAAGTCAATCCCATTTTCGTGTTCAGCACATCGAGAACACCCTGTATATGAACTTTCAGCTCATTCTGAAATTTTGCTGAGGTCGAGTAAAATCCAAGGTGTTAGTCTTGTTTTTTTTTTTTCACAGAAAATTTCGAAGAGATCGTAGGGCTTCCAAAATTGGTACAGGGATTCCTGATGCAATTGTCTATCTCCCATTAGAATCATTCGTCTGTCGTTTCAGTAGAAAAAAAGTTATGAATTCTTACACGATTTCGATAGATAGAGGAATCACAGTGACCATGCAGGGAACAGAAAATCATTAATATTTTGAAAACTAAGATAAATAGAAAAAAGTCAATCCCATTTTCGTGTTCAGCACATCGAGAACACCCTGTATATGAACTTTCAGCTCATTCTGAAATTTTGCTGAGGTCGAGTAAAATCCAAGGTGTTAGTCTTGTTTTTTTTTCACAGAAAATTTCGAAGAGATCGTAGGGCTTCCAAAATTGGTACAGGGATTCCTGATGCAATTGTCTATCTCCCGTTAGAATCATTCATCTGTCGTTTCAGTAGAAAAAAAGATATGAATTCTTACACGATTTCGATAATAGAGGAATCACAGTGACCATGCAGGGAACAGAAAATCATTAATATTTTGAAAACTAAGATGAATAGAAAAAAGTCAATCCCATTTTCGTGTTCAGCACATCGAGAACACCCTGTATATGAACTTTCAGCTCATTCTGAAATTTTGCTGAGGTCGAGTAAAATCGAAGGTGTTAGTCTTGTTTTTTTTTTCACAGAAAATTTCGAAGAGATCGTAGGGCTTCCAGAATTGGTACAGGGATTCCTGATGCAATTGTCTATCTCCCATTAGAATCATTCGTCTGTCGTTTCAGTAGAAAAAAAGTTATGAATTCTTACACGATTTCGATTGGCAGAGGAATCACAGTGACCATGCAGGGAACAGAAAATCATTAATAACTTGAAAACTTTGATAAATACAGGAAAGTCAATCCCATTTTCGTGTTCAGCACATCGAGAACGCCCTGAATATGAATTTTCAGCTCATTCTGAAATTTTGCTGAGGTCGAGAAAAATCCAAGGTGTTAGTCTTGTTTTTTTTTCCACAGAAATTTTCGAAGAGATCGTAGGGCTTCCAAAATTTGTACTGGGATTCCTGATGCAATTGTCTATCTCCCGTTAGAATCATTCATCTGTCGTTTCAGTAGAAAAAAAGATATGAATTCTTACACGATTTCGATAATAGAGGAATCACACTGACCATGCAGGGAACAGAAAATCATTAATATTTTGAAAACTAAGATAAATAGAAAAAAATCAATCTCATTTTCGTGTTCAGCGCATCGAGAACACCCTGTATATGAACTTTCAGCTCATTCTGAAATTTTGCTGAGGTCGAGAAAAATCCAAGGTGTTAGTCTTGTTTTTTTTTCCACAGAAAATTTCGAAGAGATCGTAGGGCTTCCAAAATTGGTACAGAGATTCCTGATGCAATTGTCTATCTCCCATTAGAATCATTCATCTGTCGTTTCAGTAGAAAAAAAGCTATAAATTTTTACCCGATTTCGATTGACAGAGGAATCACAGTGACCATGCAGGGAACAGAAAATCATTAATAACTTGAAAACTTTGATAAATACAGGAAAGTCAATCCCATTTTCGTGTTCAGCACATCGAGAACGCCCTGAATATGAATTTTCAGCTCATTCTGAAATTTTGCTGAGGTCGAGAAAAATCCAAGGTGTTAGTCTTGTTTTTTTTTCCACAGAAATTTTCGAAGAGATCGTAGGGCTTCCAAAATTTGTACTGGGATTCCTGATGCAATTGTTCATCTCCCATTAGAATCATTCATCTGTCGTTTCAGTAGAAAAAAAGCTATGAATTCTTACACGATTTCCATAGATAGAGGAATCACAGTGACCATGCAGGGAACAGAAAATCATTAATAACTTGAAAACTATGATAAATAGAGGAAAGTCAATCTCATTTTCGTGATCAGCACATCGAGAACACCCTGTATATGAAGTTTCAGGTCATTCTGAGGTTACGCTGAAATCGAGAGAAATCCAGGTCTTGTTTCTCTTTCCTCCCTCTCCAATTATAAAAAATTGAGTCAAGAGACCATCGCTCAATAAATAATTTATTCAGAATAATTATAGGTATATGCTACAAAAACTATGACAAAGAGAAATGATTTCATAAATTACTTCTATATATAGTACATAAATTATCATCATAGGCAAATATAGAATCTTATAACAAGTTGAATAACAAATTCAGATGTAATATAGGTAATAATATTTACAATCCTAATTGGAATTAAAACATAAAATGGACCAAATGAAATATATGTATATGAACTATAAACTTATTGATGGCTACGAAGTTAAAATATATGCAGAACAATTCACTCTGTTTATCGTTTCACTGAGTCTTTTCTTGCACTATAAGTACTATCATAGTCCAGAAATAATCACCCGTATGGAGCCTGAAACAAATATAAAAATTAATCACAATCATGATCATTCTCTACCTTCAAAAGTTCTTTTAAATTTCATCCTATATTTCGATTATTTCCTACGTATGATTTTAAACCAATCAGAACGTTCAATTGAGTTAAGCTACCTTGTATAATTTTGAAGAAATTTAGAATCATTTCTACAGGGTGTCCCATTGGGAAACGGAAAAACTTCAACGGTGGGTAGAGCTCATCAAGGTGGTTCTGAATATACCATATTTGTAGGGTCTCACAAGTTTTATATCCAAGATATAGGGTGTTTTATCAATTTCGCCCAATTCTTTGTGAGGACATAACTTACGAACCACTCAGTATATTCTTCTGCGATTTGGTACACAATTTCTTCTTTTCCTATCAAAGCGACTCACCTATCAGTCACGCGAAAAATCCAGGTCCGGATTAACAAAAGTTGATAATATTTCTGGACACAAAAAACAACACCTTGTATTTTCGAATTCTCAAAATCCGCTTGAATATTTGGAAAGTGCACAAAAAGCTGAACAGAATGGTATACTTGTCATTTTCCCGCATGCAATTTCACTAAGGAATTTCTGATTTTGAATTCGAGGTTTTATGCATTTGGATAGGTAAAAATAATATGTTTCGAGTTTTCCCAATCGAATAACAACAATTATCACGAACCACCCAGTATATTCTTTTGGACTTTGGTACACGAGTTCTCCTCATTCTACCCAAGCGCCTCACCTATCATCCACGGGAAAAATCCAGGTCCGGATTAACGAAAATTGATCATATTTCTGGACCCCAAAAAGAACACCCTGTATTTTCGAATTCTCAAAATCCGCTTACACATTTGGAAAGTGCACAAAAAGCTGAACCGAATGATGTACTTTTCATTTTCCCACAATGGAACTTCTGATTTTGAATTCGAGGTTTCATGCAATTTGGTAGGTAAAAATAATATGTTTTGAGTTTTCCCAATCGAATAACAACAATTATCACGAACCACCCAGTATATTTTTTTGGACTTTGGTACACGAGTTCTCCTTGATCTACCCAAGCCCCCCACCTATCATTCACGAGAAAAATCCAGGACCGGATTAACGAAAATTGATCATATTTCTGGACCCCAAAAAGAACACCCTGTATTTTCGAATTCTCAAAATCCGCTTACACATTTGGAAAGTGCACAAAAAGCTGAACCGAATGATGTACTTTTCATTTTCCCACATGCAATTTTACAATGGAATTTCTGATTTTGAATTCGAGGTTTTATGCATTTGGATAGGTAAAAATAATATGTTTCGAGTTTTCCCAATCGAATAATATTATCACGAACCACCCAGTATATTTTTTTTGAATTCGGTACACGAGTTCTCCTTGATCTACCCAAGCCCCCCACCTATCATTCACGAGAAAAATCCAGGACCGGATTAACGAAAATTGATTATATTTCTGGGCCCCAAAAAGAACACCCTGTATTTTCGAATTTCCATAATATGCATACATATTCGAAAATTGCACGAAAAGCTGAATCTGATTGTCTACTTTTTGTTTTCATACGAATGCTATTTCACTACTGAATTTCTGATTTTGAATTTGAGGTTTTATGCATTTGGATAAGATGGAAAGTTTTGAGTTTTCAGAATAAGAAATTAATTAGTAAAAGAGCATGCGGGATATTGAAAAGTACACAATTCGAATCATCTCTTTGTGAACTTTCCAAATATGGAATCGGATTTTGGAAATTCGAAAATACTGGGTGTTCTTTCCGGGACCAAAAGATCATAATTTTTCGTTAATCCGGACTTGAATTTTCATCGTGACTGATAGGTGAGTTGCTTGGGTAGAAGAAGAAAAACTTGTGTACCAAATTTCAAAAGAATATACTGGGTGGTTCGTGATAGTTCTTGTTATTCGATTGGGAAAACTCAAAACAATTCATTTTTACTTTTCCAAATGCATGAAACCTCATATATTCAAAATCAGAAATTACCTAGTGAAATAGCATGCGGAAAAATGGAAAGTACATCATACGATTCATATTTTCATGCACTTTCCAAATATGTGAGCGGATTTTGGAAATTCGAAAATACAGGGTGATATTTTTGGGGTCCAGATATATGATCGATTTTCGTTGATCCGGTCCTGGATTTTTCTCGTGACTGCTAGGTGAGTCGCTTTGATAGAAGGTGGCGAAATTGTGTACCGATTTCCAAATGAATATACTGAGTGGTTTGTAAGTTATGTCCTCACAAAGAATTGAACAAAATTGAAAAAACACCCTATATCTCGGATGAAAAACTTGCGAGACTCTACAAATATGGTATATCCAGAACCACCTTGATGAGCTCTACCCACTGTTGAAGTTTTTCTGTTTCCCAATGGGACACCCTGTATAGTAACCACTATCATATTCAACTAGAAAAAAGCCAAATACTTAAAGTGGAATGCAATGGTCACAAAAAGAGAGAAACTCAAAGTGATTACCACAATAGTTCATAAAATGAATGAAAATGGTAGATAACGAGAGAAAAATACTTCTTTCCTGGCTATATGCCACGCAGAACATTGTATTAGATACATCCTCCCGAAATCTATGCAATAATTCGTAAAGACGAATAAAATCGCAAGTGTTTCAATCCTAAACGCCGAACTGCGCCTAAATGGTTCAGGAACGCCTGACTACCTGCAGACAGGTTTCGAGCTCTTGGCTCTCATCAGTGCAGGGCTGTCCCAGATAGCATTCTTGACCGCTATCTGGTGCAAACCTGAGCCAAAGTAAACGCATTTTGTAGTTGAATATAGTCAGTTGCAGCAACTCCTGCAAAAAAACATACGCCACGGGCCGCTGGTTCGTTATTGCACGTGGCGGACGTTCCTTGAGTGATCTGCTCCAACCAACTTTGGGAAAAGGTATATACCTACATGTTAGTTAGTCAACGGAAGGGCCTGGTTGACTTCAGCGTAGTCCTCGTAGTCATCACCTTCGACTTCCTCGTAGTCCTCGGTCTCATCTACTGGATCTTCCATGTCGAAATCATGCGTCTGTATGGGCGGTAGCGAGATAGGTCTAGGAGGCTCCTAAAAAAGTCAAGAGATTTAACCGAGTATCAGACAGTTAACCAGGTATTAGAGAGTTAACATTTTTTTTATGTTCTGGTTTCCACGAAAAGGGATATCCTGTAATGTTCAGAGAACATCGTGAGAACCAAGGGAAATAAGGTAGGAATAGGTGTTCTCGGGGAACACCTCCCTTGGCAATGTGTTCCAGAGCCTCGTTGTTCATTGGATGAACGAGTCTTTTTGGAAAGAGATGTTCTGCAGGTATCCAAAGTGACCACAAAGGGGTGCGAAGCCTCAACTCGACGGGTTAATCTCGCGGGGACTGTCAAGGGAGGTACAATTGTTGATTTTTCGGAAGAGCATCGTCCATGAAAATATCTATGAAATAGAGCCAGATCGCCAACTTTTCTACGGTGTTCCAGAGAAGTGAGTGAGTTTGTGAGCGAGGCATCACCCACGAGACGAATTGCTCTTTTTTGGACAGAATCCAACAGTTTCAGGGAATGTTTGGGTGCTGCACTCCAAATATGGGAACAGTATTGCAGGACAGGTCGGATCTGTGCCTTGTAGATCATAAGCAGCTGACTGGAAGTGAAATAGCTCCTGGCCCGAAACAGAAAACCAAGTTTTTGGAATGCACTTTTAGCAGTTGATCTCACGTGAATTTCCCAAGAAAGGTTATTGCTGATAGTAATACCAAGCATCGAAATGAATGTCTTCAAAGGTATGGTTACTCCTGACATGCTTATGTTTGGCACAGTGAGATCGGCTTTTCTAGAGAGAAGGCATGCTTGTGTTTTGTTTGCATTGAAATCTACCAAGTTATTGGATCCCCACTCGAGAATCGTTACCAAGTCCATATTTATGTTGTCAACATTTCTTCCTCGTTCGTTTCTGATTTACCTGGCTGGTATTGGAACCCTGGAAGAGAAGGCGGTATGGAGGGTACTATCATCCGCGAAGCTGTGTACTGGACATGAAGTTGCTTCCAACAAATCGTTGATATGGAGTAAAAATACTGTTAGTGCTAGAATTGATCCTTGCGGAACACCAGCATTTATGGTGAGAGAGTCAGATGAAACTCCGTCGACCACTACATGGAGAAACCTGTTTAAGAGAAAACTAGCTAGCAGAGAACATAGCTGGGGAGGCAAGCCATAAGATGGAAGCTTGGCGAGGAGTTCGTGGTGCCAGACTCGATCGAATGCTTTGGAGATATCAAGTGTCACGGCTAAGGTTTCACCATATTTTTCAATATTTCAACATAGTCAAGACAGTCCAGAAAGTTAACACAGTCAAGTGATTATAAAAGAGCGCCCAGAGAAAAAAATTAGTAAGAGTCGTGAGACTCAAGAGAGAGTTAACAGAGTCTAGCTAGACTGTTCAGACAAAGTCATGATTAGTAGAGGTTTTAGGCCGATTCTAAGTCTTCTGCTGATCCACCTCTTTTTTCTCAAGGGTATGTCCTCCTGAAGGGAGGGAACATCAGAGAAATTATTAAATTAGGAGTTGTCGATACGAATCAATTTTTTTTTCAATACCTTCCCGAATGATGAAAGGAGATATGAGAAGTGAGTTTGAAATGCATATACACGGTGGGCCACCAGTAACGCCTCGGTCTCTAGAAGGCTAACCACTTATCTTCTTGGAATTCTTCCTCTCTAGAAAGTTGCATGTCAACATAGGCTACCATTTGAAATTATTTCAAAACATACAGGGTGTCCCCAAAAACCGCAAAATACTAAAGTTGAACTTTTTTCAATCGAACACCCTATATATTATTTCATTTTGAGATTCTCCCTGGTGAGCTGATTTCAACAATCCATCATACTTGGGGTCTAGCAGTTATAATTACTGAGATATAGGGTGTGAGAAATCGAGATTTTCCAAGTTCAAGAATTTTTTGTGTCTAAACCATTCATAATTGGTCAAAACGGCTCACATGTCCCTATCTCAACTTTTGATCAACTATCTACTGACATTTAATTGAAACAAATACAGGGTGGTGCAGAATTCAGAATCTTGATCACCCGGTATATGTCCCAATTAAATATCAGTAGATAGTTAATCAAAAGTTGAGATAGGGACATGTAAGCCGTTTTGACCAATTATGAATAGTTTCGACACAAAAAATTCTTGAACTTGGAAAATCTCGATTTTTCACACCCTATATTTCAGTAATTATAACTGCTAGACCCCAAGTATGATAGGTCGTTGAAATCAGCTCATCAGGGAGAATCTCAAAATGAAATAATATATAGGGTGTTCGATAGAAAAAAGTTCAACTTCAGTGTTTTGTGATTTTTGGGGACATCCTGTATGTTTCAAAATAATTTCAAATGGTAGCCTATGTTGACATGCAACTTCCTAGAGAGGAAGAATTCCAAGAAGATGAGTGGTTAGCCTTCTAGAGACCGAGGCGTTACTGGTGGCCCACCCTGTAGTACTAGAATAAAGAATAATGAGATGACCAACAAGGTAGGTTCCAAATTGAGGTCTCACCTTAGGAGGTCTCCATCCACAGCCTGGCAATGGTAAACCATCAGCTCCAAGAGGACAGGGTGCATCTAGTCCGGGTACTCCTTGATCTCCTTTGTCTCCCTTATCTCCCTTACGACCGCGTTTTCCAAGTGGGCCCTGTCAAATAAAAATAAGGAACGATGAAGGTTTCATTTTATAATGCCTAATCAAACATTTCGAATTTTTACTCGTGACTCATCATGGAAAGTCAAAAGATGAAGTGACTCGAAGTAATTCTCTTGAAATCCACATCGAGCGGGAAAAAATCAGATTTCGATTCAAGAAAAATGAAGGGAGATTTTCTCCTCAATATTTGGTCATTATATGTTTACAGATATTGCTGAAACTTCATTCATTCGATATGTTTGACATCCACTTTTGCATTTGACTTTGATAATACATAACCCAAAAAGTATTCCATGAGTTGCATGCAAGATCTGCCAGATGACCGATCCTTATTTATTTCGGCTATTCATTGATTCGCGCATGCCATCATATTGTGCTGTTATACGATGCACAAAAAATGCAGCGAGAGACGAAGGAATCCGGTTGGTACATTATGATTCAAAAGTAACTCGCCCCATCCACAGCTTTGCAGATGATAGTACCCTCCATACTGCCTTCTCTTCCAGAATTCCCATTTCTTCCCAGGAAACTAAGAACTCACGGCGTAGGCAGGTCAATGCTGTCAATGAAGATCTTGCTGAAATCACAGCCTGGAGAACAAACAACCTAGTTGAATTCAACGTCACCAAAACTCAAGCCTGCATTTTCTCTAGAAAGGCGGAACTCAGTATGCCCGACATTGTATTGTCTGGCTTCACCATCCCCACCAAGCCCACCATATCTATGCTCAGTATTTCCATCAGCAACACTCTTTCATGGGATAATCATGTCAGATCCATCGCAAAAGCTGCTTCACAAAAACTCGGATTCTTGTTCCGTGCGAAAAGCTACTTTACACCTCAACAGCTGATCATGATCTACAAAGCGCAGATACGGCCTGTTCTAGAATACTGTTCCCACATATGGGGTTCAGCACCAAAACATACGCTGATGCTCTTAGATTCTATCCAGAGAAGAGCCATCCGCCTGGTGGGTGACGCCACACTCACTCACTCTTTGACATCATTGGAACACCGTAGAAGGGTCGGCGACCTTTCACTTGTCTATCGATACTTCCACGGGAAATGTTCTTCGGAAATCTCTGCTATCATCCCTTCACTAGTAATACCAATCAGACGAACTAGACAAGCCCAGTCAGCACATCCTTTCGTTGTCAACATCGAAAGATGTCGAACAGCACTTTATCAAGACTCCTTCATCCATAGAACGGCTAGGCTCTGGAAATCATTGTCTGTGGAAGTATTCCCAACAACATATAATCTCCAGAAGTTCAAAAAAAATTCCAATACCTACCTCGTGTCCCTATCCTCCCTAGGAACGCACGATGTTCTTTGAACATTATAGGGATTCCCTTTCGTGCGCTCCAAGCGATAAAAAAAAAGTACCTACTATAGTCACTCACATATAGTTTTCATTTTGAAATCTGGTAATTTCTCTGATTTCTAATCGGAATTCCTTCTGCAATAGGAGCTAATAGAAATACTCGTGAAATTTCTAAAAGAATGCAAGAAGATTGGATTCATGCAATCAAACGGGAGGACTGGTCTGACATGCTGACGAAATATCATCGTGTGTGTTGTAGACATTTTCAATCTAGTAGCAGTATTAGCTTCTATTGCGGAAATGGTAGAAGGAATTTTGATAAAAATAAATAACAACATTTCATAATGAAAACTATGCGAGATTACTATTTACCTGAAAAATCATATTCCTTCGTCTCTCGTTGCATTTTTTGTGTACTGTAGGTACAACAGCACAATGAGAAGGCATGCTTGAATCAATGAATGGCGTAAAAAACACGATTCGTATACCAAAATATTGTGGAAAACTATTTCAATCCTTTGAATCCTCTGTAAAAAAATAAAAAGAGCGAGGTTGTGTTTCAATGTCTTACAGAAAAGTGAGGTTGTGTTTCAATATTTTAGCTCCAAGGTCGGTCATCGTGCTCACGACCTATTATAACATTCTGATGGCCATCATATGTTATTTCAGCAATATTTGTTTGTTATCTGATAGCTTCTGGAAATTGATAAGAGCAGATGTTTTCTGTTTCCGAAAAAATGATTATTGACGACAGGTAGAATGATTTTAATTTTATGAGGATCTTCATGAACAAAATAAATATCACAGTCAAGCCAATCAAAAGACACTTGGGATGAAGAATATCACTCGAATAACATATATTTTGGGTTAGTTGATATCCTCATGGAAGTAAATGACATTGAGAGCAAAAGAGTTGAGGGTACGATGAAATTTAACTAGAATCAACATTCCATGAACAAAGGGATATTGAGGTTGGCAAACTTGCATCTGAGAAATAAAAGAAGTCCACTTACTCCTTCTCCTTTGTAACCCTTATCTCCCTTTGGACCCTAGAACAATGTGTGAACATGAGAATGGGATGATGATATCGATTTAGTAGAATTATTCAACAACAGGGCTAATTAGAATATGAA
This sequence comes from Phaedon cochleariae, assembly GCA_918026855.4. Taxonomy (NCBI): domain Eukaryota; kingdom Metazoa; phylum Arthropoda; class Insecta; order Coleoptera; family Chrysomelidae; genus Phaedon; species Phaedon cochleariae. Next base: position 29,372,486 of record OU896723.1, read on the forward strand.
ATAATGTTCTACTAAATCATGACAGACAATATGTCTAGGTATAATCTGTAAGTTGCGCTATCTTTTTTTTTTTTTTTAATTGACGATGATTATGAATTGGAAATGGAATCATGCAGCATACAGTGAAAATTGTTAATTTGTTAGTACCTCTTGTCCAGGAATTCCGTCAGTACCCTGGAATTGAGAAAAATAAAAATTTACTCATATATAATACCACAAGTGATAATATTTTGCCGGAAATATTCGGTGATTGTTACGACAGCTTATTGCCTAGTAATAGTAGTAATTAGAGCAGCAAGCTGGAGTATGTCAATCGACGAATATTTCCAGGAAAAATAGTATCACGAGTTGTATTCGTATGACTATTTCATGATTGAATGAGGACAATAATATAATATATGAGAAATGGAAAAAATAATTTGAGTATATTACAACTCAATCTGCGAAGAAGAACATAATGATAGTAATGAAATACAGAATTTACTTTTTTAGAAATTAACTACCTACTTATAGTTATTCACAAAGTGGAATGTACAATTTTGATAAATAGTATTTTTTTTATTATCTTGGAGATGGTTGCTCTCAAAAGAGTGTATACAATTACTATCCAATTCAAAAAAAATAAATTGAATTTATGTGACATGGAATAATTTAAAAAAATATATCGTCGCCGTGGGCTCGAACCATCGACCTTCGTATCCCCACGAAACAACCCTAACAGTTGCGCCACATCAGCTAGTAATTATATTGGTCAGTCACAATTACTTGAGTATTTGAAGAAGATTACTTCAAAAAGGAATCTGAATTCTATTATTGTTGTGTCAGACCGTCAACAAATATGCGCAAACTTTTTAAATTACACATGAAACGTCCAGCCAGAATAAAATTGTCTCGCCTTTCGTACGAAATATCTCACTAACGCGAATTATAAGTAAATAAAATAAAGTAGGACTTAGGTTATTGTCTCAGATTTGAATCCAAAGCAATCTTGACCAGTCACGATGTCAAATTTTTATCGCTGATAAACGAGGTTAGTTGGTCACGTGTGGGTCACTTCGGCTTCTGTATAGGTAAAGCAAGTTCGATAAAATTCAATAAACAAAAAATATCGCTAGAATACTGAAGAAACCATGAAAATGGTCGATTCTGATTGGTTCTCGAGATCAAGAGTGGAATAGTCAAGTAAAAAAGAAGTGAGACGGTTTCAACAAGAATAAGAATGGAAAATTACTCACCGGAAGTCCTGGATCACCTCTTTCACCCTTACTTCCTGGTTCGCCCTGGGCACCCTTTACAGGACATAAAAAATGTGAGCCCTTTGAAATTTATGAGGGGAAAATGAGATGAAAATCAAAATGGAAATCAATCCAAAATCCAAAATTGATACAAGTGAGTTTGAAATATTTAATAAATTCTCCCAAGAAAGCCCCTATTTCTTCAATTTGCTGGGAGTTTCACTAGCTACGGACATTCAAAAAAATATATAGATGATGATGAAATTACTTGTTAGAAGAATCTAATATTTTGAAAATGTTCATTAGACTCTATCATATCGATGTGCATGTATGTAATAACATTTTCACGGAATATACAAGGTGATTCTAAAATAGGTGGTCAAACTTCGGGAGTATATAGAGTGAGTGAAATAATTACGAAAACCTCGGAGAATGATTTTGTATTATTATCTCCAACACCTTGTATGATGAAAATCTAAAATTTTGTACATCCACTAACTATTCAGTGCCGGTTCAAATGGATTTGAAATCACCTCAAAATTAAATACAATTTCAGTTTTTTTTTTTTTTACATGAAATTATGAAATCTCAGAGCTATTAACATAAAAAAGAGCCTTTGTTAATTTTCTAGTTCAAATCTTGCAACTGAATTTTTACCTACTTCTAATCGTCTGATCAACTTGGAATCTGGCAGATGACAGTTGACAACGCGTTATGGACTTTTTGATAGAATGATAGATGATTGAATTCGTTGTTGGAATTCATGAATTAAAAATAGACGACGAGTTTCGTGATTATGGTCTGATCCTATTGAAAATACTAAAATAAAAAATATTCCATTGAAATAAAAAATTGAAGATGAAGTAAGGTGAATGCTCTAAAAATGAGAAGAAAATGCTTCTAGATATCTTCTTCCACTTCCTGGAGCATTTGAATGGAAGCATTATTTTCACTGATTTTTTCTATCTTATTTTATTACATTTTCATACAACATAACTCCAATAAAATGGAACGTAGATTCTGGGGAGAGGCAAGCTCTATCACGCTCTATCACGATGATATCGAGATCCGCAACATTTCTTCAGCGTAATAATCACAAATCTGGTTAGCCACATTGGAGCCGCCATAACGCATTTTCAACTGTCATCTGCCAGATTCTAAGTTGATCAGACGATTAGAAGTAGGTAAAAATTCAGTTGCGAGATTTGACCTAGACAATTGAACTTAAGTACATACCAAAATCGCAATCTAAATGAAATCTTGAAAAAATAAGTTTTATTCGCTAATAGATCATTTTATCGAGATGCAACAAGAGCACCTTCTCTATGTAAATAGCCCTGAGATTTCATAATTGCATGTCAAAAAACTGAAATTGCGATGAACAAAAATGTTGGGGTTATTTTTACCCCCTACCTCCCTATTTTGACACACCCCTGTATTTAATTTTGAGGTGATTTCAACTCCATTCGAACCGGCACTGAATAGTAAGTGGATGGACAGAATTTCAGATTTTCATCACACAAGGTGTTGGAGATAATAATACAAAATCATTCTCCGAGGCCCTCCTTTGAGGGGCTGTATCTTTCTTGGGGGTCACTTCAGAAAAAAATGTTACGGAGGTTTTCGTAACTATTTTACCCACTCTATATGCTCCCAAAGTTTGACCACCTATTTTAGAATAACCTTGTATAAATTGTCTAGATAATTTTCCCATTTCCGTATGAGTTTCTGATATTTTTGAATTGAGTTTTTGATGAATATGCAAATGAATAGATGGAAAAATGTTGATACTCACTTTCATCCCATCAAGTCCAGGAGGACCCTGTGAATTAAAAAAATTACAAAACTCGGTTAATGAAAAACCTTCGATATTATGCAGATGAATCATATCAAAATGCAGATGACCGAGTGTATGCATCATGCTTAGTCCAGAACGTATTCGGAGAAAATGGTATGAATAGGAAAGACATTTTCTGCAATTTATTTCGTTTATTGATGAAGGAAATGTAGGATGAAAGATATGGGGAAGCTTTATATAAATTGAAGCATTCTTTAATACTTACAGCACATGCACATACATTTATTTATTCGACAGTACATATAAATATAACTAAGAAACTAACTAATTTATATTAAAATCGAAGATATCTTACAATTTCAGGTTCCAAAAATCCTTAAACCATTATCAGTCACATTATTATGCTCCAGAGACGTTTCACTCTCACAAAGTAATCTCGAAACCTTGAAATTTGGCAGTTTCCATTCAGTAGATGAACGAAGGATGTTCTGCGACAAAATGAAAATAGGGCATTCGCGCACCTTGATGCGCATGCAAAGGTGCGGAATCATTTGAAATATCTCAAACATAACCACGGTTCAGGAATCGAGAGGGAAAGTAACCAGAAATACCGAAAATTTCAAGGTCATCAAGATCCTATTGTAGAGTATTTTCACAATTGAAACCATCCACATCTTTTCAACTCACCTGTATGGGAAATTTATATTTATCTTTACAAAAAGAAGTCGCTATTATGGAAGGGAGGAAGAGATGGTTTTAATTTTGAAAAGTGGTCTCGTTATTCATCAACTCTGTTACAATATCTTAATCTACTATAAAACACCTAAAAAAATGTAACATTTATATTACAACACTGGTTAATGATGAGAATACGGTTTAAAAAGATCACCTCTCACAAACGAAACATGGAAATTGAAATGTGGGTATTTTAATATAAAAATCAACATCATTCAATTATTATACAAATCCATACTTTGCCTTATATAAGTACTATAATGGACGTTAACAGTTTCTTATTTAAGTATTCAAACGAGGTTATAGTATAGTTGATATGAATAGAGTATATTGAAATAACTTCAGAATAAAATCACCGATAAAACTGAGGAGCCTGATGAAATTAATCACACGACTGTAATTAATTAGAAACTTGATATCTGAAAAATGGTGAAGTTTGATTCATGTTCGTGGATTCATTTGTACTGTGAACCTATGTTTACTATTTCTTTTGAGTGATTCATACAATAAATAGAATATGGGCCCTTAAAATAACTTCAATAAATATTGGAATAGCGCAAAATTACAGCTGATACTCGAACTAAATACAGAGACATTAGTAAATTCCTACAACTAAATATAACGTGAGTACGCCCTTGAGAACATACCTGAAAGAACATTTCAAACTGTTATAAAACTTGTTATAAAATGAAATGGCCAATAAAGGTTCACACGTTCAGTAGGTATGTCTCAGAGTGGGCAGAAATGTACACATTTTTCCTCTACGACCACACAAAATTCACAGTGCGGAATGTAGACTCTCATTGTTTTTTACCTTGACTGTTCGCTTGCTTTATACCGAGTTCACTCGTTTGCTTTTCCCTTACACTTTATAACGATGTCTTTTCTGAGCGGTGTCAATGCTTTTGTCGTTTTCAAAGATAGTTTGATAAACGAACAGTTTTTGTTTTTATTTTCAATAATCTACAAGCTACGAGTGTTCGAGCTGATGAAAAATATTTAAAAAAACTGTGAACTGATTTTTGGCTCATTTACAGATGATAACCTATATAAAATAATTGGAAAACTGCTTTTATGCATTTAGCAGCATGTGTACCTAGATCAGAAAATTGTGGTGTTCGAATTTTTGCATGGTCATAAGGAAATCGATATCAAGTATTAATTTAGTGAAAAGCCTTCGATAGAGTTGCTTCATATGGCAGTTGAGTCTTTCGTCGCGTCATTTTATTGTCCATCCAACGTCGAAATTGTTGTTAATATTGTTACTGAGACTGTTCGGTTAATTTGTTAGAAGTAGTTTCTGTTCGACTAGGTATCCCTAGGCCTATAGTTATGCAGCGACGAATAATACGGCTTCCTTACCAAGGGACCAGTATTGCTGTATTCACTTGGTCTGCTGCTTTCACCTCTCAGGCCCATGGGACCCTAGAATATCGTTTTATATTACTCATCCACTGGTTTTTGAACGATGTGATATCTAGATGATGATGTACCTGAGACTGCGAATTGAGTGGGTAAAAGAGAGAAATATTTTTCACGAGAACGAATGCACTTAGAAAGTAGATGGTCGATTCAAATTAGGACAGTTAATATTTCGGTACATGAAGTCGAAATATCTTCATCAAGTGTTTCACAAGGCATATATAGGTGAGAATGCATAATACGAATAGGTTTTTTATCAAGTATTTGGCGACATGTTGAGAAAATATCACATAACAGCGTCAAGACATTTAAAGTTGAAACAGTGTACAGGGAATTCATAAAAGATAAAAGTTGAAGATCGAAGTGATCATCAGCAGAGTGGCCAAGTAAATGCCAGATGATTAATGAAGAAAAGCAATTTGTTTAAAATCATTTCGAACATCGAAATTCTTCTTCTACCTTTTAGTTCAAGTAATATCCGAGGTAGAATTGAATTTAGTCTTTGCTAGATGATTTATAACAGAGTTCCATTATTTTGGAAACTATATTTCTGGAAACATCTGAATCAGTTTTTCTTAATATATTTCGATTTCTATCCGAAATCACTTCATTCCAACGAAAATCGAATGGACTCTGCTTGAATGTATGGCCAAATTTTGATATAAAAGCAGGAAAATCTAGTAAGATTCAGTCATTCAGTCTTGAACAGTCTTGAAGAAGTATTTGAATTGACTTCAATACGATGTATCGATCTCCGTTCGGTTAGTTAAATATTGAACTCAACCCATTCAATTCATATAGAAGTTTTGAATCAAGTGTTGAATTATCAAAGAAGTGTCGCCGATCCAGTGTTACAAACATGTACTTGTACCTGTGACTGTTTGCCAACTGTATATATACAGGGTGTTTCACAGATAAAGGGAAATATTTTGAAGAACTTACTAAGTCTCACAGTCTTTATAACAGAGATACAGGGTGAATTATCACTCGTCCATAAGTATTAAACTACCCATCGCAGTAATATTTTCTCAAGTTTGGTATTGAGCTTACTTGGGACGATGGATTCATTGACCTATCAGGCAGAATGGATATACAGGTTCAGCTTCAGGAATAGTCTCATAGTCTTTATAACAGAGATACAGGGTGAATTATCGAATTATAATTTAACGTCTTAATATGTACTGAATAAAATTATTTCACCTTTGTTTGTATCAACACACTACAATCACTACATGTTGTACCTATACTCAATCATTTATAATTACTCCAATTATTGATTTTCATCAACTTTGTAATTGATATTCGATTTTTTTAGTTTTAATATATCTGTATGATGAGATATGACATATCTGTGAATACTTTTGGGTTAGTCCCGTTCGTATTCCTATTCGTAAATAAATGAATAAATAAATAAATAAATAAATAAATAAATAAATAAATAAATAAATAAATAAATAAATAAATAAATAAATAAATAAATAAATAAATAAATAAATAAATAAATAAATAAATAAATAAATAAATAAATAAATAAATAAATAAATAAATAAATAAATAAATAAATAAATAAATAAATAAATAAATAAATAAATAAATAAATAAATAAATAAATAAATAAATAAATAAATAAATAAATAAATAAATAAATAAATAAATAAATAAATAAATAAATAAATAAATAAATAAATAAATAAATAAATAAATAAATAAATAAATAAATAAATAAATAAATAAATAAATAAATAAATAAATAAATAAATAAATAAATAAATAAATAAATAAATAAATAAATAAATAAATAAATAAATAAATAAATAAATAAATAAATAAATAAATAAATAAATAAATAAATAAATAAATAAATAAATAAATAAATAAATAAATAAATAAATAAATAAATAAATAAATAAATAAATAAATAAATAAATAAATAAATAAATAAATAAATAAATAAATAAATAAATAAATAAATAAATAAATAAATAAATAAATAAATAAATAAATAAATAAATAAATAAATAAATAAATAAATAAATAAATAAATAAATAAATAAATAAATAAATAAATAAATAAATAAATAAATAAATAAATAAATAAATAATTATTTGGTATTATTTCCATTCCGCCTGGTAGGTTAATGAATACATCGTCCCCAGTAAGATACATACCAAATTCGAGAAAATGTTACTGGGTAGTTTTATACTTATGGACGAGTGAATAATTATTCAAAACCGATAATTCACCCTGTATCTCCGTTATAAAAACTGTGAGACTTAGTAAGTTCTATCGAGCGATTTTTTGACTAAAATATATCGAATAATCATAATTGACACTGGTTTCATAATTTCAATACTCTTCAAATTGAAATACTTTCAGCTTTCTATTTATTTCTATTTTACGATGAGAATTGGTGGCGGGAAAACAAAAAGCATCAAATCGAGTTCAGTTTTTCCTCCTCTTCACGATTCCTTGATGAACTTTTTCAATTATTACATACAGTGTGTTATTTTGATATTTCGAATAAATGTAAATTTTTCCTGAAGCCGATCCTGGATTTTCACTTCGCCCGATAGGTGAATAAATTCAACGTCCCAAGTATAAGCTCTATACCAAATTTTAGAAAAATATACTGGGTAGGTCAATACATATTGAAGAATGAATAATTATTCGAAATCGATAAATCGCCCTGTATCTCCGTTATAAAGACTCTAAGACCTATCAAATATGGTATTTTAAGAACCACCTTGGTGACCCCTATCTACCATTGAAATATTTCCCTTTACCTGTGAAACACCCTGTATATATCATTTCTGTGAGTGTGACAAAGACAAAGTGGAATACCCAAAAAATGTTAAACAAATTGAGACCATAAGAAGTTTGAATATACATACATAACAAAATGGAGTCTCAAGGTGTATACCACATAGTCTGTCTCCTGCTTGATTAAATACGAACCCTGTGATCATTTTTCGCAATCTTAGATGTATGTTTAATATATTTTAGTTTCTGCAAGAAATAATTATTGCTTTGGGGAATGTGAAATAATTATTTTGAGTACCTAGCTAAATATCATTTGCCTCCTTTCATTCCACACACTTCACATCGAAAAACCATACTCACGGGTAGTCCCATTGGGCCTGGATCTCCTTTAGTGCCTTTGTCGCCCTGTTAGAAAAAAATAACGATGAATGTAAACAATTATTTTCACAATTTCGTACGACAGGGTATCCCCAGAGGGACGCGCGATATAGTCAACGAGAAAAACTCGGATTTCAACTGAAATTTTCGTGTAACAAATTCGTCATAATATCCTAATCGTAACCGTAAAAAAGTTTTCCACCTGAGGACACACTCTGTATCTACATCTACGTCTAATCTAAAAACTTAAGCAGCAAGAAATCGCAAAACAATAAAAAAAAGCTCTAAGGTGGAAGTCAACAGTAGGTTTTTGTCGAGTCGGTCACCCCCACCCCTACCTTTCAAGTGCTTTGCATAGGAAGGGTGGGGGTTGACCCACTTCGCCCAATACCTACTCTCGATTTCCTCCAAATACAGGTCGATTGAAAATTTCCAGGATTGGCTCAACGTTTCTCAAAATCAAGGAACAATAAAAAAATCTTGGAAAGTTTCTTCGGAAATCCTGTCCTCGTTACTCACTTGTTCTCCCTTGAGGCCGTCTCTTCCTCTATCGCCCTTTATCCCTGGAGGGCCTTGGAGCCCAGGAGGACCCATAGGACCGGGAGGTCCTGGGGGGCCAAACACCTACAGGGGAAAATGAAAAATGCATATTCTTGTGCATCGATGGCTTTAACAAAAATTTTACTACGGGGCGGTATAAATTGTTTGTTATCAGGATGTCGAAAAAATAACTTGTTAGTTCTCTGTTGAAGACACGGAAGAGATTTTTATTTGTTTTTTTTTTAATTGAAGCTCCAACCACTCACCATATCGGCGTTTATTATTTCCCCAGCGCTATCACCCTGGAACAGTAAAGAAAATAAAAACAAAAGATAAAGTTGTCAAGACAGGTATCTCGTTTTAATGTATTCCAATTTACAATCTCTGTTATTTTATTTCACAGTGAGAAATTGAGTGTGGTTGAAAATCAACAGTGCAACAACACATCAGAGTCAGTAAGATATACCAGGTAAGATCATTTATCGTGAATTTGAGAGCGGTTGACAAGCAAGTTGTGAAAATGTATGATTCGAATCTCTTACATGAATTGGAACAGCAGCTGAAAAAATTGAAAGTGAATTTGACTCATGAATCTGATATTGACATTGAGTTTTTGAATATCTTTTATGGAAAATTATATTTCTAAAGATGATCATAAGAAATAGACAAGTTTCTCACTGTGAACGTAGATCAAATTATTTCGAAGTAATCCTATAATATTTACCTGTCGCCTTCTGAGTTTTTTGTACTTCTATACAGGACGAGACGTTCCGGAAAAAAAAAGAAAAAGCGTTGATATAATATCTAGAGGGTTGCTAGCATTAGATGCAAATTCAATTTGGTTAAAAGCTCTGGAGTTATAGTCTAAATATCCTTGGAGTAAAAGGGCGCTGAATATTCAGAAAGCATTCCAAATTAGATCACGGTGATAGAAGACATCTTTAGAGGGTGCGTGGAGATTTCTATAAATCTCTTATACTCGAAAATAGTACGAATCAAAACATGCAAGTTGAAATTATAATGATATAAAACAAAATCATGCAGTTGACATAAAAAACGAAAAATATATAGGATACAATTTAAATATTTCTAAATTAATTTACGTCTACACTAGTCATGAAAACTTCAAGAGAGCATTCATTTCTTGAGCATTGAACAAAGATCACAAGATTTTGTATGTATGTCAGTTCATATATTTCAAATATTTAGTTTCAAAGACTGTCAATTTCGGTTATTTTCGAATACAGGTCTGTCACTTGAAAATATAATCAATTATACGTAAAAGCGTCTGATGTCGAACCTGAAGGAATCTGAGAGCCCTGCATTCATTATAACATTCCTTCTTAGAACATGCTCTTTCATAAAACTACTGAAGATCAATGGTTTATTACTTGTTAGGGAAAACTCTTTTACGCATTAAAAAGCTACATAGTTTATTGTTAAATGTTATGTAGGTGGCAAAATTTCAGTTGAAAATTTCAATTAGAAAACTATTGGAAAATATAATGAGATGGAAATCAGTAGATACTGTAAACTTTCACATTTTCTAAACAAAACTGAAGCATCCTTCACAGTTTCTTCTCTGATTTTTATCTCACATCATCGTTAGTTCACATGGTTAGAAAGCAATTTCCCGATGGTCCTTGAGAGAATAATCGACTTACCGAATCACCTTTCTCGCCTTTTTCACCCTTTGCACCAGGGTAGCCTGGCGGGCCAGGTAAACCTGGCGGACCCATCATCCCTGGAGGTCCGATGTCCCCATAGTCCCCTTTCTCACCCTTTTCTCCAAATTGGCCCTGAAATATCGTTTGAAATAGAATAAACGATAAAACGAATAATTTGTGGAATAAGATAATTTTTAAAAAGTATACATAGGCCAGACAGGAAAGCACCTCGAAACTAGACTCAATGAACATAGCTACTGAGTTTCTTAGTTCTAGGTAGGAAGGAAGGTGGAAAACTTACGGGATGTCCCGGAGGACCTTGTGGACCGGTTTCTCCGTCAACTCCGGGTATTCCGGGGCTACCTATTATTCCCATATCACCTTTTGGCCCTAAGAACAGGAAAATTTTGTTATTGATTATCACCATCCACTGGGAATTTGAAGACAGTTTATATTGAATCGAATCGAATTGATTTTCTGAAAAATTCTCTTCGATTTTAAATTTCATAAATGGATGATTATTTGTACTGTTTGCCTGGATTCCTCAACTCACGATAATCAATTTACTGATTCACAGTGTTTCTTGCAAAAAGAGAATGAGGGCATTATAATTGTCTCTTATCGAATGCTTATGAATTTTCGAGTTCGTTTGAAAATAATTAAAATTTACTCGCATTTAGTCGAAATTCGATGATTAGGGTCCATCGAAATTGAACAAAATTGTAATTATTTCGAAAATATAGTTTTCATCAATTTTATCTAATCAATCCCTTGATTACATCTTGCAAACTAAAATTCCGAGACTCTCCTACTCAATTTTGAGACTTTCTGAGATATTTTCGAACTCGAAATATTGAAATTTCAGACGACTTGTAGTAAAGTCTAGGAGATTTAGCCGATACATAATTGACAAGTGTCCGGTTTCGAGAAAAAATGAAGGATATCTTTGTTTTTATCGCAATCAATGTATACCTGGGAAGCCAGTTAACCCTTTTTCTCCCTTTTCACCCTTTAGGCCAGGTTCGCCTACATCTCCCTTTTCTCCTGGAAGGCCTCTCGATAATGCACTGCCATCAAGGCCCTAAACAATCAACCACTCATTGAGCATAGCTTCAAAAACAACAAATAATTGAAAGGGATTCAAAGTTAGATTTTTCTCCTATGAAATGTATAGGCTGATTCACCCTATACATTCCAATAATTTCGAAATGGAATTAGAGAAATACTATAAAAACTCATACATATCGATTTTCTATTCAGGTATGAACAATATATATAATACAAAAAATTATGAAACATGCCTGAAATCAAATAAGTAATAAAAACTCAAAACAAATCTACTAAAATGATGAGAAATGTGTTTAGTTTAACGAATAAAAAGACAAATATGATAATGCCAAAGATTTTCCATTTCTGAGGTATTCAAAAAATTTAATGAATCAGATGAATCATGAAGAAATATGAGTGGATCAATTAGTGATCATTATAATAATCGTGATTTCCTTCAATTTTTTTGAGAGGCTATAAGAGACTATGAAATTCAGAGTTAGAGGAATACATATAAAGACTATATATGATCAAAAAAATCTCGTGGTTTCGAATATTTGGAGAAGTAAACGTAATAATTTGGTAAATAGCGAATCAGAATAAATAAAAATGGCGAATGTTATGGAAAACAATAATAACATATACTTACTAAAATGAAGCAGCTACATGAAACACTACCAAATCAAATCCTTGTTAATTAGCAATTTAGTGCAGTGTGGGAAAAAATAACCATAAGTTACTGTAAATGAAATTAATTATACACATGATGGAATAGAGCATGTTCAATAGGAGAGCTCAAATTGAAAATATTTAGTATTTCAATAGTGGTCATGAGATAATGAAAATGCTCCATTCGACATCATAACATAAAGTTCATGAAAAATAAAAAGTCAGTGTATATTGAATATAGTGTGATGCAATTTGCTCTACATCACCCATGTAAATCTGAACCATAAATTCAATTCAATAAATTTTGATGATAGTAAAAGGCATTCAGAAATACAGGGGTAGGATGAAGTGTAGCAAATAAACATATTAGTTATTCATAATCCTGTACAATTTGTTAACTAAGAGGAATAAACATTTGAATATATCTATATTATTCTAGATAATAATAACATGCTGGATGCTACAGCATACTCATTCACAAAAGTACAAGCAATACTGGTCATGCCTATGGAATTAATCATGCTCCTTCAAAATATCCCCTTGTTTGAAGCTATGCAATGAGATGTAGTTGGTTAGATTGTTTAAAGACGTCATGATTGATCAATATCATAAAACTTTCGAATCTAAATTCAACTAAGCCATTGTCACCAAGAACAATAAAGATTTACAAATGAATATCATTGGTCAATTATTTTATTGATCAAATCGTGACATCGAGAGCCTGGATCGCAAAAAGTACATTACCTTCTTGCCCCTCCTTCCCCTTGCACCCTTATCTCCAGTCGATCCTGGCGGTCCTATAGGTCCTAATTCACCCTTTTCACCTTGTAATAAGTATTCAAATTCAACATTCCTCATCGTAAAACTCGAATAGTAAAAAAATTGAAAAAAAAATTACGAAAAAATATCAAAGTATGAAGTAAAACCAGAGTTTAAAAAAAATAGGGATATGAATTTTGAATTCTTCTGATTCTTCTTCGATTTCGAAGAACTCACCTGGTGGTCCCGGAGGACCAGGAGGTCCCTCGATGATACCGGTAGGGAACTGATCTCCTGTCAACGTCGTCGTCAGACCTCTCTCTCCCTTATCACCTTTATCACCCTGCAAAACAAAAATCACATCCATCTTCTCATTTACCTCACTGTTTCACGGTCAAATTGCCACCACCATTATACTAATACTAAAAATAGAGAAATGTTGCTCCAAGAGTAGGTAAAGGTTCTGTTTGAAGATGAAGCAACAATATGATCTCCTCCAAATCTTGTATAAAGCTTCGGAATACTTTTGGTATCACTGGTATTTCCATCGGATTCAGTACACAGATTAAATGTTCACTAAACTTAAACATAACCATTTGGTTCGTGTTCATTTCTACAGTGCTGTATTAGGAAGAAGTGAATGTTAGATTCTATAAGGGTTCTTCTACTATTCGCGGATGTATCTTTCTACACCCTAGCAGACACATACTATCAATTACAGGGGTATTGTGGTATTGAGAAGAACTGTTGGATACGATTCTAGAAAGCGAGGATTTCGCCATATTGGCATTAGTCACATGTAGCTACTTCTACTGAGGAGTGTTAGAAGTTCCTCAGTTTACGAGACATGAACTTACAGTCAAACCTGGTTCACCTTTTGTCCCGTTCCTACCAGGTATACCCTAAATGATATAAGAATACAATTCAGTGATGAACATACAATTATTGCGTGAGGATATGTATAGTGTGTCAGTTTAGATTGCACATCCATTCATTTGTATTTTCGCCATGTTGCCCTATCGTTTTACAAATCCTCTTTTCGGGCGATGTACCAAGAATGGGGAAGTTTCCTATATTGAGGTTTTTATCTCACTGTGAAGTTTGTGAAAAATTAATATCGTATTTTTTCTTTTTTTCGTGAGATCAAATTTCACTTCAGAAAAAAATGAATAAAAGAGGAACTTAGCTCCTCCACCATTCCTATGCCGTACTATCTGAAAATCCACATTCACACAGAGTTAGAATACGATTCCCTGTGCCAGTACGACGTTGCCGACATCATAAATATGTCTAGGTTTCCGGAAATTGTTCTTTGAATGCATAATAACTATATCATAACAGCAATGGGATATAATATAGGTTCTTCAATCCTACTTTGTCAAGTATTATAAATAATTCCCATTAATATTTCATTGGCTGAATGGAGTTGATTACTAATAAAGATAAATTATGATATTTTGCGATAGTAGCCATAATTTTACACTATCGTAATATTAAAATATGTTATTCATAAGTTGCCATTGATTTTTTTGCTAATGAATTCGTTCCTTTATAAAACGGATCTATATTCTAGAAAAGTTGCAGATTATATTTTGCAACAGCGCCTAATACTTCGAGCCTGCTCACACCACTCAAAATACTGACAGGCACAACAAGAGAAAGGAGCCATGGGTGTCGGCTCCATTCTCTTCTGACCGATGGCAGTAAATCAGGAAGGAAAGTATCATTGAATGTACCCGATATTGATTAATTGATTCAATGATATTTTCGTTTAGGATCGAGCTCTATTCGAGATATTTCAATGCACAAATAACAAAACCATAACCTGTCAGAATGAAGCCAACTACCTTCTGCATTCCTGCTCCGAGTGCATTTGGGGTTATGTATGTTTTTATTTAACAGTCTTATGTCTTCTTCTATTTTTTTCATTCGTTTTTCATTCGTTAGCTAATCGTTAGCTATTCGCTAGCTATATTCTTCACCATCAGCTATATTCACACTAGATTCAGAATGTACGTCACAGTTTGCCGCTCCGAAAATCAGAAATTGCTTTAATTTGAAAATGAGAACGACTTGGACATTATCGGTCGCCATTCTGTACAGCGTGGACATAAAACTGGAGAGTTCCGAACTTATTTTATGAAAAATCATCTGAAGAAAACTTCCCCATTGATAATGAATGTAGTGAATTCGATATTTTCCTAGAGAAAAAAACTCGAATTTGTCTCAAGTTACTGTGAATAAACATTTTTACTGCATTGAGAATGAACAATTTAAAGACACACCATGTAAAGGAATAAAATATTCTCACAGGCAAACCCATATGTCCTGGCAATCCCGGGTATCCAGAAACTCCAGATTTTCCGAAAGGACCTCTATCACCCTAGAAGATAATGTATAGTGAAGAAAATAAGTGAAGTCGTAAGATACTTTTCATCTTCAGACTCAAATCATTTCAAAGTATCAGAAGTCATTTCCGGCGTCAGATGTAATTTTCATTATAAATAGTATCCATGAATTGTACTATGTATTATTGTTCATTACCTTAGGTCCAATCAACCCATCCATACCAGGGGGCCCAGGGGGTCCCATAGGACCTGGCTCCCCACGCTCCCCAGCCGGCCCTGGCTCGCCAGACATCCCTTGTCTGCCGTCGTGTCCCGGCATTCCCTCGGGACCCGGCGTTCCAGGTGGTCCTGGTGGGCCGGGTTCTCCAGGTTCACCCTTAAAGAAACATCAAAGTTGGGATTTTGAGCGCATGACAACAACTTTTCATGATTTTTTTTTATGGTAGATTTCCAATCTGAGTGCAACTTCTCATCTTAGATGGTCGCAGAAATTATCTGAGTTTGAATTTTTTTTCATGATTTCACCAAGTATGATTGCCACTTCATCATGCAATATTTAGCAGGATGGTCTCACGTCACACTACTTTTCATGCAGAATAAGTTAATAACTATGACATTACTCGAAAATTCGTATCTTCAGGTCATGAAACACATGTTATTGGGTTTCTATTCCGATATACTTCCCTTGCATCGATATTTGCACTCAGAATGAAATTTTGATTTGTATAAAAGCATGCAAACATATGAACTAAAAATGATTTATTCGACATCGCTGCATTCCAGTAAAATTCATTTTCAACGTGACAAATTCCAGAAAAAAATAATAAAGATATTCCTTGATGTATGCCACGTTATGGCTTATTGGCTTATATGCTATGAGAAGATAAAACGTTTCCACACTTGTATAAGAACGTGCACTTTATAACGCGAGGTAATCTCGCATCCTGAACACCCTGTATAGAATGTGAGGAATATGTGGAAGAATTATTTATTACTGCAATTAAACCGGATGGTGCAGCAACGTCAAATTAAAGCCGGTATTACGTGCAAAAGTTACGATAGGGAGCAAATGTTACCGGATAATTTCCAGGAAAATAAAAGTAACTAATTTCCGCTCGCCCATATTTCAGAAGCGACCAAATACGTCCACGTGGAACGCATAAAATAAAATATCTCGCTATGGATTTCGAGAATATTGATATTTAGCAATCCTATTCAGAAAACATGGACGATTGATTGAATTTACTTGAATAGTTACTAGCTTCCAACATTATCAACGAAGTAGAGTTTCAGAAGCTTGAATTTAATTACTGAAAAGCGATAGAGGAGTTTTGGTTAGTAGCAAGATGATGAAATGATGACTAGATATCGCGAAGAAACTCACTTTTAGTGTGATGATTGTTTCACCGGAAATATTATGGCCTCTTTCCTGTAGCCCCTAAAATTATACTACAAGTAAATACACAAAAAAGCAAAAAAAACAGTTATTATTAAACACAAATAAACTCTTCCTGGACTGTCATGCTGAAAAAAAAAATAGATGGCAAAATATATTCAAAAACATATATATCACGACATACTTTGAATCAATCAATACAGAGATGACTGAAATCATTGTTCCAAAATCAATTGGTGAAAAAACAAGATCAAAACCAGAATCAGATAATTTTTGATAAGCTATAAATCTTATCAGGAAGTATCAATTTTGGATGTGAACATATCGACCAGTCAAAGATTATAAAATTGTTCACATACGTATTAGCATAAATGCAATTGACATATACATCGCATTGAATGAAATCCAAAGTATGAATGATAGATGAAAGGTATAGAGATCATGTCAAAACTGTTTCTGCAGATAATTTGAGGCTGCACTGCTTATGAGAAACTTCTTCCATCCTTGATGGATTGTAGTCAACAACAACTTTGAGGCATATCATTTCTCATCAATAATCACATGTTCAATTATACTGATAGAAACAACTTATCGGATCTGAGTATACTTTCAAAATACGATCATTCCACAAAAATCAAAATCCACAACACGGAAAATTCGGAAACTGCCGTCGAGGCAATTGTGTCCTCACCTTGACAGCCACAATTTCGGCGTACCCCAAGGTTCCTCCTCGTAGCGTTGTTACCGATCTCTTCAGAGTCTGGAAGAGCAACAGGGAAATGAATTACATGTTTCGTTTCTATCGATCGGATACTCCTATTGAAAATACACAATACACGAGAAATTTTGCTATTGAATGGATGAGTTTCAGAATTACCAATATTTCACCTTGAGAAAAACAAAAGATAATATTATGGGGAAACTAGAAACAAAACATGTAATCTTTACTTCCATACGTACCCTTCCTGGAAGCTGATTGAAACAAATACAATTATGAAAGCATCTCTGGATGGAAAAAAAATTGAATTTCACCAAACCTCACCTTGACAGCTTGAAGGACGTCAATTCCGGCACTACCCGGCTGGCCTTTTTGACCCTTGTCTCCTGTCCGGCCCTGGAAATTCAACGAATTGCGATTCAGCTCGAAACCAACATCATCATCAATACTTACAGGTTCTCCCTTAGGTCCATCTAATCCAATGGGGCCCTAAACAAACAAAATGTAGTCAGATTCAAATTGAAGAGATAAATGAATTCAAGAAAATACCAAAATCCACTGACAATCCACGAATAACATTATACTACAAATAATTATCTGATTTCTGTTGCATTTGAAACACTTGAGGGAAGAATGTTGTTTAGCAATTCATTGCAATGTCATTATTGAAACGGTGTATTATTGTATCAAATTGTTTAACACGTAATAGATAGTTATTTATGGATATCGTGTAGATTGGCTGATTAAGTTAGGTAAAGATAACGAGAAAGCCGTGCGAGAGGGTTTAGTGTGAATTATGAGTCATTCATGAACTTTGAAAAGTGGAAATGAAAGGCTAACATCAATTGGTTTCTATATTATTGACAACAAGCTGTTATTTCTTGAAGTGGAACTGATAATAGAACAAAATGACACAGACATATAGACACGAAGATGTATCAATTTTCAACTATCGTAAAATGTTGTTCAAGATATTCATCATTTCAATAAAAACTACTTATTTTTTACACACTCGTACCGGAGCATCATGTGTATTGGTTGCTTCCTTTTGCACTTCCTATACTGAGTGAGGATAAATTAGCTGTGTGAACGAGGATATACAAATAGTTATACAAAATGTTGTATTTCGTGTCAGAGCGCTTCCGACTTTTTTATCAGCAGGGAGCCTAAAAGAAAAATCCAATTGCTTGTCAGTGCCAAATAATCAAGTTGAATAAATTTTAATATGTTTGCGTCGTAATTTCGCTCATCTTCAACTCGGGATAAATTTCTATCAACAAAAGCATTCGCGACCCTTGAAAATATCATCGGTAATATTTCAGCTGCAAGGGAGATTACTGATGATGAGTGTATAGTAAAAAACGCTCTGCTACGGAAAATTTAATAAAATATTTCGCACCAAATACAACGTTTTGTACAAATATTTGATTTCTACTTAGCCAATGTACAAATGCCTCGATCAAATTTACTGTTATGAAGCAGCAAATCATGATATTATGCTTTCTTCTCATAGTTCGGAGAACTACGAAAGCACGAAATATCGATTCCAGATTGACGTAATTTTTCTGGGTAGATATGATGCTAGTTTGAACCTCTCCATTCACAACAAGTCAAAAAATTAGCAATCGATGAACCATACATCAGAGAATGGCGAGAATAGCCAGATATAGTATTATTAGAAAGAAATGAGGTTCAGCGTTACAAAAATTGTTTCGAATATAAATATTATCAGAGAGGATGTTCAAATCACCCCGTAATTGAGAAGAACGGCTCATCGGTATTCGTAATCATCGTGTGATCGCAGATTGACGCAGGTTTAGTAGTCATTAGCATCGTAGCATCAGAACGAATCACTTGTCGATGTTGTATTTTTATACACGGTCATCTTTGTACAAGCCGTCCTGAGTGAATGAAAGTGTTTTTGATTGTTGAAATTGTTATACGACGCTATACATAGTGGAGTATACTACGGCCTTGCCAAAAATGCTATCTCGGAAACTAAGCGAGATAGAGGCATAGTTACTTTGGAGAAAATGATCCCCATCGAATTTTGAGCAACTTTGGTTTTTGTGTGTGGTCTGTCTGTCTGTCTGTCTGTACTCTGTGTTAATCATAAATCGATATATCTCCGGAACCCTTTGACATATCGACTTGAAATTCTGCCATCTTATTGTACTCAAAACAATATTATGTCATTAAAATATGAAGGAAATCGGAAAACTCTAAGGGGGTTTTTCCGGGTTTTTTCGATTTTTCACCGGAAATTTCTTGTAACCACTCTACTAATCGCAAAAGTGGTCCGATCGATTTCATTTTTCGTGAAAAAAAAACTCTATCAGGGAGAGACGAAGCCTATTGAAATTGAGCAGGGTCGGAAAATTCCAAGTGGGTTTTTCAAGGAGATTTTCCTAAAAACACGGTTCGCTTTAAACGACATATCTCCTGAACCAATAGACCAAATCCAAATTTGAAAAATGCACCGTATGCTTCTTCGATGACGCAACAAATTATTATATCACCATTTTTTCGTGCATCCATCGGAAAATGGAAAAACAAATGAAAATCAAAACATCAAAATTTGAAATCCTTTCAATTCAATATATATCGAAAACAAATGGAAAAATCGAAAATTATCAAGAGTGCAAAGTTATTCACTGAAACATTTCCTACAAATTATAACCCATAATTTTTTTTGTGAACCTAATAGTACAGGAAATAAAGTGAAGAATATGAAAAAAAAAATTTGAACGACCCATAGGGTACCATGAAGATATATTGAAAAACAAAGATTATCGATAGATGAAACTCATCGACATCAACTGAACCATGAAATATTTTTTCCTTTCGTTGACTGGAAGATGGAACAAAAGTGTTGAAAATTTTATTCTCAGATAATTCCAAATATCTCGAAAACAACTGAAAATATCTGAAAATGTTATAGAACCAAAATTATTCCTTTTGATAGAATCTACAAAAAATCCATATAACATTTTTCACTGAATTCAATAGTTCGGGAGATACGATGAAAAAAATAGAAAATTTACAAGTTCCTAATTAATCACTTGCCAATAGAAAACAAAACAAAAAACAGAAGAAAGTAAAAAAAGCACACTCGAGTGTCTCGATTTTTTTCTCATAAACTACGTACCTAGCTCACTCGACCGTGTGGAAAAACCAAGACAGTCGAGTGGGCTAAGTACGTAGTTTGTGGAAAAAATCTCCAGTTCTCCGAACTTTCATAGCGTCGTATACACATCCTTGGTGCCCAATGATAGTTTCAATATAAAAATATACTCATGATATGGTGCCATGGCCTCTACTTCCATCTTTCATGAGCAATGATAAAATATAATCTGCTTTTATAGCGTCGTATAAATTATCTGACCTCTAAATAAACTAATACCTTATGAAAACTACATCTATACTAATCTGATACCTTTTAAAAACTACGTACCCACTTGTGTCTATCTACGATGCCTCCATTTAGAATCTTATATCAGAAGTGGGATTCCTTAGGCGTTCTTCTCAATTACGGGGTGATTTGTACATCGTCGCTAACAATATATTGAACGTCATAACGTGAAAACTGGGGAGATATATCATTCATAATGATGAACAAAGGCAATCGATTAATCATCTGAGAGTGAGTAAAAATTATAAATCATTAGTTGCAGAATCTGGAAAAGAAATAGAAGTGATTTTTTTCTGTCCCAACCGACTACTGTCTAGTCTAGACCAATGTGGTTATTTCCCATCACCACGAAATCATAGAAAAAAAAATTACACAAACCGGGAATCCCGGATATCCCCGCATAGCAGCAGGACCCTGCAACAGATTGCGTTATATCATAAATATTCTTGATGAGCATCCGTTGTCAACAATGTTCCGGGAAGTGTGTTATAGGTTTCCGAGAAACGAGTCGCCCGGAAAATGTTTCCGTCAATTTCCGTTGCGGTGAAAAGCGTACACACATTCATGGCGAAAATTTTCATGTTCCTCTCGATCCCAAGAAATGAGAAGCCGAATGGAAATAAAAGAGTTGAAAATAAAAAGGGCTGTAATTGTCAGTAGTGTATTTTCAAAATTGAGCAGAGAGTACTTGATTTGAAACTTGATATAAACCAGCAATCAGTTAGCTTCCTAGGTACAGGATGATTCACCATACATGTCTTCCCCCCCTCTAGCTCGCTTATTTTTGAACCGATTTCAAAATTTGGAAAATCATATATTGTGAAATTATTTTTTAGAAACATCTGAATAATACTCGAAATCATCTCCACGACATTAGGTTGATATGATCAATAACGATCAAATCAATTGGTATACATATCCAATTGTTGAGCAACTTGATGTAATTACCACCATTAGGTATTATTGTTAATGTTTCCTTGACCTCGAATATTCGCTCTTCTCTTTTTTGTTAGATATTCGATGGGTTCGTCTGCCAGTGCCTCCAGTCATTATCAGGATGTCTCAAAGGATAAGTGGCATCCTTCATTTTTTTATTTTTTTTATTTTTTTTTATGTTCTGGTGAACATCGTGAGAACCAAGGGAAATAAGGTAGGAATTGGAGTTCTTCTCAAATTTCTAGAGGTTATATGCCTCGGGAAACACCTCCCTTGGCAATGTGTTCCAGAGCCTCGCTGTTCGTTGGATGAACGAGTCTTTGGAAAGAGATGTTGTGCAGGTCTCCAAAGTGACCACGAAGGGGTGCGAAGCCTCAACTCGACGGGTTAATCTCGCGGGGACTGCCAAGGGAGAAACAATTGTTGATATTTCAGAAGAGCATCGTCCATGAAAATATCTATAAAATAGAGCCAGATCGCCAACTTTTCTACGGTGTTCCAGAGAAGTGAGTGAGTGAAATAGCTCCTGGCCCGAAACAGAAAACCAAGTTTTTGGGGTGCACTTTTAGCAATTGATCTCACGTGATTTTCCCAAGAAATGTTATTGCTGATAGTAATATACCAAGCATCGAAATGGATGTCTTCAAAGGTATGGTTACTCCTGACATGCTTATGTTTGGCACAGTGAGATCGGCTTTTGTGTTGAAAAGGCATGCTTGTGTTTTGCTTGCATTGAAATCTACCAAGTTCGTTTCTGATTTGCCTGGCTGGTATTGGAGCCCTGGAAGCGAAGGCGGTATGGAGGGTACTATCATCCGCGAAGCTGTGTACTGGACATGAAGTTGCTTCCAACGAATCGTTGATATGGAGTTGAAATAGTGTTGGTGCTAGAATTGATCCTTGCGGAACACCAGCTTTTATGATAAGAGAGTCAGATGAAACTCCGTCGACCACTACATGGAGAGACCTGTTTGAGAAAAAATGGAGAAAACTAGCTAGCAGAGAACATAGTTGGGGAAGCAAGCCATAAGATGGAAGCTTGGCGAGGAGTCCGTGGTGCCAGACTCGATCGAATGCCTTGAAGATATCAAGTGCTACGGCTGAGGTTTCACCATATTTTTAATAGATTTCTGCCATATATGTGAGACCTAAGCGAGCAGGTCACCAGTTGATCTCTGATGACGGAAGCCATATTGCCTATCGTTGATAATATCTGAATGTTTCAGGTATTTCATGAGCTCGATGTTGATAGCTTTCTCCATGATCTTTGAAATAATAGATAGCAGTGCGATCGGTCTGTAGTTACTAGGTAGGGTCTTTTTGCCTTTTTTAGGAACTGGTTGTACTCTTGCAATTTTTCAGTTGGACGGGAATATCCCCAATTTGTAAGAGTAGTTGAACAACTTGCAGAGAACAGGTGTCAATTCAGCAGAACAATCGGTGGGATTCCGTCGGAGCCACAAGCTTTGTTGGTGTTGAGACCCAATAAAATCTTCCTTATAGTAAGTACGTTGGCATTTGATCATAAAATAAGTGAAACTTCTAACATTGTGAACTCATCAACCTACTAACTAATATAGAAACTGAATACTAGAGCAATTTGGCACTAATGTGACCATTTGTCGTCACTTCGAATTATATTGTGAGAAACACCATACTCTGTATTATCTCACCCTCAGACCTTTCTCTTCCATGTGACCCTCATCACCCGGTGATCATTTTATTTTGATGACACAGGGTCGCATCTTGCTCGAGCAAATCGGACAGTGATAAGTGACCATCAGCCGTGAAATTGTCACGATGAATATACCGAGTGTCCCTAACATCTATACAGGGTGACACAGAGGGTATCTGGCTACCTCTGTAACTTCTGCATTCGTGAACGGGTTGTTCGGAAATTTGGTACGTAATATGAGCAACCATTTCGGATCTGAACACATTACAAAACAATATGGCGGACTTCCGATTTTTCAGGAAATGACAGCAACTTTGTTTTTTCATATAGAACACCCTGTATATTTTTACACATTCTAGTTCAACAGGTCAAAACGAGTGCGATCTTCATTTCAAATGTAATTTCTTGGAAAATGTTGAAACTGAAATTGTTATTTTATTTAACCTCGTGGAAAAATGCGATGTGGTCAAAGCTATTCACAATGAGACCCACATACTGGAGAAACATATTTTTTTCTGTAAAAAAAAAAGTTTGTGTCACTTATCAATGAATCATTTCAGTCACATCACATTTTGATAAAAAAATCAATTTTTTAAAATGGAACCTCTATGATGGGCCACCTAAACGTCTATCAAGAACATACATTAAGGAAAAAAATGACATATCATTTTTGTATGTCGGAGCAGTAACAAGTTGTATACATTAAAAAATCAACAACTAGTTTAATGAATTTTCTTGCAGATTGAATGATTTTTCAAGTAAGCTGTGGAAAACAACATTTCTGAATCTTGTCATAAGATTGCACTTGTATTGACCTATAGAATTTGAATATGTAAAAATATACAGGGAGCTCCATTTGAAGAAACGAAGTTGCTGGCTTGTCCAGAAAAACCAGAAGTCCGCCATATTGGATTGTAATAACATCAAATCCGAAATGACTGCTTACATAACTGTACCAAATTGCAGAATTGGGGAGACCACTGATTTTTTCTATCGTGTACTCTATACTAAAATACTACTAGCGAATTAATTTTGAATTTTGTCATTCATGCTAAATCGATGAAAACAATAAATTAGAATATATCCATTTCAAAGCACACAATTCCTGCGCCATTTGAAAGTTTGTCAATTCATTGGTGTGACTGGTGCGACGTCTTAGTCCCAACACGCCTATTGTCCTTGAACTGACCAATCACACTGCAATACTGTAGAATGACGAGGTATTAGAGAGAGATAGCTACAGGTTGGGACTAATACGTCACGGCTCCACCATCATATTTGGCTGTTTGAAATATCGAATGAAATATGTTGATTTCAAAACGATATAGATTCGATTCCCTTCAACTTCAACTCATAATATTGATTGTACATCAAACGTAACTCATGATTCGTCGATTAAAAGAGGTTTGCACGGATTTCTTCTCTCAGTGGTCTTCCCCATTGTGCCACTCGGTATAGAAGAGATCTAATCAAAGTGTAGCTATAAATGAAATTATTCTGCGACGGGGACAAAGTATGATATTCCCTGGCAAGGCCGAAAGGGTTAACTAATACCTGATGTATGTGTCAGTGGTGAGTCAAGAGGTACTGTATCAGATGACACAATTCTCAAAAATGTTTACAGCCTTACTAGAAACTTAAAGGACCCCGCACAAAACCATAGGGAATTGGCCCACAGTGGGATTTGCATGAAATTGACATATGTTATTGGTATGGAGTTTCTGATCAAATGTTTTCATGTGACCAATCCTCTAAGACCAAAGATTCAGCTCTCAGGGCCGTATTTAGTATAGGTGCCAAATAAACAATGACACTTTTTTTTTTCAAGCCCATGATTTTTGTATCTCCCATTATAATTTAATTGAATGAGAAATGTTGCGAAATCTTGGCATTTGTCTTTTAGCACAAGTCCTCTGTAAAACATGCCTTGTCCTAAAGGACCGTATTTAGTAAAACTGTATTTGCCAAAGTGCCGAATCGAATTGATTTTGTTATTTCTTTCTTATTTTTTGTCCTATTTCAGTGGTCGTTTGATAGATGAATGTAGATTTCTTTGTGGTCACCATCTTAATATTCAAGAAATATAGGTTTCAACTTTGTTAGTAATGAATCAGATGAAGTTTCAATTAGATGGTAGAGTTATATTCATATTATAGTGTTAGGTAATTGAAAAAGTAAATGACCGATTTCAACAATCGAAACGTGTTCTTATCTTTCCCTGTTACTATGATTCCTAAAAAGCTACGAGAAATATCCTACATAAAGATTAAATGTTAGGACGACCATCTTGAATATTAAGATGGTGACCACTTTTGTTATGTGCACAAAGAAATCTACATTCACCTATCAAACAACCACTGAAATAGGACAAGAAATAAGAAAGTAATAACAAAATCAATTCGATTCGGCACTTTGGCAAATACAGTTTTACTAAATACGGTCCTGTAGGACAAGGCATGTTTTACAGAGGACTTGTGCTGAAAGACAAATTCCAAGATTTCGCAATATTTCACATTCAATTAAATTATAATGGGAGATACAAAAATCATGGGCTTGAAAAAGAAAGTGTCACTGTTTATTTGGCATCTATACTAAATACGGCCCTGAGAGCTAAATCTTTGGTCTTAGAGGATAGGTCACATGAAAACATTTGATCAAAAAAAATTTGTTCTAAAATTTGTTCTATCCGTCATTCGGTTGCCCCCTTACGAGCAACCCTCAAAAGTCTTCGAAAGTCTTGTGCGAGCAAGGAATGACGGGGGCCTTACCTTTTAACGTGTGATCCAAAACACTTTCTTGGGCCATCAGAAAAATTTCTGCAGTCGACGGGGATCGAACCCACGACCGGCAAGCGAATGCGAATTAGAATATAGACACTCTGTCCGCACGGCTACCTGGCCACCCAACTCCATACCCATAACATTGGCGAATTTCAGACAAATCCCACTGTGGGCCAATTTCCTATGGTCTTGTGCGGGGTCCTTTGCCGTTTTTTTACCCACGGTGAATTTTTTTATTTCGAAGAATTGTATTGATATATTAGTGAGAGGAGTCTGATAATTGTCTATTGGTTCCTCTGAAGCATACTATAACATGCTATAACGTCGTCTACATATCTTTTTAGATTTGACAATAAGAAAAACTATAACGATGAGATGATTTATCAATTTGTTATGATCCTCTCCACACTTCAATCCTCTTTCTAGATGGAATTTAAAAGAAGCTTCTGTGTCAGCGAAACATTTATAATGTGTTCAATAACTTTTTGTAAATCTTATCGTTCGTGAATGTTTTATAACAATTACTAAGGCTTTCCATCAAGTACTGGCCGAGCAAGAAAAAATGAATTACATTCTTCTGATACCAATCAACATTAGACATGATGATGATGTGAAATGGAGAATGCAAGATTTGTATGATTTATGATGAATAATTTGTTAAAAAAAATATACCGGAAAGCCGTTTTTGCCTGGCGTGCCTGAAGAGCCCTAATAACATAAAAAAAACAAAATCAGCTGTTTCAAAACGTGAATCAATCACACCTATAGAGCTACTCAGCTGCCCTCATAAATTATCAATAATGCAATTTTTTTCTGTTTTGACTAATAACTTACTAACTGTCACCGATTTCGATAAACTTATTTTAGTTGACCCAATAATATTACGTAAGCAAATTTCATTGATTACCAAATAGAACTACCATGTTTCTTGTGAGAAAATACATTTCTACCAACTTTACTAAAATGAATTTGTGAAAAACTAAGAAATTGAGCTACTATCGACATATTTTTTTATTATTTTGTGTAACTACTAACTGTCGATCTCCTCGTAACAAAATATATTTCCACCGTCGGTATTTTGAATTTTATTCGGCTTAATCTTATCCTAGTATTTTTTTGAATTCCGATGTGAAATTTTCTTACCGAATACCACTCTAGTTTCAATTAAAAGCCGGAAGTTCTTCCTCGGAGACGATTATTTATAAAATTTCAAAATATTCTTGATCTCGAAAAAATTTCCGGTAATAATTGAAGCCCTCGGAAAATTATAAGTGGAAATTATATTGAAATAGTATTCATATTTTCATTTTATAGAGACGAGGAGAAATAATCCCAAAAAAATCTGGAATAACGGATATTTTTCGATTTGTAATTTTTGGTATCGTGGGCTTTTCTTGAGAGCAGCTGAGAGCTCCCGGATGAGGTAATTCTTCCATGTAATTACCGGAATACGTTCCACTCACCGGAGGTCCGGATTCTCCCAAATCGCCTTTCTTGCCTTTGCGACCTCTTTTGCCCGGAGCGCCAGGGGGTCCGGGGGGTCCAGGGGGACCTGCAATCAACAAAAATATGTTTATTATACAAGGGAAAAAAGTAGTAGATTTTAGCGAAGTCGAATGGAAGATAAAAGTTGCAGTTTTTTCTCGGAGACGGTATTATTGACTTGATTCGGAACTGTAGCACAACAAAAGCCATCAACAGTGTATTTCTATGTGATATATATCCGGGTAAAGAGTACCCACTTTTTTCCCACGTGAAAAAAGTAATTTATGAAAAGTGACATTTTATAACCTGCCAACAAAGATGAAATGCCAAACTTATTTCCCGTCACAGAAAAAATAACTATTTATGAAAGTGAAAATTAGATGCATATGGAAGCTTAGAGATATTTGGGAATAGTAAAAGAATAATGAATAAGGATAATGGACTCATCCCATATACTTAGTTTATAAGTAGCCCACTCGGATAGATCATTCAGTTTTAATCTTCTCCTGAAGATGCTAACATAGTTAGCGAAACACGTGTCGAGATGTAAAAAATCGGTTTGGTTAGTAGTAAAACAGTGTATAGTGTATTATCGTGCCAAAGATTCCAGTCTTAGATATATATTTTTTTTATGTTCTGGTTCCCACGAAAAGGGATACTCGTTCAGAGAGCATCGTTAGAACCAAAGGAACACCTCCCTTGGTTGTGTGTTCCAGAGCCTCGCTGTTCGTTGGATAAACGAGTCTTTGGAAAGAGGTCCAAAGTGACGAAGGGATTTGAAGCCTTAACTCGACGGGTTAATCTCGCGGGGACTGCCAAGGAAGCAACAATTATTGTTGACATTTCAGAAGAGCATCGTCCATGAAAATATCTATAAAATAGAGCCAGATTGTCAACTATTCTACGGTGTTCCAGAAAAGTGAGTGAGTTTGTGAGCGAGGCATCACCCACGAGATGAATGGGCTTGTATCACAAAAAAAATTTATTTCATAATTCGATAGAACTCACCCAAACTAGCTCACCACCGCAAACCGTTTCTTGCTGTGAGCTCCCTACGTTCTATAAAAAATTATTGAAATCCCCGATTTTTCAGACCTCTGAAAACGAGGCGATGATGTGGCGTCAAAACCCCAATACTGAAACAAGACTATTCCAGACAGAGATGAATGATACGTGATTTCTGACAGAGTGAATTAGCGCGAGATCACGGTTGAAAGCTCCGGTTGAAAGAATCAATATATCAGTTGCCTCAGTCACCTTCGGGCGTTTGGTATTTTCTTTTAACTATGGCGAGATGAGGTTTCTACGTCATAAGAGGGTCCGTTTTCAGAAGGTACTATTATTTATGTTCAAAAATGAAACATTCCAGTTAATTTTTCGATCGAATTATGTCGTCAATCATTATTTATGTATAAAAGGATCATTATAAACATGGTTTGAGTTAAAAGTTCTACTAAGGTGTACACGCCCATTACCCTGTTTTAGACAGAATCCAACAGTTTCAGGGTATGTTTGGGTGCTGCACTCCAAATATGGGAACAGTACTCCAGGACAGGTCGGATCTATGCCTTATAGATCATAAGCAGCTGACTGGAAGTGAAATAGCTCCTGGCTCGAAACAGAAAACCAAGTTTTTGGGGTGCACTTTTAGCAATAATTGATCTCACGTGATTTTCCCAAGAAAGGTTATTGAAGATATACTGAATAATTATGTAACTATTCGAATGCAAATACATAATATTATTATCATTATCATTTGTCCCCTGAAGGCACAATCTTGGTTGCCTCCCAACAAAAACAATTCCTCCCCTAAGCTTCTCATTTGAATTGTTAAATTATTCACATTTGATTTAGCGATGAGGAAATCTAAATACTTGTCGACTCCTCCATCTTATATAACCACCCCCAGAGCAGCTTCGTGTACCCTAATACAGGATGTCTGCATTCTCTGCTCACTGTAGGAGAGTTCCTATAGATGAATTTTAACAAGGGGAAGCTTTCGTGACTGTTCTATAATAATATTCTTGGAAATATTAGTGGGATGCAGTCTGGACCAATGAATCAATCAAATTTCTTCGTTATTTGTCGTCGAGCTTTCGAAAATTTTTATTTTCTTTATCAAGCTCGACGACAAATAACGAAGAAATTTGATTGATTCATTGGTCCAGACTGCATCCCACTAATATTTCCAAGAAGATGAATTTTAATGAATATGGAATCAATTTCGCATATCTGCTGATGTCATATTATCATATTCTGCTGGCAATTTCTTGTAATATATCAATCCAATGAAACATACACCGTAAAAAAATCGGCGACCTTTCAATTTTTTATAGATACTTCCACGGAAAATTTTCCGACGAGCTAGACTATACCAGAACTAGTTCGTCTATAGAACGGCGAAGCTTTGGAATTCTCTGCCAATGGAAGTATTCATAGATAGATAGATAGATATATAGATAGATTTTATTGAAGTTTTCAATTTAGGACAGTTGAAAAACTCAAGTCATAGGCACTAATATAGATTACAAACAAAGATGACCATCAAATATGAAAAAGTATCTGATATTTCACTAGCTAAAACAAAATGAGATGAAATTTCAGTAAAAATATAACGAAATGTAAATATAACAGACAAACAAAAACACAAAGAATCATTGAAATCTGATGCTGAAAATTATAATTCCAAGAATTCCTGTAGTGAATTGGGCGTCCTGATTCCGAATCCGAAGTGATTTTCAGCCTATTTTGACTCCTAATATCAGAGAAATTTATGGAATCTGAAAGAATACAGAAATAAAATCTTTTTCGGAAAGTGTACTTTTTTGAAAAACTTTGAGGAACTAGGAAAGGCGTCTACTCTTTGGTCACAATATTCAATGTGGCATAGTGCCACATTATGAAATGAATACCAATAAGCTACATTACTCGGATTCTTTGAATAAGTGCAGTTGTAGAAAAAGTATAGTGTACAACATGTGGGAAAAGCACTTTACTCACTCGTGTGTTTGCATCACTCGCCCTTCAGGCTCGTGCCACAAACTTTTACACTCGTGAGAAAAGTTGAACTTTTCCCACGTGATGGACAATATACTATTCCTTCCGTGGGATTACATTGACAACTTTGTTTCCTTGAATAAGGGAGCAGATGCCTACTTTCGATTCAGTGAGTAAATAAAAATAATTATTTTTGTTTGCCTTCAGCAAGCATCCATCACAAGTGTACGCTGTGATATCCTGATTCCTCTCAAATTATTTTAAATAAACAGTGAGTCGTTTCATTGGCAGTGAGTTTGCTCAAAATGTTTGCTGCCGGCGGTATGAGGGTTGTATTTTAATATGCACCCTCGTTTCATCATATACAGAACGGTACTTTCCAAATTAGATTAGAAAAGTCAATGATAGAATTAGGATTTGTATCAAATTTCGAATGTTTGCATTTCCCTTCATGGGAAAGGGAGGAACTCCAAACTAAACTAACATTCAAAATGAACAACCATTCGATTCCATTTTTTTTGGGGGGGTTGTGTAAAAACTTCACAAACGATAAGATTTCCACAAAATTCTCAAACACACGGTAGCGTCGTCAGGTGATATACTGGTACAATGAACTAAACTAACGTTGGCTTGCTTAACTTTTAGATATCTTACTTTCCCAACCTGAAGGATTAGTTACCTGTGGACAGGTACGATAAACCTCCATTTTCGGAAAGGCACAATATCTACATTAAAATAAGGTATACCGGATTAACTTGAAAGAGTTGATAGCAAACACTTATTATGACTTACTAAGAAAACAAATTCAACAGTGGTGAACTATTGAGGTCTAATTGATCATCAAGTAAAATGTCAGAATTTTTGAGTTTGTTGATTTCTAATGATTCAAAATGATTGAATTTCAGTCCTTTATATTCTACGTGCAGAATTTCGAAATTATCATCAAAACTATGGTTTTCTTCTAATATATGGTTGGCGTATGTTGAATTTGTTTTCTTTTTCTTTTTCTTCTTCTTAGTGAGAGGACACACAGGAGAGAAAATCCGAAAGTCTAGAGAAAAGTAATCTTTTCAGCTAGAAAAGTCCTTGTGTTTGTGTCTTCCTAACATTTTGAATCGCCATCTGTTCGAAAATTAAATGGGTTAGACCACAGAAGCTCGCCGAAATGCCCCTAATTCAAAATAATGGTAAATTTGTTGCGCATGAAATTGGTTTCAAGACACCGTCAGATAAGCTAATGAATATAAAACAGTGGATAACTTTATCATGGATGGAATCCCATTAATGGAAGATGATGGCCCTCAGTCATTTTCTATAATAAGATACCTACGGGTAATATCTCAACTGGCACACTAATTACATGTATCTGGAACACCACACACGGTGAGGAGTGTTTATACTGGGTGAGATAATAAATCGAAATCAATGGTGACCACTTTGAAATAGTATACCATAAGGTGCACAGAGGTAAAACCGACAAAACTTATGGGGATATAGACTTTTTTTTATGTTCTGGTTCCACGGAAAGGAATATCCTGTAATGATCAGAGAACATCGTGAGAACCAAGGGAAATAACGTAGGAATTGATGGTATTCTTCTTGAATTTCTGAAGGTTATGAGCCTAGGCGAACACCTCCCTTGGCAATGTGTTCCAGACCCTCGCTGTTCGTTGGATGAAAGAGTCTTTGTTGGTATTTCTGAAGAGCATCGTCCATGAAAATATCTATAAAATAGAGCAAGATCGCCAACTTTTCTACGGTGTTCCAGAGAAGTGAGTGAGTTCGTGAGCGAGGCATCCCCCACGAGACGAATTGTTTTTTTTTGGACCGAATACAACTGTTTTAAGGTATGTTTGGATGCTGCACTCGAAATATGGGAACAGTATTCCAAGACAGGTCGTATCTGTGCCTTATAGATCATAAGCAGCTGACTGGAAGTGAAATAGCTCCTGGTTCGAAACAGAAAACCAAGTTTTTGGGAAGCACTTTCAGTAATAATTGATCTCACGTGATTTTCCCAAGAAAGGTTATTGCTGATAGTAATACTAAGCATCGAAATGGATGTCTCCAAAGATATGGTTACTCCTGACAAGCTTATGTTGGGCACAGTGAGATCGGCTTTTCTAGAGAAAAGACATGCTTGTGTTTTGTTTGCATTGAAATCCACCAAGTTATTGGATCCTCATTCGAGAATTGTTGCCAAGTCCATATTTATGTTGTCAACATTTCTCCCTCGCTCGTGTCTGATTTGCTTGGCTGGTATTGAAGCCCTGGAAGAGAAGGCGGTATAGAGGGTACTATCATCCGCGAAGCTGTTTACTGGACATGAAGTTGCTTCTAACAAATCGTTGATATGGAGTAGGAATATTGTTGGTGCTAGAATTGATCATTGCGGAACACCATAATTCATGATAAGAGAGTCAGATGAAACTCCGTCGACCACTACATGGAGAGACCTGTTTGAGAGAAAACTAGCTAGCCGAAAACATAGCTAGCGAGGCAAGCCATAAGATGGAAGCTTGGCGAGGAGTCCGTGGTGCCAGACTCGATCGAATGCCTTGGAGATATCAAGTGCCACGGCTAAGGTTTCACCATATTTTTCAATAGATTGCTGCCATATATGTGAGACGTAAGCGAGCAGGTCACCAGTTGATCTCCTAGGATGGAAGCCATATTGCCTATCGCTGAAAATACCTGAATGTTCCAGGTATTCCATGAACTCGATGTTGATAGCTTTCTCCATGATCTTGGAAATAATAGATAGCAGTGCGATCGGTCTGTAGTTGCTAGGTAGGGTCTTCTTGCAATTTTCCAGTTAGACGGGAATATTCCCAATCTGCAAGAGTACTTGAACAACTTGCAGAGAACAGGTGTTAGTTCGGGAGCACATTTCTTGAGAACAATCGGTGGGATTCCGTCGGAGCCACAAGCTTTGTTAGTGTTGAGACCCAATAAAATCTTCCTTATAGTACGTAGTCAGAAAAAGATGAAGACGAAGATGATGAGGTTAACTGAGAAAAGGAGAAGACTTTAGACGCTGATGATGCCGAAGGTGAAATTGATGAAGATGAAGAGGAAGACGACATAGTTGCAGAATGAATGTTGAGTTGATTGACTATAAGAATTTCCTAATATCAATACCTATCATTTATATTCACTATCTTGTATCACAAATATTGAAACGTATTGAAATATAAAGTTCATTTATTAGAATAGATTTTGAATGTATGTCATTAATCCTGGTATTGATCTCACGCATTTCTGTGATAAATGACCATAAATGACATGAATGACGGTCATATGGCTGGTCATGGTCACGATTTTTGAATGCCTGTCATTTCTCATCACTGGAAATTATATTGATGTTGTTGACATGATCTACCACATATCCACTTCGAAGAGAATATAATTGAGAGATTTTCTGAAGTTGACAATGCGATCTCACCCCTCAGTACGGTCCTGTGATCTCGTGAACTCCTTTCAGTAAAAGTTGGATCTCAAGAGATATGGCTTCGCAGAAAACGCTAACTGAATATCGATGGAAGCGTTTAAAACTTTCTCGAGTCCTATAAAGTCTATGACGAACTAATGAGTTTTTTGAAGTTTATTAGAAAATCCCGATAGTTCAAAGAAGCACTAATAGGAGATCTTCCCGGATATCGTGTTCTGTCTTCTGCAGACGAAGCCAAGATTGAGATTATGGTATATACTCTTATTTTTCCACTACAGAAAAACTCCAATGAGTTGATACTTTCCTCTGAGCAAAGAAAGATTCGATGCTGAAACAAGTGGCTGTCGTCAATGTCTATGATATCAAAATAGTAGATTACGTAGACATAAATTCAAGTTAACACTTCGAAATTGTACGACTTTTCAAGTGGATAAAAAGAACTCTGTAAGAATCCCAATCCCGTTCAATCCCAAGGAAACGAAGGGACTTGATAAGGTTTTCAAAGACTTAGGACAAAGAGCTCAAAACCGGTCTGTAGGTGTCTAGCGTGGCCTGGCTAAATCGAGATGAATAAGCATTCAGGAAAGAATCAGTATTCGTTTATACGAGTCGATGCATAGATTTCGGGAGGATGTTGAGGAGGTTGTTTGTGAAAATTTCGATGAAGCATTTCCGCTGCGCTTGTTGAAACGAAAAAAATCCAAACTCTGGTACCAAAAAAAATATTTTTAAAAGTAGTAGGTACGTAAGATGGGTGTATTTTCATATATATGTCATGTTGTTATTCTTGTTAAATCACAGGACAGAAATTCATCCACCGAGTAAAAACTGTGTTTCAGTAGAAGCTGTTTGATAGCTAATTTAAATTTTGAGGAGCTGAGCTCTTTGAAAGACTCTGGTACTTTGTTATATAAATTCAAATTGATTGAGTTCTTTGATGAAATATTGAGACGAAATCTAGGATTGATGAGCTGGGAGTTATTTCTGGTGGAGTAGCTGTGTAGATCTTTATGTCTGCTATAGCTGTGAACATGATCATGTATTTCAACCAAACAATAATACACATACAGTGCAGGAAGTGTCAATATTTCCAATGCCTTGAATAAGGGTTTACATGAATCTTTGTAAGCTGCCTTGGCAATTACCCTAACTGCTTTCTTTTGTTGAATGAAGGCACGGTTTGCGTGGGTAGAGTTACCCCATAAAATTACGCCATAACTCAGATGTGAGTGGAACAGTGAGAAGTATGACATTTTCAGAACTTCCTCATCAACAGTATTCCTCAACCGCCTGAGGATGAAGGTTTGACTTGACAACTTTTTACACAGTATGTCAATGTGTTCAGCCCACCTTAGTTTGCTGTCTAGGGTGATACCTAACAGTTTTACTGGTACATTTGTGGCAACGACAGTGTTGGAGGAAAAGGTAATTGACTGTGTTTTGGAGTCATTTTGAATCAGGTTGTTAGGAATGAGCCACTCACTGATTCTGTTAGAAGCTTCAACATCATTCTGATGAAGTTCTGTTGAATTCAGGGCGGAATTGTAAAAAGTTATATCATCAGCGAACAATATACACTGACTTGGTTTGATGTGATAGAATATATCATTTATAAATATTATGAACAGAAGTGGCCCAAGAACTGATCCTTGGGGCACTCCTGAGGTTATCGGCTTACACGCTGACGTATTATTCTTGTATGACACGTATTGAGTTCTCCCGCATATACAGGGTGATTCAAAAGTAAGCGGCATCCTTTCAGAGGCGTATTCCTTGCTTGAAAATAAGGCAAAAAGTTCCTATTGATAAGGATCCGAAAATGCTTCCTAAGGGAGCTACGGCCCTTTGAATAGGACACCTCAAAGACGGTTTTTTCTCTATAACTTTAAAATCCTTCACAACAAATTTTTAAAAATTGGTGTACGGCATAAACATTCGATGGTAAATAGGACTCCGTATTCGAAATTTCAGAATTTCATTCAGGGGCGTCACATGCGGGAGAGGGTAAGTGTAAAAATATCCCTTCTTCTCCGGATATTCAGGTTACTGTGATTTCGTTTGGAAATTATTTCGAATACGGAGTCCTATTTACCATCGAATGTTTATGCCGTACACCAATTTTTAAAAATTTGTTGTGAAGGATTTTAAAGTTAT
Organism: Phaedon cochleariae; assembly: GCA_918026855.4. Classification (NCBI taxonomy): domain Eukaryota; kingdom Metazoa; phylum Arthropoda; class Insecta; order Coleoptera; family Chrysomelidae; genus Phaedon; species Phaedon cochleariae. The sequence continues at coordinate 29,408,849 of OU896723.1, forward strand.
AGAGAAAAAACCGTCTTTGAGGTGTCCTATTCAAAGGGCCGTAGCTCCCTTAGGAAGCATTTTCGGATCCTTATCAATAGGAACTTTTTGCCTTATTTTCATGCAAGGAATACGCCTCTGAAAGGATGCCGCTTACTTTTGAATCACCCTGTATATGTCTCGAAAAAGGAGTAAGCTGTCCCTCGAACTCCATAAAGTTCAAGCTTTTCAAGTAAACCTCGATGTGGAATGAATATTATTGTTCAGTAGCATCAAAAATAACCAAAGATATCATACCAATAGTGGATCCACTTCATAATTTGAACAAGATGAGCTCTCCTATAGACTCCCTTTTTTTGTATGATACATATTTGAGTGAACTAAAATCTGGGATAATAGAAATCAAAAATAAAAACTCTGCTGGTGAAAACAACCTCTCAGCAAAGCTGCTCGTTCAATTGCCGGATGAAGCTCTTGAAGCCTTAGTAACAGCTATAAATACATCGTTTACCACTGGTGTGTTTCCTTCACGCTTAAAATCTGCGGAAGTATTACCAGTCCACAAAGGAGGTGCCATTGATGAACCTAGTAATTACAGACCGATCTCAATTCTATCAACGTTATCAAAAATCATCGAAAAACTAGTCAAACGCAGGATGGTGGGCTTTTTGGAAAAGCACAAGATTTTAACTCCCGTACAATTTAGTTTCCAATATGATAAAAATACGACTGATGCCTTTTTGAATTTACTTGAAAACATCTACAGAACTCTAAACGATAAGGCTGCGGCAGTATTTCTGGACCTTTCTAAGGCGTTTGATTGTGTGTGTCATGAGATCCTCCTGTAGAAACTTTCCCATTATGGATTTCGGGGAACAATATTAGAATTGTTCAGATCTTATCTCACTGGTAGAAGCCAAAAAATATCATTGAACAATAATACAACCGAAAGTGGAAAAATAGTAAACGGAGTTCCTCAAGGGTCAGTCTTGGGCCCGATTTTATTCTTGCTGTATGTTAACGATCTGGCTAAATTGGATATATCTGGAACATGCTTCTTATTTGCGGATGACACCACGGTATTTTGGCGTAATGGAGACTCGAACTATATACTCTGATTTAGAAAAAATAAAAAATTGGTGTGAATCGAATATTTTGTCGCTGAATCTTTCTAAAACAAATCTGGTCACATTTAAGTGGGATTTGGATCAGGTAACTTTAGGTTGTCAGACGGTTGAAAGTAATCTCGTAACGAAATTCCTCGGTATATTTATTGATAATAATTTGAAGTTTGACACACAAACTAATGCACTGAGAAAGAAATTGTCTTCTGGTTGCTTTGCCGTGAATGTCATATCTCGTGAACTCGGATTTTCAGCTTCAATGACCGCATACTATTCATTTATGGAGAGTCATCTTAGGTATGGAATTCCATTTTGAGGCTCTGTCTGCAAATATAAAATACTAACAATATCCGAAATTTTTATTATAGAGACTGTTTGCTCGCTTCACAAACATAAAGAAAAGTTCTTGAATCGAGCAGAAAGGCATGCACGAAAGGAGATGATACTTGTCCTTCCACTCCCCACATCAACTTTGACCAAGCATTCTCAAATCTATAGAAGTAGACAGATATATAATCATTCACCGAAACAAATAACAGCAATCAATGTTGTATTTTTGTTGGAAACAAACAAAATTGAGTCTTCTAGATTCATACTAAAAAGACTTTCAATTCTTGTTTATAAATGCCAATTTAAGCGACTCGATTCCGAAAAATTTTGCCTCGGCGCCATTTTCATTATATTGTGGCCTCAGCTATGAAACTAACGACCCGCCACTGATCAGTCTATATAGAAACATTCCCACAGCAGAATCTAATAGTCCTAGTCATCATTTTTTATTACATCTCCGTGTAATGCGACTCGCTGTAAATTTCGAAAATCTTGTGTCACATTGTATTAATTATGATTATTTTTAGTGCTTTTCCCGTGTCGCTGCGTTACCAATTCCATAAAACGAAGTTTGTAAGACAGCGATAATTCTCGGTGACACTAATGGACAGTTTGGGATATTATGTTGAAACGCTGAAGAAATTGAATGCGAGAAAATTAGAATTCCTAAAGATACGATAGGTATTCATTAGCTTCAGTGAAAGTCAATTTTCCACTGAACTCTCTTCAAAATCGAAGAGCTAACAAGTATTTATTCTTTCATGTTCTGGTTTCCATGAAAAGGGATATCCTGTAATGTTCAGAGGACATAGTGAGAACCAAGGAAAATAAGGTAAGAATTGACGTTCTTCTTAAATTTCTGGAGATTATATGCCTCGGGGAACACCTCCCTTGGCAATGTGTTCCAGAGCCTGGCTGTTCGTTGGATGAACGAGTCTTTGGAAAGAGATGTTCTGCAGGTCTCAAAAGTGACCACGAAGGGATGCGAAGCCTCAACTCGACGAGTTAATCCGTTCGCGGGGTCTGCCAAAGGAGGAACAATTATTGTTGTTATTTCAGAAGACCATCGTCATTGGAAATATCTATGAAATAGAGCCAGATCGCCAACTTTTCTACGGTGTTCCAGAGAAATGAGTGAGTTATGAAGCGAGGCATCACCCACGAGACGAATTGCCCTTTTTTGGACAGAATCCAACAGTTTCAGGGTATGTTTGGGTGCTGCACTCCAAATATGGGAACAGTATTCCAGGACAGGTTGGATATGTGCCTTATAGATCATAAGGGAAGCTACTACACCAGAAATATAGATCCAAAAATCCTGTCACTTGAGGATATTTGGAAGGGATCATCTGATTCTGACAATCTTCTACATTTAATTCTACTTCTATTTTGAGAATACTTCTTAGTTTTGGTAGAGAGTTGTTCGACCTATCTCTAGGTTGACGACAAAAGAATGTGTCACTCACTTTGACGTGTTCCTTCGTCCGACACTGGTCTTGCTAGCCAGCGTTGGGTTTTTAGTAGCGATCATTCGTATCAAAATCTAGTACGCAATTGTAATAGATCGTCGAGTAGATCGTACTAGATTCGATAAGTGATGAAAACTATAGAAAAAAATGAAAATAAAACTTTATTTGGGTAGTTTTGAAACAATATAAATACTCAATGACTACTATAACGAAAAATTAAAGGAAATGAATAACTCAGTCAATAATAAAAATCTGAAATAAAACAAAATACATACTCTTTAGAAATGGAAGGTGAATTCTTATACAGTGAACGCGTACAGGTTGTGGAGAAAAGCTCAGACACGTCAGTTGTCTGTTTCAGATGCGCAATCCTTGGTATACTCATATTCTTGACATCATCATTATAAATTACATTATTATGAATGAAATAAAAGAACGTACTAGATAATGGAGGTTGTATCTGTTATCGTAATAGCGTACTAAGCAAGGTGTGATAGTAATAGATTTAGTACAGTTGTAATAGCATCCCCAACGCAATGCTAGCACGATTAAATCTTCAGGGGATGATTGAGGGGAAGGGGAGGGTCATAGCAATATTTGTGATACAACTTGATATTTCTCTTTAAAATTGGCAACTGGGAGGAGGGCCAAGAGATACCTCATTCTGAATACTTTTTTCACACAGATGATTTAAGAAATCTCAGTTCGAAGAATTAGATTTTGAAATCTCAATTCACGCCCTACAGGGGTTTTTTCATCCATTGAAGTAAACAAACATAGAAAATGTATTCAGTGAGTCAAAAGATGACTGATAGGTTCTAGACACACTGTAGGATGTTTGATCTCAGTCTTCCACTTTTTGTAACAAGTGCAGATGGCTATAAAGTTCAGTTAGCACTTTGTTCAGGAAACTACTAATCCAGTTGAAATCATTCCAGCAAAACATGTAGGTCAGACTAGAAAACCATTGATAATAGGTTCAAGGAACATCTAGCACAATCTAGGTATCGTAGATTTCAGAAGTTAAGTGAAAAAATAATGTTCAACCACCACAGTCAGGACTAAAAATGTTTGAAAACCAGACGTACGAGTATTTCGATGCAGGAATAAGTTGTTTTGAAAACTGGTGAAATAGTGTTATGTGGTGGCAAAGTTCAAGGTCACTTCCTCGAATCTCCAGTTCAGATGAAATTGATAGATTCCCTATTTTCTAGAAAAAAAGCTGCGAGAATCACCGTCAACTTTGGCTAACAACCTTGAGATTATTCGCCAAACTCGGAACGTTAAACGTTGGTCAATTTTCCACACGAGCGCTTGGAAAAGCGCCAGTGAAAGTTCGAACGGGAAGTTTCTTGTCGAGAAAGTACACAGAATGCGTCCGATGAATTCTAAGCAGAATCACCCAAAGAATCCAGATGAAACTCTGAAAGATTATTCACATTGAAAGGAGTCGGTGGAAAATTCAAACTGAAACTGTTAGAACACATGAAAGTTATCAACTGTCGATTTTGCCACAATATCACAACGCTGCAGGAGAATGGTATTTGTAAATTGCAATGTTGCTGCAAGGTTTCTAATATAATTGTCCTTTGACGCATTTATTTCAAGTCTTTAGCATATAGTTTAATATCACATTTGTTATCATACATTGATGTTTCTTGGATGTATCGAGCATTATTGTACATGCAATCTCTATGGAATGTTGCAGCTATATTGAATACTGTAAACACGGACGTATAGCGGGAGAAGACCAAAATGTACTTGATGACATTGAATACAGGTGAGTCATAGAAAACAATTAATAATGATTTTTTGGCACAATGAAGACTTGATGGTATTTGTCGGTAGGAGATTAAAACTAAAACTTTTCGAGTGAATAATAATTTTCAACTGTCGATTTTGCCACAATATTATACTTTTGCAGATGCATTCGCAGTCATCCAGAAATGTTGCAGAAGAATCATATTTGTATATTGCAATTTCAATATTCAGAAAAGTTGATGCAATGTCACGAATATTATTCATAGTTGATGCAAAAAATGAGCATGAGATGAAAGAAATATTATTGACTTGTTAGATCAATTCAGAGATTTCCATATTTGTGTTATGATTGTGCTCGAACATATTATTTTATGCTTAACTGGACGATACTTCGATTGTGATAGATGTTCCTTGAACCTAGTTCCGATGGTTCTTCCAGATTGACCTACATATGTTTCACGATGAAATTCCATTAAATCTTGGGGAGTAGGAACATAAAAAAGTGAGCGCCATCAGCGATGTTTATGCTCTATAATCTTGTCTGAGAGACGTTATGATAACGATACCGAAGAAGAGATCAATTTCGAGATTTCCATTTCTCTGTTATGATTGTGCTCGAACATATCATTTTATGCTTAACTGGACGATACTTCGATTGTGCAAGATGTTCCTTGAACCTAGTTCCGATGGTTCTTCTAGATTGACCTACATATGTTTCACGATGAAATTTCATCAAATCTTGGGGAGTAGGTATGGATCGAAAATTCTTCCACTTCGTTTGCATTTCATCTAGATGATGTTCTTCCATTCATTTATGTTAATGAGGCTCTCACAAAGGACGAAATTTCTAAATGGAACGAATAAACGTTCTTTTCAATATTTCCGCTTCTGGTCCCTGTTATGATTGTGCTCGAACATATCATTTTATGCTCAACTGGACGATACTTCGATTGTGCTAGATGTTCCTTGAACCTATTTTTGATGGTTCTTCTAGATTGACCCACACATGTTTCACGATGAAATTTCATCAAATCTTGGAGTGTAGGTATGGATCGGAGATTTTTCTACTTCGTTTGCAGTTTATCTAGATGATGTTCTTCCATTCATTTATGTTAATGAGGCTCTCACAAAGGACGAAAATTCAAGATGGAACGAATAAACGTTCTTTTTGATATTTCCGCTTCTGGTCTCTGTTATGATTGTGCTCGAACATATCATTTTATGCTCAACTGGACGATACTTCGATTGTGCTACATGTTCCTTGAACCTAGTTCCGATGGTTCTTCTAGATTGACCTACATATGCCTCACGATGAAATTTGATTGAATCTTGGGAAGTAGGTATGGATCGAAAAATCTTCCACTTCGTTTGCAGTTCATCTAGATGATGTTCTTCCATTCATTTATGTTAATGAGGCTCTTACAAAGGACGAAAATTCAAAATGGAACGAATAAACGTTCTTTTCAACATTTCCGCTTCTGGTCTCTGTTATGATTGTGCTTGAACATATCATTTTATGCTCAACTGGACGATACTTCGATTGTGCTACATGTTCCTTGAACCTAGTTCCGATGGTTCTTCTAGATTGACCTACATATGCCTCACGATGAAATTTGATTGAATCTTGGGAAGTAGGTATGGATCGAAAAATCTTCCACTTCGTTTGCAGTTCATCTAGATGATGTTCTTCCATTCATTTATGTTAATGAGGCTCTTACAAAGGACGAAAATTCAAAATGGAACGAATAAACGTTCTTTTCAACATTTCCGCTTCTGGTCTCTGTTATGATTGTGCTCGAACATATCATTTTATGCTTAACTGGACGATACTTCGATTGTGCAAGATGTTCCTTGAACCTAGTTCCGATGGTTCTTCTAGATTGACCTACATATGTTTCACGATGAAATTTCATTAAATCTTGGGGAGTAGGTATGGATCGAAAATTCTTCCACTTCGTTTGCAGTTCATCTAGATGATGTTCTTCCATTCATTTATGTTAATGAGGCTCTCACAAGGGACAAAAATTCAAGATGGAACGGATAAACGTTCTTTTTGATATTTCCGCTTCTGGTCTTTGTTATGATTGTGCTCGAACATCATTTTATGCTCAACTGGACGATACTTCGATTGTGCAAGATGTTCCTTGAACCTAGTTCCGATGGTTCTTCTAGATTGACCTACATATGTTTCACGATGAAATTTTAATAAATCTTGGGGAGTAGGTATGGATCGAAAATTCTTCCACTTCGTTTGCAGTTCATCTAGATGATGTTCTTCCATTCATTTATGTTAATGAGGCTCTCACAAAGGACGAAAATTCAAAATGGAACGAATAAACGTTCATTTTAATATTTCCGCTTCCGGTCCAATACTCCTCTCTCTCAATTCAGTGAAATAAATGAAAGAAAACACATTTCGCGATTCATAGCCGAACGTAAAAAAGTGAGCGCCATCAGCGATGTTTATGCTCTTTAATCTTGTCTGAGAGACGTTTTGATAACGAAAACGAAGAAAAGATCAATTTCGAGATTTCCATTTCTCTGTTATGATTGTGCTCGAACATATCATTTTATGCTTAACTGGACGATACTTCGATTGTGCAAGATGTTCCTTGAACCTAGTTCCGATGGTTCTTCTAGATTGACCTACATATGCCTCACGATGAAATTTGATTAAATCTTGGGGAGTAGGTATGGATCGAAAATTCTTCCACTTCGTTTGCAGTTCATCTAGATGATGTTCTTCCATTCATTTATGTTAATGAGGCTCTCACAAAGGACGAAAATTCAAGATGGAACGAATAAACGTTCTTTTTAATATTTCCGCTTCTGGTCTCTGTTATGATTGTGCTCGAACATATCATTTTATGCTCAACTGGACGATACTTCGATTGTGCAAGATGTTCCTTGAACCTAGTTCCGATGGTTCTTCTAGATTGACCTACATATGTTTCACGATGAAATTTTAATAAATCTTGGGGAGTAGGTATGGATCGGAAATTCTTCCACTTCATTTGCCTTTCATCTATATAGATGATGTTCTTCCATTCATTTATGTTAATGAGGCTCTCACAAAGGACGAAAATTCAAAATGGAACGAATAAACGTTCTTTTTAATATTTCCGCTTCCGGTCCAATACTCCTCTCTCTCAATTCAGTGAAATAAATGAAAGAAAACACATTTCTCGATTCATAGCCGAACGTAAAAAAGTGAGCGCCATCAGCGATGTTTATGCTCTTTAATCTTGTCTGAGAGACGCTATGATAACGAAACCGAAGAAAAAGATATGCCCCTAGAGAGTCAAATTTCACCGAAACCCCTCATAACGGAGTTTTACTCAAAACAAACCGGCTCTAATCAGAGTTAAGTACCCGACAAAAGGGTTTCTCTCGATGAAGATGGCAAAAGAGGGTGCTGATGGATTCAGGGGTGTCGATGAGAAACACTTGAAGGGGAATTTGTATAGGCAGGGAAGATGCTTGGATCATTCAAAGCATTTTCTCTTTAATTCTACAACAGTTGAGAGCACAAATTTCTAGAAAAATATACAATGAAGTTCATCGCGATGTGAATGGTTTTTATTCCTTCTACACGGAAAAAAGGAATTGTTGAATCAAGCAAAATTTAATTGAATGGAGCAAATAAAAGTGTCATATATGCACGACAAAATATAATCTTGAAATGAGTTAATCTATATCTTGCTTCAGAGCGAATTTGAAGTTTGAATCAAGTAAATATGTCTTGCATGAACTCTGGATCTTCTTCAATCAAGCACGTTCATGAATTGTTTATGAAGAGATATTGAATTGACTCAAACAAACATTTTGTTTGATTCAAAATAACAAGATATTGATTCAATCAAATATTCAGTGGATTCAACGAAATATTTGGTTGATTCAAAGAAATATTTGGTTGATTCAATGAAATATTTGGTTGATTCAATGAAATATTTGGTTAATTCAATGAAATATTTTGTTGATTCAAGAGAAACTATATATCCATTCGACAAATTGTTTTGTTGAACCAAATTCAATATTCGGGAATTTTCTGAAATTTCGCATCAATAGAATAAACAAAACTAGGAAACCAGTCGACTCCTAGCATAGATCTTTAGTCTTCACTTCTCTTTAGCTGATGGAAAACTATTTCGGATTGCTAATCATCCTAAGTTCGACTTATCCAGCTGATATTTCAAACACGAAGAATTACACAGAGAAAAACAATTCTTTGGATATAACAAATATTGTTAAATTCAAAGAAATCCGAAGTTTGAATAGGTCCAACAAACAAGCTTGGTTGAATCAAAGTTTCCATTCTTTTGATTTTTCAAATAAGAGATTTTTTTGTATCTATATAATTTATTGAAATTGATATCATTCATAATTTGGAAGAAAGTGTATATTTGTTTGAATCAAAACTATTTCTTTGGATTTATGATCAGAATTATTCATAGTGAATAAGTATAATTTGCATCGAAGAAATGAAAGCTTGAGGGAAACAAGGAAATTATTTGGAAGAAATAAATAATTATTTTTGAAGAATAAATATATGTAAATGAAATTTGTATCAAAGAAATCAGAGGTTGACAGAAACAAGAACATTCTTTGGGAGAAACAAATGATTATTTGTGAAAAATAAATATATGTAAATGTAATTTGATTCAAAGATGTCAATGCTTGAGAAAAATAAGGAAATTGTTTAGAAGAAAGAAGCTCAAATAATGGATTTCCTTACCAGAAATAAATTGTAGATTTGAACGAAATCAAAAATTAATAAACTCAAAGAAATATAATCTTCCTAAGAAGAAATTCATTTCTTAGAAAACAATACTCCTCTTGGAAGGAATTGAGAATTAACAACAAAATTGAACTATAACAAACTTTATTGAATAATAGAAAAAATGTGACAGAAACACTATTTTGGTTCGATACTACAGAAGTCAAGATACATGATGATCCTGAAGCAGGTTGATCGCTGTTATTTGTATCCAACCTCAAATATTTGGCAGGTGGATCATCGGCTCTATCATCCGGTGCATCAGCATCAATGAAAATGTTTTCGGAAATCACTGGAGTATTCACATCAATGACAGACGTAGCAGATTTCTTATTGCTCTCCTGAAAGTAAAGTATTTTTTAATGCGGGAATAGATGAAATATATGCATAACAAGGAAATAAAAATTCCATAACATTGAAGTGCATTGATGACAATTTTTTATATGAAGAAAAGAGCTGTGATAATTTTTGTTCTAGTGATTATTTTCTCTATATAGTTACATGATATCTTATACAGGGTATATCTAAATAACACCGAAAACATTCAAGGGGTGATTCCTGAGTTTTAATATTCTCCCGAAGATACTAACATAGAATCAAAACATTCAACACACTAATTATCATTTGTTTCATGGAAACAAATATTTTGTTTCAAGTGAAGCTGGTGACATTTGAATTAAAGAAATATTTATTTGACTGCATGGAATCTTCCATTGAGAATCATAGAAGAATTTGAACGCCATTTCACTGGAATATTTCAATATACAGCAGATTAGAAAGTATACTTATCTACGAAATATCACACATACCTACCTACTTATTCGTACATCCTTCTATGACCTACCAAATTGCACGGTTTGTCTTTTTGATGGAGATCGGTATGAAAACATCAGATAATCAACAAATCATAAGAAATTTCACCCTATTATTCTGATTTTCAAGTATGAATTACAATTCCTTACCTCTGAAAATTGGGACCAGATGACCCAAATGCCATTCTTCTGAAAAATCCATCACTACACATTAAGAGAATAGTGAAAATCTGTATATATGCTGTGGAATTAACTATACTAAATCACCACTGTACGATACGACCCGGCGAACCACATCATCAGAGATACAAAACGAATGCGTTATGGCGGGTCTGGTAGTTGTCTACGTTTCAGACAGGGTTGCCAGATGGAGCCGGAGAGCTCGTGAACCTTTTATATTATCTGTATAAGACAAGAAATTCTTATAGTGATGAATCAAAGGATGAAGGTCTAACCCTTGCATGTCATCATCTCCTTAATTTTTCAAGTGTAAAAATAATTTGAAGAATTAACTTGCCGCTGTAAACCTGAAATTATATTATGATGTCAATTAGACATTGTAGAAAAAAGATACGAATTGACAGACGGTTTTGATGAGAAGTAGGTGCCGGGCGAGTCCAAAAGTGAGGGAAATATAATCCGAAGACCAAAATTAAGGTTTGCTGACTGGACGTTTACCCGTTTTTCAAAAATACTTGATGACCGAGCATTTCAGGTTCAAAATTTTGCTTCAAATTCATCAATCAGTCATGTCCAGAATAGGTATTCAGCTCGAGTAAAGATACAACTCCATATTGGGTTTGCAGGAGATCCAGCCATAAAACATCAATTCTTGAATACATGTCAAAAAGCCATTGACGACCCAAAGACAAAAGCGCCTAATTTGTTGTCAGATCTGGCAACCCTGATTTTGGATATAGAAACAAGTCACGCCACCGAACTGAACAATAATTAAGACTTTAAGTTCTGGTTTGGTGATTTTTTCAGTCATGGGCATCGTCGATTTTACTTTGGTAGAAGAACATAAGTCAGTTGTTTTTACTTTTTCTGGATCTGGATTCTCATTTTCCCAATCATGCGAACATTCGACTACACAACAAAAACAAGCGCATATAATCAAAGCAATATTTGATTTGGACCAAAAATTACTATATTTTGTTATGAATTGTGCTGTCATTCAAAAGAACAATTCCATAATGTAATTTTAATAAGCATTTATTCCAGATGAATGACACACTCGCTCTGTTCAAATTATATTTCTTAAATACAAATGTTTTGTTTGTGCATGACAACCATATCAATTGTTCATAATTATATCAAAATTATTTATCGCCAACAATGTGATATTTCTGTTCAAAATAATATTTATTTGCTCCAAGTAACATTTATTTCTTCGAAATAAATATATTTTCAACAAATGCTATTGTTTCACCCAAACAAATGTCATTCAAATGAACCGATGATTTCAAACAAAGAATTTGATTTGGTTTCAAGAAATAACAATTGTTTCTCGCAAATAACATTTATTTCTTGCAAACAAATATAAGTCAAACAAATGAGATTGTTTCACGCAAAGAAACGTTTTTCTCTGTGTAGGCTTCACGTATATAATGAACTCGAGGCAGGCATAGACGAGGCGAAATGATCGTCATCTAGAGGCGAAAATTTAAGTTGATGTAGAATGAACAAAATATTTCATTGATATTACATATCTCGTTGCTCTATTCAAGCAAATGATCCGTTCGAAACGAGTTCATTGATACATCGGAATAAGACAACTTGTATGTTGTTCCAAAGATATATTCTCATCAAAATGATCATTGTTTGATCAAATCAACGAAATGTTTATAGTTGAATCAACAGCGACATTATTTTGGATCGACATAATTTGTTTTTGAAGGAACCATATATTTTGTTGATGGAATTGATATTATACTGTTGATTCAATCAGACTGAATTTTTGATTTGAACAAGCTGCTTCCATGGAATAATCATGCATCTGATGGTTGATTCAAAAAAAAATTGCTCAGTCCAACAAAAATAACTCAAGCATAAATAGTTTGTTGATGCAACAAATCCTTTTTTTCCGTGTAGGTTTCCGAAAATTGGGAACTCACTATTCATTATGGAAATGGATAGTAGAGTAAAGTTGGGGATCATGGAATATATCCAGTTATATAGAATACCCTATATTTTTCAAAAAAACTACAAGCACCATCTATTCCAATTTGATATTATATCATTCCATTGAGTTCATAGTTCTTCCACATCCACAAGTCTGTTTATTCTGAAGGTATATCTATCGTTTCTGACAGTTCTAATAGTTGATGGATTTTCTATTACTATTTGTATGTCTACTTTTTTCATTTCCATGTAAGTACTAAGTAATGGGCTTTTAACACAAAAAAAATTTCATAATTCGATAGAACTCACCCAAACTAGCTCACCACCGCAAACCGTTTCTTGCTGTGAGCTCCCTACGTTTTATAAAAAATTATTGAAATCCCCGATTTTTCGGACCTCTGACAACGAGGCGATGATGTGACGTCAAAACCCTAATACTGAAACAAGACTTTTCAGAGATGAATGATACATGATTTCTGACAAAGCACCAAGATTGGTGAATCGGCAAGTTGATTTTTGGGTCAAAGATAATAAGACCAAGAAGAAGATCAATTCTAACCTATATTAACTTTTTGCAGCTCCATGTAAAACGGGTCAACAAAGCAATGTTGCTGCGTTTATGAAATATATTGGATTATTGTGAAATTGTAATGGTGCAAATGGTTTTGAGATTGAGACATTTCGTTGTCTAGAGATTGTTTATATTCCAATGATTCAACCTACAATCGACAACTTGAATATATTTTCCTGCAGTAGTGGTAGTGGATAATCAAAAGATATTTCAATATCGATTTCGATCTCTCGGATATTTTGTTTGGATGATATGGCAACAGTGTCAGTTTCAACTATGGCGAGATGAGGTTTCTACGTCATAAGAGGGTCCGTTTTCAGAAGGTACTATTATTTGTGTCAAAAATAAAACATTCCAGTTGATTTTTCGATCGAATTATGTCGTCAATCATTATTTATGTATAAAAGGATCATTATAAACATGGTTTGAGTTAAAAGTTCTACTAAGGTGTACACGCCCATTATTGCATCTATATCCAAAGTCAATACCGATTTTTCTAGAAATATGAAACTTTCTTTTGGCTGATGATGGGCCTATATAAGCCCGAAATATGTTCCTTAACGATTGGTCTTCGATCATTTTAATGAAAGTTGTAGAGTTGACTTTGGGTTTCCACTCGGGTTTCCATCTACAGTGTGTCCCACTTACCATGCTCACCATGGGTATCTTTTTAACGGTGAGAGATACGAGGTCGGTTAAATGACACCAAATGTGGAGTTTGTCAAGGCCAACTATGATATGAAAAAATATTTTGATAAAATCTATTCGTTTTTGTCTCCTCCGTAACTTCTTTATTTATGAAAATATTCAAATAGGAATTTCACATTCTCATGGCAGTTTTTCAAGGTGATTTCGAAAAAAATATTGAATTTATACCAACTCTTCTGGAATTTGAGATATCAGCACCAACTTTAGTTTTTCAAATCATCTTGAATTTTTGAATTTTAACAAAAATATCATGATCTCCGACCTCAGAAACCCCCACTTACCAATTTTGAATGGAATCGGACCAAATCTTGTCGGCCATCTTGGAGCAGCCATTTTTTTCAATTTCAACAAGAATTCCATAATGTACTGTCACCGGAATTATGAACACCTGCCAAATTTCAAGTTAATCGGAGTTATGAAATTTTTGTTGAAATTTAAAAAAATGGCTGTTCCAAGATGGCGGACAAGATTTGGTCCGATTCCATTCAAAATTGGTAAGTGGGGGTTTTTGAGGTCGGAGATCATGATTTTTTTGTTAAAATTCAAAAATTCAAGATGGCGGCTTCCAAATAATTTTTTGCTTTTGTATAAATGACGATAACTCCGTTGTTATCAACACAAAACTATTACTGCGACATATCATCTGTAGGAGAAAAAAAGTTATTTGTAACTAAGTCATAGTGAGCTATGACCTACATTTGAAAAACTAAAGTTGGTGCTGATATCTCAAATTCTAGAAGAGTTGGTATGAATTTAATATTTTTCTCGAAATCACCTTGAAAAAACTGCCATGAGAATGTGAAACTACTATTTGAATATTTTCATAAATAAAGAAGTTACGGAGGAGACATGAAAATGATCAAAATATGTTTTTTGCGTATTAAACAAAAACGGATAGATTTCATCAAAATATTTTTTCACATTATAGTTGGCCTTGACAAACTCCACATTTGGTGTCATTTAACCGACCTCGTATCTCTCACCGTTAAAAAGATACCCATGGTGAGCATGGTAAGTGGGACACACTGTATATGAATAAAAGGTGTACTTATACCATGAATCTGGGTGACATCACGGGTCACATGGTACTTAGCTATAGCAGAAATGATTTGAAAAACTGTGGGCATTTCTATTTTTTCATTCAAACGACGATATATCCACAAATTTTCTATCTAATCAGTACGTTTTTGCCTTCAGCATTCAATGCTAATTCGGTGCAATCCTCGTTTGATAAAATATGTGCATGTATATCACTTTTTTCGCCTGATTCGTAATTAATATGGAAATTTACTGTTCCGATACAAAATGTCTCTGCAGCGCCGGATTCCGACACGATTTTAATTCGTTTTGTTTTTCCCTCATTGCAGGACTCTTCCGGAATAATGAAAGTAATTAAGTGGGATATTTAATGGAGATCCGGAATGAAATTTAGACCCACCCGTTCTCTCTTTATTCAGCGAAGGACGATATCTATAACAATTTGTGTTAAACGGAAAAGTCATTAGGGAATATTTCATCTCCGGTTGCGAAGAGTAAGAATTTATACAGGGTGCTATCGAAATGAACAAACCGTTTGTCCTCTCTCACAACTAAACCAGGTAGATAGATAGCTAGATAGATAGATAGAGCTTTATTTGACCACGATAATATGTTACATCAGGTTACATATAACATTTGTAGCAAGTCCAGAGAATTGATATTAAAATATTGAGAATAAATAATAAAATTTACAAATGCAGCTGTTTTATAATTATTGTAAAAATCACATTCACAAGACAATTAACACAATGGGCTTATATCACAAAAAAAATTTATTTCATAATTCGATAGAACTTACCAAACTAGCTCATCATCGCAAACCGTTTCTTGCTGTGAGCTCCCTACGTTTCATAAAAAAATTATTGAAATCCCCGATTTTTCGGACCTCTGAAAACGATGCGATGATGTGACGTCAAAACCCTAATACTGAAATGATTTCTGACAGAGTGAATTAGCGCGAGCGCGAGATCACAGTTGAAAGAATTAATATATCAGTTGCCTCAGTCTCCGTCGGGCGTTTGGTATTTTCTTTTAACTATGGCGAGATGAGGTTTCTACGTCATAAGAGGGTCCGTTTTCAGAAGGTACTATTATTTATGTTCAAAAATAGAACATTCCAGTTACTTTTTCGATCCAATTATGTCGTCAATCATTATTTATGTATAAAAGGATCATTATAAACATGGTTTGAGTTAAACAGATACGAAAAATATATACATGAATATACACATTGAGGGAGAAAAAAAAACAACACATATGAATGTAATTTTCAATTCAAAAAATGTTTGGGGTGAGTATTTTTTTTATGTTCTGGTTCCCACGAAAAGGGATATCCTGTAATGTTCAGAGAACATCGTGAAAACCAAGGGAAATAAAGTAGGAATTGATGTTCTTCTTAAATTTCTGGAGGTTATATGCTACGGGGAACACCTCCCTTGGCAATGTGTTCCAGAGCCTCGCTGTTCGTTGGATGAACGAGTCTTTGGAAAGAGATATTCTGCAGGTCTCCAAAGTGACCACGAAGGGGTGCGAAGCTTCAACTCGACGGGTTAATCTCGCGGGGACTGCCAAGGAAGGAACAATTATTGATATTTCAGAAGAGCATCGTCCATGAAAATATCTATAAAATAGAGCCAGATTGCCAACTTTTCTACGGTGTTCCAGAGAAGTGAGTGAGTTTGTGAGCGAGGCATCACCCACGAGACGAATTGCCCTTTTTTGGACAGAATCCAACAGTTTCAGGGTATGTTTAGGTGCTGCACTTCAAATATGGGAGCAGTATTCCAGGACAGATCGGATCTGTGCCTTATAGATCATAAGCAGCTGACTGGAAGTGAAAAAGCTCCTGGCCCGAAAGAGAAAACCAAGTTTTTGGGATGCACTTTTAGCAATTGATCTCACGTGATTTTCTCAAGAAAGGTTATTGCTGATAGTAATACCAAGTATCAAAATAAATGTCTTCGAAGGTATGGTTACTACTGACAAGCTTATATTTATGGAACTCAACACCCTGTATCCCTATTTTTCTGAGCTGAATATCTCGTCACTTAAAATCTGGAACATCCTGTAAACGAACTCAATGTTATCTTTCTCTGTATCTTCTAGTCCCGAATCGAGTTTATAACAACAAACGTTCGATGGTTCGATGGTTAATTATGATTTTAACGATCACCGTCCAAATTGAGTGGGATTATGTTTTGTTTCCTTATAGGTAGAGGAAAGGTACCTTTACTTTAAACCACTCTATACCGCATCTATACTATAATTTATATACAGCATGGAGCTATTAAATTTCCACTTCTGGCATATTCCATGCCAACAATCTCGACATTTATAACTTCATTATGGAGAATTATCGAACAAACAGCGCATAAACATGATCGAACCTTCTATTACTGTTGTCAATTAGTGCCCTAGGCCGATCGAAGACTCAATGAAATCATGTATGAAATGAATTATAATGAGATTAACAGGGATATTTGAATATTTTTTATGATAACAATAATGATGATCAAAACTTGTTGAATGTTCTAACGGATCCATTTTGGTCCTTCGCCAAAGCTGTAGGAAGAAACTTCATTTCCAGCTCGTTTCCTCCTCTTACCAAGGAAAATAAAACACAAGCCACAAGCCACAAGCCACAACTGCCCAGGAGAAAGCCAACATTTTTGCGCATTTATTTGCTGGAAATTCCACTGTGGATTCATCGGGAAAACAACCTACAAACATAACGTCAATTAACAATCATATGCCCGAGATCACCTTTCGCCAACGTTCTATAAGGAAGATTTTATTGGGTCTCAACACCAACAAAGCTTATGGCTCCGACGGAATCCCACCAATTGTTCTCAAGAAATGTGCTCCCGAACTAACACCTGTTCTCTGCAAGTTTTTCAACAACTCTTACAAATTGGAGATATTTTCGTCCAACTGGAAAATTGCAAGAGTACAACCGGCAAAAAGACCCTACCTAACAACTACAGACCGATCGCACTGCTCTCTATTATTTCAAAGATCATGGAGAAAGCTATCAACATCGAGCTCATGAAATACCTGGAACATTCAAGTATTATCAACGATAGGCAAGGCTTTCGTCATCAGAGACCAACTGGTGACCTGCTCGTTTACGTCTCACATATATGACAGCAATCTATTGAAAAATATGGTGAAACCTTAGCCGTGGCACTTGATATCTTCAAGGCATTCGATCGAGTCTGGCACCACGGACTCCTCGCCAAACTTCCATCTTATGGCTTGCCTCCCCAGCTATGTTCTCTGCTAGCTAGTTTTCTCTCAAACAGGTCTCTCCATGTAGTGGTCGACGGAGTTTCATCTGACTCTCTTATCAAAAATGCTGGTGTTCCGCAAGGATCAATTCTAGCACCAACACTCTTTTTTTTTCTCTAGAAAAGCCGATCTCACTGTGCCAACATGAGCTTTTCAGGAGTAACCATACCTTTGAAGACATCCATTTCGATGCTTGGTATAACTATCAGCAATAACCTTTCTTAGGAAAATCACGTGAGATCAATTGCTAAGAGTGCATCCCAAAAACTTGGTTTCTGTTTCGGGCCAGGAGTTATTTCACTTCCAGTCAGCTGCTTATGATCTATAAGGCATAGATCCGACCTGTCCTGGAATGGGTGATGCCTCGCTCACAAACTCACTCACTTTTCTGGAACACCGTAAAAATGTAGGCGATCTGGCTCTATTCTATAGATATGTTCATGAACGATGCTCTTCTGAAATATCAACAATTGTTCCTTCCTTGACAGTCCCCGCGAGATTAACCCGTCTAGTCAAGGCTTCGCACCCCTTCGTGGTCACTTCGGAGACCTGTCTTTCCAAAGATTCGTTCATACAACGAACAGCGAGGCTCTGGAACACATTGCCAAGGGAGGTGTTCCCCGAGGCATATACCCTCCAGAAATTTAAGACAAATACTAATTCCTACCTTATTTCCCTTGGTTCTCACGATGTCCTCTGAAGATTATAAGATATCCCTTTTCGTGGGAACCAAAACATAAAAAAAAGTTTGAACAAAGAATGTTGAAAACAGTGTTCTTTATAAAGTGGCTGATGTCAAAGTTCATGATATCAAAATTGTAGATGAACAAATTCGTAGATATGGATTTTTTCTCAAGTGGATAGAAACATATATTAGCCAAACTAGGCTACTCATAAAAACAAGTTTAAAAGAACACCTGGCATATTTGATGAGAATCCCACCTTCTCAAATGTTTATGGTATATATTCAGGACATTGTATTTCACGCATTTTCTGCATTGACAAAAAAATTGACTGATAATATGTTTCATTCTCACTTGAAATAAAACTGTCAGATATTTTTCAATAAATAACCGAACTTGAGCAACGATTCATCTCTCAGGACACAAACTCAATTTTCTGCCTAATGTAATCTAAACATCATATTTATCCGTCTTGAATGCAGAAAGAAGCAAAATTAATTTTCCGATAACAAGTTTCTGGCGTGAAATGTCAGATAAGAATTCGTGAAGGAAAAAGTTTGGAAATTTGAATGGACGAATTGCCACACTGGTAAAGTTTTGCCTTAGACAATATCTTAGCGGGGTGAAGAATTTTCGAGAGATGTTTTTTGTTTACATAACTTTTTCTCGAAACATAGCTCGAAACAAGCCAATGAAAATCGATTTCACACGTGTTTCCACTTTATCATGAAAGATTCCATGTGTATTAACTAACATGGCAACAACAAATTGAAATCGATATTGATAGTATCGCTATACTGGAAGTTCATCTAGATTCTTTTCGAGAATTGAAAAAAATACCCTATATACAAGGTGACGAATTTTTGTAAAGTTTCATTGCTCTGGATATATACAGGGTGTCTGTGAAAGGTTGGGATAATGCTCGACTGTGGATTCCTGGGATAAAAACAAGTTGATTTAGGCTTAGGCCAACTTACTTATATCCAAAACCGTCTCGTTGACTTGGTACAAGGGGTTGACGTTTTTTTTTGAATAAAAATAATTTTGCTCATAATTTTTGGCATGGCATGTGACTGTAAGTCAGGTTTTGAGATGTTTTTGATTATCATCAGTGACCTCCAAGTGTTTCAAACAACCATGTTGTCGCAGAAATTTGGTGATAACTTTTCAGAGGTCAGACAGGACACTTCCAGTTTTTGTTTTCAGAAGCGAAGCCTCAACTCGACGGGTTAATCTCGCGGGGACTGCCAAGGGAGGAACAATTGTTGATATTTCAGAAGAGCATCGTCCATTGAAATATCTATGAAATAGAGCCAGATCATCGCGACAAGCTTTCATTCTCATATAAATTGTGTATAATGAAGTTATAAGTTGATAGTTAAAATTATTGATGAACATTTTATTTTAATCTTTTCAGAGCGTTTAAATAGAAGCTTTTCATTAATTTTTTTTCTTAATTTATTTGTACCCTGTATTACGTGAGTCAGCCATTGAAAGTCGTAATGCACACAAAACTAGCTTAGAGCACATTTCATGTCTGGCAGAGCGTGAAATCTGTAGGTCTACACGAAAGACCGAAAAATTACAGTCTACTAACAAGAAAGGAGAAAAAAATTAATGTCGCTGTTAACGCTTCATCGAACGGTATTCATTTTCGTGATAAGAAGAGGTCTTGTGTGGCTGCATTCTGAGATAAGACGTCAGAGAAAGGAATTTTTTGTCAAAGACGATAGGATAAAGGAAACGGGTCTTTGTGAAATGGGAATATCAGGGGTAAGAATGTGTCGCGCATGGGTAATTT
This sequence comes from Phaedon cochleariae, assembly GCA_918026855.4. Taxonomy (NCBI): domain Eukaryota; kingdom Metazoa; phylum Arthropoda; class Insecta; order Coleoptera; family Chrysomelidae; genus Phaedon; species Phaedon cochleariae. The sequence continues at coordinate 29,429,314 of OU896723.1, forward strand.
CTAGAAGGAATCATGTTTAATACGGTTCACATACAAGAATGGACCTTGCCCAGTCGTTTCTAGAGAGGAAAAATATATCGAAATATACAATGTGGTTAATAGGCCAAATAAAAATTTTCATTTTCCCACCTAAGACTTCCATACGATATAGTCACCGAGCCATCTTCGGACGGCCGAAAGTGCCAGAAAACGGCAGAAATTCACGCGAATTATCGCTTTTTCAGTAGAAAATGACTTGCTGAATCGAATGAGACCATAATCAGCCCAGTAGGACAGATAGTTTTTGAGATATCGACGCTCAAAGTCAGCTTTCTGCTTTTTTTGCCAATAGGAGCACTCCGGTAGACTACTACGTCTCCATTTCCCAAAATTTCCTGATTTCCACCACAGATTCGTTCATTTTGATATCGAATCAGTTTATGTGAATTTTTTCAGATTTTTAATAGGCTAAATAAAAATTTTCATTTTCCCACCTAAGACTTCCGTACGATATATTCACCGAGCCATCTTCGGACGGCCGAAAGTGCCAGAAAATGGCAGGAATTCACGCAAATTATCGCTTTCCCAGTAGAAAATGACTTGCTGAATCGAATGAGACTATAACCAGCCCCGTAGAACGAATGGTTTTTGAGATATCGGCGCTCAAAGTCAGCTTTTCGCTTTTTTTGCCAATAGTAGCAATCCGGTAGACTACTACGTCTCCATTTCCCAAAATTTCTCGATTTCCACCACAGATTCGTTCATTTCGATATCGAATCAGTCTATGTGAATTTTTTCAGATTTTTAATAGGCCAAATAAAAATTTTCATTTTCCCACCTAAGACTTCCATACGATATAGTCACCGAGCCATCATCGGACGGCCGAAAGTGCCAGAAAACGGCAGAAATTCACGCGAATTATCGCTTTTCCAGTAGAAAATGACCTGCTGAATCGAATGAGACCATAATCAGCCCCATAGGACAGATAGTTTTTGAGATATCGGCGCTCAAAGTCAGCTTTTCGCTTTTTTTGCCAATAGGAGCACTCTGGTAGACTACTACGTCTCCATTTTCCAAAATTTCCCGATTTCCACCACAGATTCGTTCATTTCGATATCGAATCAGTCTATGTGGAGTTTTTCAGATTTTAAATAGGCGAAATAAAAATTTTCATTTTCCCACCTAGGACTTCCATACGATATAGTCACCGAGCCATCTTCGGACGGCCGAAAGTGCGAGAGAACGGCAGAAATTCACGCGAATTATTGCTTTTCCAGTAGAAAATGACCTGCTGAGACTATAATCAGCCCCGTAGGACAGATAGTTTTTGAGTTATCAACGCTCGAAGTCAGCGTTTCGCTGTTTTTGCCAATAGGAGCACTCCGGTAGACTACTCCGTCTCCATTTCCCAAAATTTCCCGATTTCCACCACAGATTGGTTCGTTTCAATATCGAATTAGTCTATGTGAATTTTTTCAGATTTTTAATTGGCCAAATAAAAATTTTAATTTTCCCACCTAAGACTTCCATACGATATAGTCACCGAGCCATCATCGGACGGCCGAAAGTGCCAGAAAACGGCAGCAATTCACGCGATTTATCGCTTTTCCAGTAGATAATGACTTGCTGAATCGAATGAGACCATAATCACCCCCGTAGGACAGATAGTTTTTGAGATATCGGCGCTCGAAGTCAGCTTTTCGCTTTTTTGCCAATAGGAGCACTCCGGTAGACTACTCCGTCTCCATTTCCCAAAATTTCCTGATTTCCACCACAGATTTGTTCGTTTCAATATCGAATTAGTCAATGTGAATTTTTTCAGATTTTTAATAGGCCAAATAAAAATTTTAATTTTCCCACCTAAGACTTCCATACGATATAGTCACCGAGCCATCATCGGACGGCCGAAAGTGCCAGGAAACGGCAGGAATTTCACCTGAATTATCGCTTTTTCAGTAGAAAATGATCTGTTGAATCGAATGATACCATAATCAGCCTCGTAGGACAGATAGTTTTTGAGATATCGGCGCTCAAAGTCAGCTTTTCGCTTTTTTTGCCAATAGGAGCACTCCGGTAGACTACTACGTCTCCATTTTCGAACATTTCGAGATTTTCACCACAGATTCGTTCATTTCGATATCGAATTAGTCTATGTGAATTTTTTCAGATTTTTAATAGGCCAAATAAAAATTTTCATTTTCCCATCTAAGACTTCCATACGATATAGTCACCGAGCCATCTTCGGACGGCCGAAAGTGCCAGGAAAACGGCAGAAATTCACGCGAATTATCGCGTTTCCCGTAGAAAATGACTTGCTGAATCGAATGAGACCATAATCAGCCCCGTAGGACAGATAGTTTTTGAGATATCGGGGCTCAAAGTCAGCTTTTCGATTTTTTTGCCAATAGGAGCACTCCGGTAGACTACTACGTCTCCATTTTCCAAAATTTCCCGATTTCCACCACAGATTCGTTCATTTCGATATCGAATTAGTCTTATGTGAATTTTTTCAGATTTTTAACCAAAGGTTGCGAAATACTTTCCTGATGGTCGGCCTTTCTAAAATAAGTTGAAATAATGCGATAAATATTCGAACCGAAACAATTTGTGGGGGTAGTAAGTGCATTTTTCCAACTCATTTTCAAATTTTCAAATTTTCGTTTTGCACCAAGAGTTGATAGTAATAGGAGTAACTACTGAATACACGATCATTGCTGATCTCAGTTTTTTATTTGGCATTCTATAGGACGTCTGTGGCTTCTGAAACCTTGGTATTTTAACGAGAATCTCAGCTGCCCGATGCGAAAGAATGTAATAATGTTCAAATAAGATTGGCCCGAAAGAGAAAACCAAGTTTTTGGGATGCACTTTTAGCAATTGATCTCACGTGATTTTAACAAGAAAGGTTATTGCTGATAGTAATACCAAGTATCAAAATAACAAGCTTATATTTATGGAACTCAACACCCTGTATCCCTATTTTTCTGAGCTGAATATCCCCTACACATATAGACTTTCGTCACTTGAAATCTGGAACATCCTGTAAACGAACTCAATGTTATCTTTCTCTGTATCTTCTAGTCCCGAATCGAGTTTATAACAACAAACGTTCGATGGTTCGATGGTTAATTATGATTTTAACGATCACCGTCCAAATTGAGTGGGATTATGTTTTGTTTCCTTATAGGTAGAGGAAAGGTACCTTTACTTTAAACCACTCCATACCGCATCTATACTATAATTTATATACAGCATGGAGCTATTAAATTTCCACTTCTGGCATATTCCATGCCAACAATCTCGACATTTATAACTTCATTATGGAGAATTATCGAACAAACAGCGCATAAACATGATCGAACCGTCTATTACTGTTGTCAATTAGTGCCCTAGGCCGATCGAAGACTCAATGAAATCATGTATGAAATGAATTATAATGAGATTAACAGGGATATTTGAATATTTTTTATGATAACAATAATGATGATCAAAACTTGTTGAATGTCCTATCGTATCCCGTTCATTTTGGTCCTTCGCCAAAGCTGTGGGAAGAAACTTCACTTCCAGCTCATTTCCTCCTCTTACCAAGGAAAATGGAACACAAGCCACAACTGCCCAGGAGGAAGTCAACATTTTTGCGCATTTATTTGCTGGAAATTCCACTCTGGATTCATCGGGAAAACAACCTACAAACATAACGTCAATTAACAGTCATATGCCCGAGATCACCTTTCGCCAACGTACTATAAGGAAGATTTTATTGGGTCTCAACACCAACAAAGCTTATGGCTCCGACGGAATCCCACCAATTGTTCTCAAGAAATGTGCTCCCGAACTAACACCTGTTCTCTGCAAGTTGTTCAACTACTTTTACGAATTGGGGATATTCCCGTCCAACTGGAAAATTGCAAAAGTACAACCAGTTGCTAAAAAATGCAAGAAGACTCTACCTATAGCAACTACAGACCGATCGCACTGCTATCTATTATTTTAAAGATCATGGAGAAAGCTTTCAACATCGAGCTCATGAAATACCTGGAATATTCAGGTATTATCAACGATAGACAATATGGCTTCCGTCATCAGAGACCAACTGGTGATCTGCTCGCTTACGTCTCACATATATGGCAGCAATCTGTTGAAAAATATGGTGAAACCTTAGCCGTTGCACTTGATATCTCCAAGACTCCAAGGCATTCGATCGAGTCTGGCATCACGGACTCCTCGCCAAGCTTCCATCTTATGGCTTGCCTCCCCAGCTTCTTTGCTAGCTAGTTTTCTCTCAAACAGGTCTCTCCATATAGTGGTCGACGGAGTTTCATCTGACTCCCTTATCAAAAATGCTGGTGTTCCGCAAGGATCAATTCTAGCACCAACACTATTTCTATTCCATATCAACGATTTGTTGGAAGCAACTTTGCCAGTCCACAGCTTCGCGGATGATAGTACCCTCCATACCGCCTTCTCTTCCAGGGTTTCAATTCCAGCCAGGCAAAGCAGAAACGAACGAGGGAGAAATGTTGACAACATAAATATGGACTTGGCAACAATTCTAGAATGAGGATTCAATAACTTGGTAGCAAACAAAACACAAGCATGCCTTTTCTCTAGCCGATCTCACTGTGCCAACATGTCAGGAGTAACCATACCTTTGAAGACATCCATTTCGATGCTTGGTATAACTATCAGCAATAATATTTCTTGAGAAAATCACGTGAGATCAGTTGCTAAGAGTGCATCCCAAAAACTTGGTTTCTGTTTCGGGCCAGGAGTTATTTCACTTCCAGTCAGCTGCTTATGATCTATAAGGCATAGATCCGACCTGTCCTGGAATGGGTGATGCCTCGCTCACAAACTCACTCACTTTTCTGGAACACCGTAAAAATGTTGGCGATCTGGCTCTATTCTATAGATATGTTCATGAACGATGCTCTTCTGAAATATCAACAATTGTTCCTCCTTTAGCAGTCCCCGCGAGATTAACCCGTGAAGTCGAGGCTTCGCACCCCTTCGTGGTCACTTTGGAGACCTGTCTTTCCAAAGATTCGTTCATACAACGAACAGCGAGGCTCTGGAACACATTGCCAAGGGAGGTGTTCCCCGAGGCATATACCCTCCAGAAATTTAAGAAATATACTAGTTCCTACCTTATTTTCCTTGGTTCTTACGATGTCCTCTGAAGATTATAAGATATCCCTTTCCGTGGGAACCAAAACAAAAAAAAAATGAATTCTCCTACATAGATTAGTGTCATTTTCTTTGAACAAAGAATGTTGAAAACAGTGTTCTTTATAAAGTGGCTGATGTCAAAGTTCATGATATCAAAATTGTAGATGAACAAATTCGTAGATATGGATTTTTTCTCAAGTGGATAGAAACATATATTAGCCAAACTAGGCTACTCATAAAAACAAGTTTAAAAGAACACCTCGCATATTTAATGAAAATCCCACCTTCTCAAATGTTTATGGTATATATTCAGGACATTGTATTTCACGCATTTTCTGCATTGACAAAAAAATTGACTGATAATATGTTTCATTCTCACTTGAAATAAAACTGTCAGATATTTTTCAATAAATAACCGAACTTCAGCAACGATTCATCTCTCAGGACACAAACTCAATTTTCTGCCTGATGTAATCTAAACATCATATTTATCCGTCTTGAATGCAGAAAGAAGCAAAATTAATTTTCCGATAACAAGTTTCTGGCGTGAAATGTCAGATAAGAATTCGTGAAGGAAAATGTTTGGAAATTTGAATGGACGAATTGCCACACTGGTAAAGTTTTGCCTTAGACAATATCTTAGCGGGGTGAAGAATTTTCGAGAGATGTTTTTTGTTTACATAACCTTTTCTCGAAACATAGCTCGAAACAAGCCAATGAAAATCGATTTCACACGTGTTTCCACTTTATCATGAAAGATTCCATGTGTATTAACTAACATGGCAACAACAAATTGAAATCGATATTGATAGTATCGCTATACTGGAAGTTGATCTAGATTCTTTTCGAGAATTGAAAAAAATACCATATATACAAGGTGACGAATTTTTGTGAAGTTTCATTGCTCTGGATATATACAGGGTGTCTGTGAAAGGTTGGGATATGGCTCGGCTGTGGATTCCTGGGATAAAAACAAGTTGATTTAGGCCAACTTACTTATATCCAAAACCGTCTCGTTGAGTTGGTACAAGGAGTTGAAGTTTTTTTTTGAATAAAAATAATTTTGCTCATAATTTTTGGCATGGCATGTTCTGTGACTGTAAGTCAGGTTTTGAGATGTTTTTGATTATCATCAGTGACCTCCAAGTGTTTCAAACAACCATGTTGTCGCAGAAATTTGGTGATAACTTTTCAGAGGTCAGACAGGACACTTCCAGTTTTTGTTTTCAGAAGCGAAGCCTCAACTCGACGGGTTAATCTCGCGGGGACTGCCAAGGGAGGAACAATTGTTGATATTTCAGAAGAGCATCGTCCATTGAAAAATCTATAAAATAGAGCCAGATCATCGCGACAAGCTTTCATGATCATATAAATTGTGTATAATGAAGTTATAAGTTGATAGTTAAAATTATTGAGGAACATTTTATTTTATTCTTTTTAGAGCGTTTAAATAGAAGCTTTTCATTAATTTTTTTTACTCTTAATTTATTTGTACCCTGTATTACGTTACAAAACTAGCTTAGAGCACATTTCATGTCTGGCAGAGCGTGAAATCTGTAGGTCTACACGAAAGACCGAAGAATTACAGTCTACTAAAGAGAAAATAAAAAAAATTAATGTCGCTGTTAACGCTTCATCGAACGGTATTCATTTTCGTGATAAGAAGAGGTCTTGTGTGGCTGCCTTCTGAGATAAGACGTCAGAGAAAGGAATTTTTTGTCAAAGACGATAGGATAAAGGGAACGGGTCTTTGTGAAATGGGAATATCAGGGGTAAGAATGTGTCGCGCATGGGTAATTTCTAGAAGGAATCATGTTTGATACGGTCCACAGACAAGAATGGACCTTGCCCAGTCGTTTCTAGAGAGAAAAAATATATCGAAATATACAATGTGGTTAATAGGCCAAATAAAAATTTTCATTTTCCCACCTAAGACTTCCATACGATATAGTCACCGAGCCATCTTCGGACGGTCGAAAGTGCCAGAAAACGGCAGGAATTCACGCGAATTATCGCTTTTTCAGTAGAAAATCACTTGCTGAATCGAATGAGACTATAGTCAGCCCCGTAGGACAGATAGTTTTTGAGATATCGGCGCTCAAAATCAGCTTTTCGCTTTTTTTGTCAATAGGAGCACTCTGGTAGACTACTACGTCTCCATTTTCCAAAATTTCCCGATTTCCACCACAGATTTGTTCATTTCGATATCGAATTATTCTATGTGAATTTTTTCAGATTTTTCATAGGCCAAATAAAAATTTTCATTTTCCCACCTAAGACTTCCATACGATATAGTCACCGAGCCATCTTCGGACGGTCGAAAGTGCCAGAAAACGGCAGGAATTCACGCGAATTATCGCTTTTTCAGTAGAAAATCACTTGCTGAATCGAATGAGACTATAGTCAGCCCCGTAGGACAGATAGTTTTTGAGATATCGGCGCTCGAAGTCAGCTTTTCGCTTTTTTTGTCAATAGGAGCACTCTGGTAGACTACTACATCTCCATTTTTCGAAATTTCCCGATTTCCACCACAGATTCGTTCATTTCGATATCGAATTATTCTATGTGAATTTTTTCAGATTTTTAATAGGCCAAATAAAAATTTTCATTTTCCCACCTAAGACTTCCATACGATATAGCCACCGAGCCATCTTCGGACGGCCGAAAGTGCCAGAAAACGGCAGAAATTCACGCGAATTATCACTTTTCCAGTAGAAAATGAACTGTTGAATCGAATGAGACAATAATCAGCCTCGTAGGACAGATAGTTTTTGAGATAACGGCGCTCAAAGTCAGCTTTTCGCTTTTTTTGCCAATAGGAGCACTCCGGTAGACTACTACGTCTCCATTTTTCAAAATTTCCCGATTTTCACCACAGATTCGTTCATTTCGATATCAGATTAGTCTATGTGAATTTTTTCAGATTTTCAATAGGCCAAATAAAAATTTTCATTTTCCCACCTAGGACTTCCATACGATATAGTCACCGAGCCATCTTCGGACGGCCGAAAGTGCCAGAAAACGGCAGAAATTCACGCGAATTATCGCTTTTCCAGTATAAAATGACCTGTTGAATCGAATGAGACCATAATCAGCCCCATAGGACAGATAGTTTTTGAGATAACGGCGCTCAAAGTCAGCTTTTCGCTTTTTTTGTCAAAAGGAGCACTCCGGTAGACTACTACGTCTCCATTTTTCAAAATTTCCCGATTTTCACCACAGATTCGTTCATTTCGATATCGAATTATTCTATGTGAATTTTTTCAGATTTTCAATAGGCCAAATAAAAATTTTCATTTTCCCACCTAGGACTTCCATACGATATAGTCACCGAGCCATCTTCGGCCGGCCGAAAGTGCCAGAAAACGGCAGAAATTCACGCGAATTATCACTTTTCCAGTAGAAAATGAACTGTTGAATCGAATGAGACAATAATCAGCCCCATAGGACAGATAGATTTTGAGATATCGGCGCTCGAAGTCAGCTTTTCGCTTTTTTTGTCAAAAGGAGCACTCCGGTAGACTACTACGTCTCCATTTTTCAAAATTTCCCGATTTCCACCACAGATTCGTTCATTTCGATATCGAATTATTCTATGTGAATTTTTTCAGATTTTTAATAGGCCAAAATAAAAATTTTCATTTTCCCACCTGAGACTTCCATACGATATAGTCACCGAGCCATCTTCGGACGGCCGAAAGTGCCAGAAAACGGCAGAAATTCACGCGAATTATCACTTTTCCAGTAGAAAATGAACTGTTGAATCGAATGAGACAATAATCGGCCCCATAGGAAAGATAGATTTTGAGATATCGGCGCTCGAAGTCAGCTTTTCGCTTTTTTTGTCAAAAGGAGCACTCCGGTAGACTACTTCGTCTCCATTTTTCAAAATTTCCCGATTTTCACCACAGATTCGTTCATTTCGATATCGAATTATTTTATGTGAATTTTTTCAGATTTTTAATAGGCCAAATAAAAATTTTCATTTTCCCACCTGAGACTTCCATACGATATAGTCACCGAGCCATCTTCGGACGGCCGAAAGTGCCAGAAAACGGCAGAAATTCACGCGAATTATCACTTTTCCAGTAGAAAATGACCTGTTGAATCGAATGAGACCATAATCAGCCTCGTAGGACAGATAGTTTTTGAGATAACGGCGCTCAAAGTCAGCTTTTCGCTTTTTTTGCCAATGGGAGCACTCCGGTAGACTACTACGTCTCCATTTCCCAAAATTTCCCGATTTCCACCACAGATTCGTTCATTTCGATATCGAATTAGTCTATGTGAATTTTTTCAGATTCTTAATAGGCCAAATAAAAATTTTCATTTTCCCACCTAAGACATCCATAAGATATAGTCACCGAGACATCTTCGGACAGCCGAAAGTGCCAGAAAACGGCAGAAATTCACGCGAATTATCGCTTTTCCAGTAGAAAATGACCTGTTGAATCGAATGAGACCATAATCAGCCCCATAGGACAGATAGTTTTTGAGATATCGGCGCTCGAAGCCAGCTTTTCGCTTTTTTTGTCAATAGGAGCACTCCGGTAGACTACTACGTCTCCATTTTTCAAAATTTCCCGATTTTCACCACAGATTTGTTCATTTCGATATCAAATTAGTCTATGTGAATTTTTTCAGATTTTCAATGGGCCAAATAAAAATTTTCATTTTCCCACCTAGGACTTCCATACGATATAGTCACCGGGCCATCTTCCGACGGCCGAAAGTGCCAGAAAACGGCAGGAGTTCAGGCGAATTATCGCTTTTCTAGTAGAAAATTACCTGCTGAATCGAATGACACCATAATCAGCCCCGTAGGACAGATAGTTTTTGAGATATCGGCGCTCAAAGTCAGTTTTTCGCTTTTTTTTGCCAATAGGAGCACTCCGGTAGACTACTACGTCTCCATTTCCCAAAATTTCCCGATTTCCACCACAGATTCGTTCATTTCGATATCGAATTATTCTATGTGAATTTTTTCAGATTCATAATAGGCCAAATAAAAATTTTCATTTTCCCACCTAAGACTTCCATACGATATAGTCACCGAGCCATCTTCGGACGGCCGAAAGTGCCAGAAAACGGCAGAAATTCACGCGAATTATCACTTTTCCAGTAGAAAATGACCTGTTGAATCGAATGAGACCATAATCAGCCTCGTAGGACAGATAGTTTTTGAGATAACGGCGCTCAAAGTCAGCTTTTCGCTTTTTTTGCCAATAGGAGCACTCCGGTAGACTACTACGTCTCCATTTTTCGAAATTTCCGATTTTCACCACAGATTCGTTCATTTCGATATCGAATTAGTCTATGTGAATTTTTTCAGATTTTTAATAGGCCAAATAAAAATTTTCATTTTCCCACCTAAGACTTCCATACGATATAGTCACCGAGACATCTTCGGACAGCCGAAAGTGCCAGAAAACGGCAGAAATTCACGCGAATTATCGCTTTTCCAGTAGAAAATGACCGGTTGAATCGAATGAGACCATAATCAGCCCCATAGGACAGATAGTTTTTGAGATATCGGCGCTCAAAGTCAGCTTTTCGCTTTTTTTGCCAATAGGAGCACTTCGGTAGACTCTACTACGTCTCCATTTTTCAAAATTTCCCGATTTTCACCACAGTTTCGTTCATTTCGATATCGAATTAGCCTATGTGAATTTTTTCAGATTTTTAATAGGCCAAATGAAAATTTTCATTTTCCCACCTAAGACTTCCATACGATATAGTCACCGAGACATCTTCAGACAGTCGAAAGTGCCAGAAAACGGCAGAAATTCACGCGAATTATCGCTTTTCCAGTATAAAATGACCTGTTGAATCGTATGAGACCATAATCAGCCCCATAGGACAGATAGTTTTTGAGATATCGGCGCTCGAAGTCAGCTTTCCGCTTTTTTTGTCAATAGGAGCACTCCGGTAGACTACTACGTCTCCATTTTTCAAAATTTCCTGATTTCCACCACAGATTCGTTCATTTCGATATCGAATTATTCTATGTGGATTTTTTCAGATTTTTAATAGGCCAAATAAAAATTTTTATCTTCCCACCTAGGACTTCCATACGATATAGTCACCGAGCCATCTTCGGACGGCCGAAAGTGCCAGAAAACGGCAGGAGTTCAGGCGAATTATCGCTTTTCTAGTAGAAAATTACCTGCTGAATCGAATGACACCATAATCAGCCCCGTAGGACAGATAGTTTTTGAGATATCGGCGCTCAAAGTCAGTTTTTCGCTTTTTTTGCCAATAGGAGCACTCCGGTAGACTACTACGTCTCCATTTCCCAAAATTTTCCGATTTCCACCACAGATTCGTTCATTTCGATATCGAATTATTCTATGTGAATTTTTTCAGATTTTTAATAGGCCAAATAAAAATTTTCATTTTCCCACCTAAGACTTCCATACGATATAGTCACCGAGCCATCTTCGGACGGCCGATAGTGCCAGAAAACGGCAGAAATTCACGCGAATTATCGCTTTTCCAGTATAAAATGACCTGTTGAATCGAATGAGACCATAAGCAGCCCCATAGGACAGATAGTTTTTGAGATATCGGCGCTCGAAGTCAGCTTTTCGCTTTTTTTTGTCAATAGGAGCACTCCGGTAGACTACTACGTCTCCATTTTTCAAAATTTCTCGATTTTCACCACAGATTCGTTCATTTCGATATCGAATTAGTCTATGTGAATTTTTTCAGATTTTCAATAGGCCAAATAAAAATTTTCATTTTCCCACCTAGGACTTCCATACGATATAGTCACCGAGCCATCTTCGGACGGCCGAAAGTGCCAGAAAACGGCAGGAGTTCAGGCGAATTATCGCTTTTCTAGTAAAAAATTACCTGCTGAATCGAATGACACCATAATCAGCCCCGTAGGACAGATAGTTTTTGAGATATCGGCGCTCAAAGTCAGTTTTTCGCTTTTTTTGCCAATAGGAGCACTCCGGTAGACTACTACGTCTCCATTTCCCAAAATTTCCCGATTTCCACCACAGATTCGTTCATTTCGATATCGAATTATTCTATGTGGATTTTTTCAGATTTTTAATAGGCCAAATAAAAATTTTCATTTTCCCACCTAAGACTTCCATACGATATAGTCACCGAGCCATCTTCGGACGGCCGAAAGTGCCAGAAAACGGCAGAAATTCACGCGAATTATCACTTTTCCAGTAGAAAATGACCTGTTGAATCGAATGAGACCATAATCAGCCTCGTAGGACACATAGTTTTTGAGATAACGGCGCTCAAAGTCAGCTTTTCGCTTTTTTTGCCAATAGGAGCACTCCGGTAGACTACTACGTCTCCATTTCCCAAAATTTCCCGATTTCCACCACAGATTCGTTCATTTCGATATCGAATTATTCTATGTGAATTTTTTCAGATTTTTAATAGGCCAAATAAAAATTTTCATTTTCCCACCTAAGACTTCCATACGATATAGTCACCGAGCCATCTTCGGACGGCCGAAAGTGCCAGAAAACGGCAGAAATTCACGCGAATTATCACTTTTCCAGTAGAAAATGACCTGTTGAATCGAATGAGACCATAATCAGCCTCGTAGGACAGATACAAAAATACATACAAAAATGGAAACTTGTGATTTTTATAGACCTCTAATCGCAGATTCGTGATAGAGTCTCAATTCAGAATTTCTTTCCACGCCCTGTATGATGAATGTCAATTTATCATACACCCTAAAGATATATAGTGTCAATGACTTGCTCGTATATTTAACTGCAGCCGGTTATAGGAGTAACTACTGAATACACGATCATTGCTGATCTCAGTTTTTTTATTTGGCATTCTATAGGACGTCCGTGGCTTCTGAAACCTTGGTATTTTAACGAGAATCTCAGCTGCCCGATGCGAAAGAATGTAATAATGTTCAAATAAGATTCCTTTCCCTTTTAATATATGGGTATTTTTGTTCGGGAAGCTATGTGTAATAAAACAGACGTGATATTACTAGGAAGGACGTTTCTTTGTGGGGGGAACGGTATGGGAAATATCAGCGATTATGAAATATGTTCTTGTTTAGATAGGTACTCTCGTGAAGAAAAATGACGATAAGTTCTGACTAGGAGTTCCTTTAAAATTTTTTGGTACCTCAAAATCAATCAACACTTTTTTGCATCTTTGTCAATAATTGTGAATGTATTGTAATAAATAATATGAGAAAATCAATAGCTGACTCTCAACTACCCAAGAATATTTCAAAAAAACGAAAACGTTGCATACGACCTTCATCAAACTCTGTTTCAACATTCGAAATGAGGTGACATATTGGACGGAAATGATAGAATGCCCGACTCTTTTCTAAGATGGAATGATATCGAAAATGGAGAAGGAGATGATATGAGATGAAATCAGAATAGCTGACTATCAAACATTCAAGAATATTTCAAATAACCAAAAACGTTGCATACGACCTTAATCATACTCTGTTTCAAAATTCGAATTGAGGTTGGATACAAGACGGCAATGAGAGGGTACCAGGTACTTTTCTGATTTGAAATGAAGAAGGAAATGATATGAGAAAATTAGAATAGCTGCCTCTCAATCATTTATGAATATATCAAAGACCAAAAAACCGTTGCAAGACCTTCATTAAACTCTGTATCAACATTTGAAATGGAGTAAGATATTAGAAGGAAATGAGAGAATAGCTGACACTTTGCTGGCATGGAATGATTTCGGAAATGGAGAAGAAAATATGAGAAAATCAGTCACCCCGCCCCGTATACCTACTATCCATATCAGAATTAGTCGTACTTGCTGGAATATTACTCGGAAGGATGTCGTAATGAAAATATGCACAAGAAAGAATTGCAAAAACACTCGGCATTTCGTAGAGAGTTGAAGGTATACAAGACTATACGAATATTAGTATATCTTGGTTCAACAGATGAAAATAGATCAAAGCCTGATCGATTTATATGGAGGAATTTTCAATCGTATTGTACTTTCAGATAATAATGAATTTATATGTCACTTCGAAACCGTTTATATCCGCAATATGAAATTTGTTAGTTTGTGTTTTCGTACAGAAAATGTCTAATTCGACAGCTATTGATGGATCAAAGTATAATGAACTTTATTTTGTATTTTCTCCAAATAAACTAACTATTCATAAAATCCTAATTTGCACAAACTAAATAATAAATAAAAATCCCATATGATGCAGACTTCAAAGGTATCACTGTATACTTTTTCTCCACCCCATTCCTACTATCGATATCGGGATTAGTCGAACTTGTTCGAGAATTAATCGGTTGAATTGATGACTTTCATCGCCGGTCGATTCAAGTGATGTAAAAAATATCCCGAATTATTCAAAATCATCTCCGGTTCAGTGATCATATTTTTTTAATTCGTCGAGTGACCGACATTTGTGACCGGGTATTCTCTAGACATTGATGAAATAAACCTCTGGTGTATGCACTTAAATCCTTTCCTGTTTTACAATTCCTTGATTTTCGCCTACTTCGATAAGCATAACATGGCGTGGGTGAATCTCGCTAAGTTTAGTCTGGTGCCGTTCCAAAATTACAGGCATCAATGTGACAATAATAATTGTGACCGAATTGTGATCAATGAAGATAGGGAATACATTTTGCGATTTAGCCGCATCAAGGTTGGTAGAACTGATGCTGATCATATCACAAGTTCCAAATAAGTTCTAGGAAGCACGCCATCTAACGTCTGAAATTCAATTGTTTATATCAAGAACCAAATGATTCTGATTGTTTGTAAGAATAACATACTTGTCCATCCTTTTGACCACTACGCCTCGGAACACGTTCTTGTACTTTAGTGGGCCAGTACTAGCGAGCCGATGACAAAACGGGTACAGCCATTTTAGGTTGCATTGTGGTGTAACCCAGTGAATTCATCATCAAATTCCGCTATCCAGATTCCTCGGTTTGATTTAATAATACGAAATCATACATAACTTGCTCTCGGCAATGTGAAGAAATGAGCGAAAAATCTGCGAACCATCTGTTCTTACCGTTTCCGCTTGATTGATATTCCTCAGAAAGCGTAAATACGAACGCATGAAAATGAAAAAATCAACTTCTCGTTTCACACAGGCATAGACACAGGTATCTTTCATAAGTTGGCTGTGTGTGACCTCCTGACAGCTGTGCGTGCGGTCTATCTTGTCTGCTGGATTTAATATTCATCGAAGTTGTGAAATTATCTGGAGGTAATAGTATATATGAGGGAACCGATGGTGGGAATTTATTAAATGATTTCTGAATTTTTGTGAAGCAGTAGTCGCGTTGAATCTGATATATAATTCTCCCATAAAAGAGTATTGCCGATGGAAATACCGAGCATAGATCGATATAGTAGAGTTGGTGGAATGGTGGTACCACCATACACAAAAACCGTTTATTCGCAAATTCAAAGTTCTGGATTCTTTATACAGGTCGGGTGAGTATCGATACGCAAAACATCAGGAATGAAATGAATCTATGGACAGGATGTAACAATGGTGAAAAATATACAAACTTACATGTGTAACAGGAAATCACTATACAATAATACTTTACACTGGTTTTGAATGAACTATGAGAGCACTAAGAGATCAGCAAGAGAATCAGGAGCTTGAAGAGCAGGTCGAGCAGGTAGTGCAGACTTGTAGAGAAGAGAAGAGAGACCTTGGTATTTATACACTGCTTTGGCCTTGGCACAAGGACAAGTAAATCTGGAATCTCATTGGTCAAAACTCCCACCTTGTCACGGCTCATGGCCATGTCCACTAGATCTGTCCTTGGAAAGCACATGTGCACCTCCAACACAAAACGCGGAAAAAATAATATTCAACCCTAAATGGGCACAGGAACAGGATCTACTACCTTTGCTTATGCTACTGAATGAATTTGGCTGGAAAATATTCAATAACAATAAAGTTATGAGCAGTCAAACATTCATTTCAAATTTCATATCATAAGCAAAGGGTTGAAAAATATTGAAGTCTTTAGGGTTGTAATGATGTTCATCAGAGTTTACTATCAGGAAAAACTGTGGGAAGTCAGGAATCAATGCATTACTCAGGTTTTCAGGTTTCGAGCTTTCGAACAGGTGAAATTCAACTAGAATCAGGCTCAGGTACTTGGATTTTGATCAAAACCAGTCTAGTAATGAAGCTGGTCAAAAACACATCATTACACAATATTCCCCTTATCCCCCCCGTAGGTTCGCCACTGAGTGTTTCGTCCTTGGTACACAAATAACTATATAAAACTTGCAAGGATGGAACTCTTGAAATAATAATGAAAATGCCATTCTCAATACCTAATCTATTATTATGTTGGCTGTTATTGAACCGTAAGATCGAAGTTTGGTCATCAATGTGTATAAATATTTGCAAATTCGATAAATCTTGATACTAAGCGACTGTCGGCATCTGAAGAGCCGAGATTTGTGACAGCAGAAGAGTTTGGAATTAAACTGTCGATCGTAAACATGTGTAGAGGCATTTTGGCTTCAGCCAAGATTGAAAATAATGGCATGTGTTCACTATTTATAGCCATAATTAATGAATGCCCTGTTTTATTTCGTCTGCGGCTCTTTTCGGCACTATAAAAGCTTCTTAATGAGGGGTTATATTGTTAGTGTTTATGAGGTTTTTATTAGGTCTTATTTTTTTTATTTCGCGCAAGTTCTGTAATTTACCTACCTAAACCTGAATGAAATAGGGTGATACAACTGTGGAAGAAAACTCGAAAAATATTAGCCTATATTTGAACCTCAGATCTCAATATATAATCACAGTTGAGAGAATATTATGCTCGGTATTTCCATCAGCAACACTCTTTCATGGGATAATCATGTCAGATCCATCGCAAAAGCTGCTTCACAAAAACTCGGATTCTTGTTCCGTGCGAAAAGCTACTTTACACCTCAACAGCTTCTCATGATCTACAAAGCGCAGATACGGCCTGTTCTAGAATACTGTTCCCACATATGGGGTTCAGCACCAAAACATACGCTGATGCTCTTAGATTCCATCCAGAGAAGAGCCATTCGCCTGGTGGGTGACGCCACACTCACTCACTCTTTGACATCATTGGAACACCGTAGAAAGATCGGCGACCTTTCACTTTTCTATCGATACTTCCACGGGAAATGTTCTTCGGAAATCTCTGCAATCATCCCTTCACTAGCAATACCAATCAGACGAACTAGACAAGCCCAGTCAGCACATCCTTTCGTTGTCAACCTCGAAAGATGTCGAACAGCACTTTATCAAGACTCCTTCATCCATAGAACGGCTAGGCTCTGGAATTCATTGCCTGTGGAAGTATTCCCAACAACATATAATCTCCAAAAATTCAAAAAAAATTCCAATACCTACCTCCTGTCCCTATCCTCCCTAGGAACGCGCGATGTTCTTTGAACATTATAGGGATTCCCTTTCGTGCGCTCCAATCGATAAAAAAAAAAAAAAAAAAAAAAATACCTCAACTGTGATATAATGTGAGTTATGGATTTCAAGTGAACATTATGTTCAAGAATGAAAATATAGTGTAATCATATGTTTTTTCAATACACCGCAAAGTGACATTTTGGAACGATTCATCTGATCTGTCCTTACTATAATAATAATAATAATGTTTATTTGTGACAGAGTAATAGATACAATATATAGAAATAAACTTATCAAATAAACATGAAAGTAAGGCCAAAAGTACAATGTACTGGTGTTCTTGATGACGAGGTTGTGATCATAACGAGTATTTTTACAAGTCTCCAAAGTGACCACGTATAGGGGTGCGAAGCCTCAACTCGACGGGTTAATCTCGCGGGGACTGCCAAGGGAGGAACAATTGTTGATATTTCAGAAGAGCATCGTCCATGAAAATATCTATAAAATAGGGCCAGATCGCCAACTTTCCTGCGGTGTTCCAGAGAAGTGAGTGAGTTTGTGAGCGAGGCGTCACCCATGAGACGAATTGCCCTTTTTTGGACAGAATCCAACAGTTTCAGGGTATGTTTGGGTGCTGCACTCCAAATATGGGAACAGTATTCTAGGACAGGTCGGATCTGTGCCTTATAGATCATAAGCAGCTGACTGGAAGTGAAATAGCTCCTGGCCCGAAGCAGAAAACCAAGTTTTTGGGATGCACTTTTAGCAATTGATCTCACGTGATTTTCCCTAGAATGGTAATTGCCGATAGTGATACCAAGCATCGAAATGGATGTCTTCAAAGCTATGGTTACTCCTGACAAGCTTATGTTGGGCACAGTGAGATCGGTTTTTCTAGAGAAAATGCATGTTTGAATTACATCTGAACGTATCATGAGGAAAACTATAGTATTATAGGCTTCAATACGACTATGGAAAACTGTTGAAGAAATCCCTTACGTCGAGTAGAGAAAAAACAAATGAAAATTCATAGCATATAGTTGCGAACAAAAACAGCGTGTGCAATCTAAATTAAGTTCACTTTCATCAAATTACGCAGGAAATATACCAAGCCGCGTACAATTTTTTTAATTGAACCCAGATATGTATGTAAATTTCGCTTATTTTGCGCACACAACAAATATCCACAGGCATTCTAGCTTTAATCATTCAATTTGGAATGAAATTGTATTTCTCGAATGTGTATATAGTACCGAACAGAGTAAACCTTTTGACTATAGAGAATCATTTTTCCATAATTTCACCATCAGTAACGAGAAAAATCATCTGAAATATGACTCGGGTGTAATAAAATTATGGTCCACCCTTCACCCCTCCTTTTCAGTTAGGCTTCAAGATCATTCATTGGCATATCTTATAATAATAATAATAATAATAAAATTTATTCATCTTTTAAGATCACACACAATGATATAAGACATGTCAGGATTACAGGTATCTACAAAAATACAAAAATACATAGAGTTGAAAATTAAATTCAATATGGCGCAGTATGCAAAGCATTGACTTAACACATATTATCAGTAGAAATTGTATACACGCATAATCTTGACTTGTCGACAAATACATTATTTTTTCCACATTACGAAGCCACCGATTTTCAAATGATTATTCTTGCATTTTTGAATTCAGACTAATTTTTTTGAATTCTCTTATATATACATGTGACGTTTTAAAAAACATCAATACTAGTCTCCATTCATATACATTCGCTAACTGCCATTTGATAGTAAGCATCATCTTTATGTGTAAATCTACTATTTGTACTAATACTATCAATAGAAGCTACTTATTATTATTATTATTATTTTTAATTAAACATCCTTATGTCATCATAAATAACTTATTTTGGGTTCGATGATATCATTTTGCATCTCAGAAATATCAAGGGAACTGTAATCTGTAATCTATATACTTATATTATAAATAGGTAGGAAAGATTCGTTTGTTTTTGAGTTTGTTTGTTCGTATTGAATAGGCTCCGAAACAACTAGACCGATTTAAAATAGTAATTTTCCTACGACCACATATGAAAACAGCACAAAACACATTGATTCGTTATTGAGAAAATGACTCGTGTCACTATGACAACATATTATAACAGTTAGAAAGTTCGAAAGCAAAACTCACATGGGTGGAAATATTCGAAAATCGCACAGTAACAAGGTCTATAGATTATGATGTACCAATGAATGATTATTATGCTGAATCATGGTAAGTTAAGTTATGGTCAAGTTAATGGAAAGTTAGTGTCGATTTAACATGAGTTATTGTCGTTAATGTTGACGTAATGTTAAGTTGATGAAAAGTTGAAATCAAGTTAACTTCAATGTATTGGCAATTTAGTGATTAATGTGAAGTTAATGTCAATTTGATATTGAGTTGATGTTGATTTGATTTTAAGGTAATGTCAAGTTAATTTTGTGTTAATGTTGAGTTAATGTTGAATAATTATTGAGTTAATGTTGAGTTGATGTTGAGTTAATGTTAAGTTAATTTCAAGTTGATGTTAAGTGGATGTTAAGTTGATGTTAAGTTAATGTTGAGTTAATGTTAAGTTCATATTAAGTTAATGTTAAGTTAACGTTAAACTAATGATGTCATTCGAATATTGAAGTAAAATTAAATAATAATGATAATGATATCACCTTCATGTGATCGAATATGATTAGAAACATGATCGCTACTCTGGTCTTATAAACACTCATGACATATAATATAAATATTTGTGGTCGTAGGAAAAATAGTGTACAAAACTCGTTGGGAAGTGCATTTCCTGCGCTCGTTTCCACACTAGTGATGTTATATACTATTAAATGGTTGTTGAAAAAGATTCCTCACGTTTTGAAAATCGTATTGACATTTCTAGCGTTATTTTCGAATACGCACGATGTTCTTCGAACATCGTATGATTTCCTCTCGTGCACTCCAAGAGATAAAAAAGAAACGTGTAATTTGGACAACCCTATAATAACATCTAACACGTGCTCAAATCCCATAATTACCGAGTTTTCTCAGTCGACCGTCGCGAATGGAAGAAATATATTTTCTCCTATACGTTCTTTTATCAGCGATAAATCTATTGGGAGGATTTATCAGTTAATTGCCTCATTAAGGCCCCCACAAAAAGCGATGTTCCACCGTCCTGTTCGAGTTCCAAGCTCACGTTCAGCTCGAAAGAGACGAAGGAGATTATAATTAGGAAATGTTGCCAGTCAATCTCATTATGATTATGAAATATAAAGTCACTTCTCGACGGCTATTCGATGTTGGGACAGTTCGGCTAGGTGTACGATAATCATCTCTTTTTTCCGCTATATAAAACATATAATATTTTCTCCAAATGTGGTGAAAACAATTTTGTGTGATTTTTTTATTGAACATTCCACACCAGCAATAGGTCGCGTGCACGATGACCTACCCTGGAGATGAAATATTGAAACACAACTTTACTTTTCTGTAAAACATTGAAACACTATCAAAGTTATTGGGACATTTTGGTAGGTACTTAATGAAAACAACGTCAGACGGTTTGAACTACTTGCTTTATTGATAGATATCTGAAGAGTGAGCATCCGACAGTTTAGCATACGGAACCAAAACAGAATTCATATTCATAAACACCAAACAGTGGCGTCACTTCTTTAATTCACTTTTTGGATATTTCTATTGAAATCCAACACTTCCCCTCAAAAAGTGGAGAATAGTAAGAAAAATAATTATCTATACATTCATAGATATGATATAACAATAGAATATAATACATATAGTATATATGACAATTTCATAGATTATATGCTTTATCTTCATTAACTTCATCAGAGCAGTTCCCGCCTTAAAAAAATAACTGGTCACCTTTTGTAGATCAGATATTTCAGTGATATCTTATTCATTTCTTCTATATATATATATAATCTTTAGTGAAATGATACTTGATATCAATATGCCTTGACTTTTTATAATGCGATATATTCTATTTCATCCAGTTTTGTCCTCAAAGATTATGATGGGTTTTTGCTGGATTCACATTTATTTACTAGTTAAATTTTGAGCCATATAGTTTTTTTTTTTATTTTCTCAGAGAGTGCTATATTTTGGCTTCTGTTAACTACATTGCAATAGCATGTTGTCGTCTAGTATTTCATGTGATTATGCGATTTCAAAAACAAATTGAAATATATACCCATTTTTAATTATTATCAAATCTGCATTTGTATAGCCAATTGACATATTTTCCTACTCACTTATATCGTTCAAAACATACTTACGTGAGTTTTGAGTACAAAGTACTTATTCACATAATATATATCATATATCGTTACCTCCATACCCCTTTTTTGAAATTTTACACCATTCTTCTGAAAACTCACTTTGGTATCTACTCAAAATTATAATTGAGGAACAAAGATTCGTCTATGATTATAACATCACTTTAGTATTTTCACAAAGTGCATTATCTTTTCATTATTCAAGATTTTATTGCAGTGTGATCTGATTTCATTGATGATGCTGTAATTACTCGTTTTCAATCATTCATGTAAAATGTCTGTAAGAAATTTTTCTTTCAAGTATGAGGACTGTTTGTTTCAACATTTAAATCAATGTCCAGTTACTGCACAACAAACAAGAAGATACTTTTGTCAGTTATACGATGAACTGATATTCTTCATACAGGGTGTAAAAAAAAATTCTGAACTATAACATAAAAATAATATTCCTTTTCAGAATAAGGAGATACTGATTGAAACTATAAATAGTTCCTCGAATCAGGATAACTATATTATAATATTTCAATGAAAACAGTTTTTAGCTAAAGAATTTTGAAACTCTTCTACTTGATTGTTGATTATTGAAACAAAAAGTTCATTCTAGCAACGAGATGATTTCTTATCATAAAGACGATTATTCATTCAATTTACATGCACTTGATTCTTTGTGACCTCAATAACACCTCATATATTCATCCATATAATATTCCTTTTTAGAATGCTTTCTTGGCAAATTTCTGATGGATCATTATTAAAATTGATTCCCAATTACCAAAATAAATAGAAAAATGTGAATGTTCGGCCATTGCGAGTATAATTTATTTGTTTATTTTGTTTTATTATCAGCTCTTATTCTCAGTGTGTCAAGCCTGGCCTCATAATTTGGAAGATTTACCAATTCATCAGTTTTATTATGAATATAGCCACCAATCTATTTTTATTCAAGGGTTTTTGGTAGGTACTAAGTTTCATGATTAGAATTGAATCAAGTTTGCCTTAATGACCACTCGTTCTATATTTCCACCTTTCTGAAAATCTAGAAAGTGAAATCTCAATGATAATTGTCTATAGATAAGGAAACTGAAAACGATTTCTAATCTCAGCACTCATTTCATATAATGTACATCATTATTTGTGTTCCGATTTCAGCTTCAGCAAGAAATTTTGTTTATGTTCGAGAATTTTTACTATCAACCATCGGTCCTTTCAGAGAATATTTATTGTTTATTCTTTTCGAGGAGCTTGCTCTTCAAACCTTGAAGTTTATTTCTTAAATAACAATATCACGTGTATTCAGATATAGACTTCTCGGTTTGAATGTCCCATATTTTATACCGCTAGTTCATTCACCCTACAAGAATTCTTTTGACTAGCTTATCGTTAAGTTTACTAGTTTTTGATTTCAAATGAATTCTTTTGAGTAGAACGTAGAAC
Source organism: Phaedon cochleariae (assembly GCA_918026855.4). Classification (NCBI taxonomy): domain Eukaryota; kingdom Metazoa; phylum Arthropoda; class Insecta; order Coleoptera; family Chrysomelidae; genus Phaedon; species Phaedon cochleariae. Next base: position 29,452,618 of record OU896723.1, read on the forward strand.
TAAAAACCTTCAGGGGGTTTTCTGGGCTTTTTATGTTGCCACAGTTCATACAGAGTTTTCGAACTTTCTACAGCTTTAGAGGGCCTTGTATAAAGTCACTGTTATCACAGCTTCACCTCATAACTGTTTTTCTGAAATTCGCTACGTTTTTCATTGCACGAGCTTTTTCAGTCTTAGTCCGTTTTACTCCGTTTTGTTGCGGTTACTAGGGTACTGCATTCAATGATTGTTAATTATTCTCTTTTCTGAACAACAAAATTCGCTTGACTGGTATTTATATGACCATAGTCAAATTGACAAGTTTCAATAAATTAATATCTGTTTTACTTTCTCACTCAAACTCAAGACTTCTGATTTGAGTTAACTAACATGTAGATGTACAGTCAGATACACATAAAATGTCGCACATGGGCAGCGACAGCACACCTAGTCACTTCTGTAATAAGAGCGCTAACATACCATCCAAACGCGACATGTCATTCCCTGTACCTGACTCTACCTACACAATAAGTAATCATGTACTGAGTATGTATGTATTGTTTATATATATACAGTATATAGGTATTGTGTGAGCTATAGAGAAAGGTCATTTTACATATTTCTCTTTTTATTCTTTGGAAGTCTCACTTGCTTCATATATACAAGGTTCAAAAAAAATTTGATCACGAAGCTTGAAGTCCTCAAGATCACTAACAGCTCAGTATAGTTTTTGAATTTTATTCAATTAAACCTGATCATGTGCTTGAACCTGTTTCAGGCATTATTCGTAATTATTAGTTCAATTGATTAGTACAATTTATTTCGACTTCCATTAACCATCATGTTTTGTACCTTTCTCAATGTCACATCAAATAAACCATTCAAAGCTTGTAAGAATAGATTGTATAATAACATTTTTGAGTTTGTTCAATGCTTACATTATAGAATGGTTTATTTATTACTGTTTTTAGTCAATTAAATTCCTTTTGAGTAAGTCAAAGGTCTACGTGTATAAAATGGTTTCGTAATTACCATTTTGAGACATAAGGTTAAAAGCTTACCTCATAGAATGGCTCATTTTACCATTTTAAATTTTCATACCATACCATACCCTTATTGTTTTGCATACGTCCAACTGACGCGAAAGTGGAACATGGCAGCATCAGAAGCTTACAGCACTGTATTTCTGATATTTCAAGGTTAGACGATGTTCCACCAAGGTGGCAGTGCTTGATTCTTAGTTTTGTTCATTTATTTTGTTCATCTGTTTCCTAATGACTCCATTTAGTTGGTTATATTTTTCTTGTTATAATATTCAAACCATCAGTATATACTTCAGTGTTTACTCCTGTTGTATGAGTTGGTGTATAGATTTGTGGCTTCAATCCGTCTTGTATCCCTTTGTGATAATACCCATTCGGCTTGTCATGAATATTTCATTTACAATGACCACATATCACATCTGGGAACTTGCTTATTGAGACTTGACAAAAACTTTCTTCGGTAACACCAAATTAGTTTACCTTTTTGCACTATGTGGTGTAAAAGTCGTTAGGCCGACAAATGCTAATATCAAATATCAATATAATTTCAATGCAATGGCAACCTTGTAGGGAGCGGCGATCTCTTCGTTAAACATTGTATATTATAGGGGAAAGCTCCTTCTGATTGCAGATCAGCAATCAAAGTGTAACTTCACTTCGTAACATCCAAGTCAAGAGCTGCTGATTTGGAGTCAAAATATAGTTGTGTTGCTTGAATGAGTCGTTCATGAATTGCGTCCAGATTTCTTGGAAATTGAATTTCATTTTATTTCACCATGGTATTGTCTCATCAATGTGTGCTACTTATCGGTAATATCATGCGGAATATTATTGTTTATAATATGGAGCACCTCTATAGTAATAGGTATGTTTATAGTTTTCGCACTAGTATAACACTACCATGATTTCAACTTAATGTGAGTGTACCTGGGCCCATAACCTATCAAAGTTATTGGGACATTTTGGTAGGTACTTGATGAAAACAACGTCAGACGGTTTGAACTACTTGCTTTATTGATAGATATCTGAAGAATGAGCATCCGACAGTTTAGCATACGGAACCAAAACAGAATTCATATTCATAAACACCAAACAGTGGCGTCACTTCTTTAATTCACTTTTTGGATATTTCTATTGAAATCCAACAAACACAACCTCACTTTTTCAATTTGTCTACAGAGGAATCGAAGGATTGGATAGTTTTTCAAAATACTTTGGCATAGGAATCGTGTTCTATGCGCTATTCATTAATTCAAGCATGCCTTCTCATTGTGCTGTTGTACAATACACAAAAAATGCAGCGAGAGACGAAGGAATATGATTTTTCAGGTAAATAGTAATCTCACAAAGTTTTCATTATGGAATTTTGTTATTTCTTATCAAAATTTCTTCTGCTATTTCTGCAATAGAAGCTAATACTGCTAATAGATTGAAATTGTCTACAACACACACGATCATATTTCGTCAGCATGTCAGACCAGTCCTCCTGTTTGATTGCATGAATCCAATCTTGTTGCAATCTTCTAGAAATTTCACGAGTATTTCTATAAGCTCCTATCGCAGAAGGAATTCCGATGAGAGTTTTTGATATATCGGCGCTCAAAGTAAGCTTTTCGCTTTTATTGCCAAAAGGAGCATTCCAGTAGACTACTACGTCTCCATTTTCCAAAATTTCCCGATTTTCACCACAGATTCGTTCATAACGACGTCGAATTAGTCTATGTGAATTTTTTCAGATTTTTAATAGGCTGAATAAAAATTTTCATTTTCCCACCTAAGACTTCAGTACGATATAGTCGCCGAGCCATCTTCGGATTGCCGAAAGTACAAGAAAACGGCAAACATTCACGCGAATTATCTCCTTTCCAGTAGAAAATGACAGGCTGAATCGAATGAGGCCATAATCAGCCCCATAGGACAAATGGTTTTTGAGATATCGGCGCTCAAAATCAGCTTTTCGCTTTTATTGCCAAAAGGAGCACTCCAGTAGGCTACTACGTCTCCATTTTCCAAAATTATTTGATTTCCACCACAGATTCGTTCATTTCGATATCGAATTAGTCTATGTGAATTTTTTCAGATTTTTAATAGGCCAAACAAGAGGCCAAATGAAAATTTTCATTTTCCCACCTAAGACTTCAGTACGATATAGTCACCGAGCCATCTTCGGATTGCCGAAAGTTCCAGAAAACCGCATAAATCATCGCGAATCATCGCTTTTCCAGAAGAAAATGACCCCCTGAATCGAATGAGACCATAATCATCCCGATAGAGCAGATAGTTTTCGAGATATCGACGCTCAAAGTCAGCTTTTCGCTTTTATTGCCAAAAGGAGCACTCCAGTAGGCTACTACGTCTCCATATCCCAAAATTTCCCGATTTCCACCACATATTCGTTTATAACGACATCGAATTAGTCTATGTGAATTTATATTCAAATATTCTCGAAGAATATTCTATGAACGTTCTATGAATGACATTGTGCTATCTGGGATTAGTCGCTATGGTAACGATACAAAATAGAGGCTTCTAATTGGTCGAAAATGTAAGGTGTGAAATTTTTTCGTCAAATGCAGCATTTTATGATGCAGATTCATCTCGATAGATTCGTCTGCATCTGCCATGGTTTCTGAATGGACTACGCAGCGCACACTATTTCTCGTTTAGTTTGACACGTGTCCTAATGAGCATAGACTAACACGACACACGTGATTAATCAACAGCAATACAGTCGGACGTGATTTCGATGCTTGCGCTAAACAAACCTGTAATAATAATTGTGAAATATCGCTACGGATTATGGATCTAGGAGGGCCGATGCTAGAACAATTGAATGACAGGGTGCGTATTTGAGAAGAAAGTGTTGACTCTTGTTGTGGAATGCTTCAGGTGCGAGATAAATGTCCCCAAGGTGAGGTATCTGTACGATTTTTAGGAGTGCAAATTCGTTGCCGATCAACTGTTTCAGGTAAAACACTATTCAAGCAGTTCAGAATTTTAACTTTACCATCACTATTCATATTAAACTCCAATTAACTTGAAATTTGGCAGGTGTTCATTGTTTCGGTGACAATACATTATGGAATTTTTGTTGAAATAAAAAAAAATGGCTGCTCCAAGATGGCGGACAAGATTTGGTCCGATTCCATTCAAAATTGGTGAGTGGGGGTTTTTGAGGTCGGAGATCATGATTTTTTGTTAAAATTTATAAATTCAAGATGGCGGCATCCGAATAATTTTTTGTTTTTGTATTAATGATGATAACTCCGTTGTTATCAACACAAAACTATTACTGCGACATATCATCTGTAAGAGAAAAAAAAGTTATTTGTAACTAAGTCATAGTGAGCCATGACCTACATTTGAAAAACTAAAGTTGGTGCTGAAATCTCAAATTCTAGAAGAGTTGGTATAAATTTCATATTTTTTTCGAAATCACTTTGAAAAACTGCCATGAGAATGTGAAATTTCTATTTGAATATTTTCATGAATAAAGAAGTTACGGAGTTGAAATGAAAATGATCAAAATCTGTTTTTTGGGTATAAAACAAAAACGAATAGATTTTATCAAAATATTTTTTCACATTATAGTTGGCCTTGACAAACTCCACATTTGGTGTCATTTAACCGACTTTGTATCTCTCACCGTTAAAAAGATACCCATGGTGAGCATGGTAAGTGGGACACACTGTATATTCAAGCTGCTAGAGAACACATCACTAGAAATTTTGAATTGGGCGTATTGCAGTAGGTTAAGAAAATTTGCCAAATCTTGATTTTGGCGTCAACATTTCCAGGTTGTCGAAATTGAGGTAAGAGTTTGATTCTGTTTCATAATCTTTGTTTTGCTCTCTGAAAATGAAAAATTTGTTCAAAGTCGATATCAGATCAATTTTGGAGGAGGTGGTACATGCATTATTCCAGATTTTTTGGGATTTTTTCTCCTCGTTTCTATAAAATAAAATATGAATACTATCTCAATATACGTTTATTGAAATGATATTCATATCTTTATTTTATTGAAACGAGGAAAGAAAATCTCAAAAAATCTGGAATAATAGATCAATCTATGTTTTTTTAGCAGGACGGCTTGCCAGTGCCTAGCAAAACTTTATTGGGCCAAGGTTATTCAACAAATTACCTGAATCAATCCAAAATTGTAGGAAGGAAATAGAATTCGAAAATCAAATCAAAATATTTTCAGCTGGCAAAGAGTTCTTGTGTACGCGAAAATGCACTTCTGTCATAACTCTAATAACTCTTTTTTGCAACATGAAAACTTTATCTCCCGTAGTAAAATACCGTGAGATAAATCACTATGGAATTACCCATAGTAATAGTAACAATATCTTGTTCAGTTGTATCAGTTGAGCCTATCGTCTAGTTGCACGCCAAGTTATTTCACACTATCGCCTTGAGTGATATTTGATTTCGAAGAAACCGGGATAGATTGATTTTCATGTAAGTTAATCTCAAGTTCGTAACAAGTAAACCAAGTTTGAGCTGAATTAAAGATATATTTCGATTTCCTACATTAACTTTGAAAAATGAAGGTTGTATCATCTGTGAAAAGAACGGTCATTGTCGGAGATATAAAATAATGAAGGTCATTTTTATAAATAAGGAATAGAAGGGGGCCCAAAACAGAGCCTTGAGGAACACCGTTCAATAACCTCTCGATCAGAGAGAGCACCACATCGTCTAAGCTCTGCTCTGATCATGAATCAATGCCGGTATGTGATTGGATGATTGTCCGGAATGGGAGGAGTCATTTGGAGTAGTGGGGATTATTCCAAAGCCCTTACTGCTTATCTACTAATGCCTCTATTCGGGCATTGTCGAGTTGAAACACCTTGTGTAAGGTTGTTGCAGTATTTTTCAGCCACAGAGCAGATGACACTGATGCAAACGAAATGGTTGAGCACAAATTGAATGTTAAATTGCCTGTTTTACGGGGTTTAATTACGTGTGACTTCGTAAACGTTTGCCACGATCAATTTTCATCCGAATTTAATTTCCCTAATCCGGCTAATTGAAAATGGAAGATTAATAGTTTCACCTAGCTGTTTATATCGAGTTTCCTTCAGAGGAATTTTCGAAAAATAAGTTCGGAACTCTCCAGTTTTATGTCCACGCTGTACAGAATGGCGACCGATGAAGTCCAAGTCGTTTTCATTTTCAAATTGAAGCAATTTCTGATTTTCGGAGCGGCTAACTGTGTCGTGAATTCTGAATCTAGTCTGAAAATAGCTGATGGTGAAGAATATAGCCAGCGAATAGCTAACGAATGAAAAACGAATGAAAAAAATAGAAGAAGTAAAACTGGTAAACAAAAACAAACATAACCACAAATACACTCGGAGCAGGAATGCAGAGGGTAGTTGGCTTCATTCTGACAGGTTATGGTTTTGTTATTTATGCATTGAAATATCTCGAATAGAGCTCGTTCCAAAACAAAAATATCATTGAATCAATGACTCACTATCGGCTACATTCAATGATACTATCTTTCCAAATTTACTGTCATCGGTCAGAACAGAATGAAGCCGACGCCCATGCCTCCTTCCTCTCGTTGTGTCTGTCAGTATTTTGAGTGGTGTGGACGGACTCGAAGTATATGGCCCAGTTGCAACTTCCTAGAAGATAGATCCGATTTATTAAGGAACGAATTCATTAGCAAAAAAATGACTGACAAGTCATGAATAACATATAATATAACGATAGTGAAAAATTATAGATAATATCGTAAAATATCATAATTTATCTTTATTAATAATCAACTTCATTCAGCCAATGAGAGATTTATGGGAATTATATTATAATACTTGACAAAGTAGGATTGACGAACCTATTATATCCCATTGCTGTTATGATATAGTTATTATGCATTCAAAGAACTCTGTGTGAATGTGGATTTTCAGAAAGTAAGTCATAGGAATGGTGGAGGAGCCAAGTTACTTTTTTCTTTAATTTTTTCTGGAGTGAAATTTGATCTTAAGAAAAAAAGAAGAAATACGTATATAGGTATTGATGTTTTAAAAACCTCACAGTGAGTTAAGAACCTCAATAAAGGAAACTTCCTCATTATCATCAAAAAGTTACACCTCTCATGTGAATGATGCTCTATACGACTTGTATAAATGGCTGCTTTGATCTGGAAAAAAATTCTTTAGTTCAGTCAAAATTAAATTATAATTTTAAACTGAATGTACGCGTTTGTTCCTCTGTGTATTATTGTCATGTCAACCAATTCATCGTATCGCACTCATGTGGAATATCTCGAATTTTTCGATGCTAATATTTCACACTCAAATCGTTGAAAACAATAAATATTTCTGACGTTCCATCGGAATGTTTGTAAACACATAAACCCGAAACCTATTTATATCGCTGCTTTATCCTGACATTAATCAGGTGTGAAATGGAACCGATTCTCCACACTCGCTTTATAGCATGCCTCAAAATTGCCTTTCCACAGACAAGTTTATTGGTATCGAAACGAACGACGATGTAAAGTTGTGGTTCTATGCGATTCAAAGCTGTTCCTGGCCGAAAATATATAGCACTAGATCATACTTTGAAAAAGTACTAGAACTGAGAATTTAGTACAGAATTTCAATTATCTTCAAATTTGCTGCCCCCGACACAGTTTAAGGAATATTCCTTAAACTGTGCCCCCGAGCTGCTTGCATAATTTTTATTCATAAATTCAAGCCGCCGAAAAACAAGTGAGGTACATAGTTTTTGAAAGGTATCAGATTAGTATAGATGTAGTTTTCATTAGGAATTAGATTAGTATAGGGGTCCGATAATTTATACGACGCTATAAAAGCATTGCTCATGTAAGATGGAAGTAGAGGCCATGGCACCATATCATGAGCATATTTTTACATTGAAACTATCATTGGGCACCAAAGATGTGTATACGACGCTATATGAAAGTTCAGAGGACTGGAGATTTTTCCCACAAACTACGTACTTAGCCCACTCGACTGTCTTGGTTTTTCCACACAAACTACGTACCTAGCCCACTCGACTGCCAATAGGGACTAAAAAAACAAAAACAAAAGAAAGTTAAGACAATGCCAATATATTTCTTCTTTGTGGGAAATCAAGACAGTCGAGTGAGCTAGGACGCTATATGAAAGTTCAGAGGACTGGAGATTTTTCCCACAAACTACGTACTTAGCCCACTCGACTGTCTTGGTTTTTCCACACAAACTACGTACCTAGCCCACTCGACTGCCAATAGGGACTAAAAAAACAAAAACAAAAGAAAGTTAAAACAATGCCAACATATTTCTTCTTTGTGGGAAATCAAGACAGTCGAGTGAGCTAGGTACGTAGTTTGTGGGAAAAAATCAAGACAGTCGAGTGAGCTAGGTACGTAGTTTATTGGCGAAAAATCAAGACAGTCGAGTGAGCTAGGTACGTAGTTTATTGGCGAAAAATTAGGACAGTCGGGTGAGCTATAGGTACGTAGTTTATGGGCAAAAAATTTATGCAGTCGAGTGAGCTAGGTACCTATAGTTTATTGGCGAAAAATACAGTCGAGTGAGCTAGGTACGTAGTTTATGGGAAAAAAATCAAGACAGTCGAGTGTGCTTTTTACTTTCTTTTGTTTTTTTGTTTCGTTTTCTATTGGCAAGTGATTATCTACGAACTTGTAAATTTTTAAGTTTTTTCATCGTATCTCTCGAACTATTGAATTCAGAGAAAAATGTTATTCGGATTTTTTGTAGATTCTTTCAAAAGGAATAATTTTGGTTCTATAACATTTTCAGATATTTTCAGTTGTTTTCGAAATATTTGGAATTATCTGAGAATAAAATTTTCAACACTTGTCCCATCTTCCAATCAACAAAGAGAAAAAATATTCCATGGTTCAGTGGAAGTCGATGATCTTCATCTATCGATAATCTTTTGTTTTTCAATATATCTTCATGGTACCCTATGGGTCGTTTACATTTTTTTTTCATATTTTTTACTTTATTTCCTGTATTATTGGGTTTACAGAAAACATTTTGGGTATTAATTTGTAGGAAATTTTCCAGTGGATAACTTTGCACTTCTGATAATTTTCGATTTTTAATTTGTTTTCGATATATATTGAATTGACAGGATTTCAAATTTTGATGTTTTGATTTTCATTTGTTTTTCCATTTTCCGATGGATGCACGAAAAAATGGTGATATAATAATTTGTTGCGTCATCAAAGAGGCATACGGTGCATTATTCAAATTTGGATTTAGTCTATTGGTTCAGGAGATATGTCGTTTTAAAGCGAACCGTGTGTTTCGGCAAATCTCCTTGAAAAACCAATTTCTATAGGCTTCGTCTCTCCCTGATAGAGTTTTTCTCACAAAAAATGAAATCGATCGGACCATTTTTGCGATTTGTAGTGTGGTCACAAGAAACTTCCGGTGAAAAATCGAAAAAACCCGGAAAAACCACCTCAGAGTTTTCCGATTTCCTTCAAATTTTCATGACATAATATTGTTTTGAGTACAATAAAATGGCAAAATTTCAAGTCGATATGTCAAAGGGTTCCGGAGATATATCGATTTATGTTTACCACAGAGTACAGACAGACAGACAGACCACACACAAAAACCAAAGTTGCTCAAAATTCGATGGGGATCATTTTCTCCAAAGTAACTATACCTCTATCTCGCTTAGTTTCCGAGATAGCATTTTTCGCAAGGCCGTAGTATACCGTTGTATCGGTGGTAACGAGTATACTCCACTATGTATAGCGTCGTATAACAAGAGCAAGCCGTAGAAAAACTTCATTGTTCCCTAGGAAGACCTTTACTTCAGTCAGACAGTTAAAACTAAATCAACATTCGAAAATCTTCCTGGTCTTTGTTTCCATCTTCAATATTTTCAAATTTGCTGTTGATTCAGTATCAGGCAATGCATTTTTCTTCGTGTATTGGTCACTCGTTACTTCTGCTGCTTTTTCGCCACCGTCTCAAAAAATCCACATGGCAAGTGACATCGCCTGAAGACAATGGAGCCGATGTATCATATATTCTGCCTCGATTGTGACTGCTAGTCCATTTATCAAACACACAAGAAGTTCGTGTCTGACTATACAAGAGCGAAACCTCAGATGAAATTCTCTGCATAATTTGCATATTTATCTGTTCATCGCTAGTGGTTTGTATACGGTCCTTTTTGAAGGATGAATACAATTTATGTCCATCATTCATTCGGTACTACTTTTCGTTCTCATCAGCAGTGTTGTTGATGGTGGTACACCCCATCACCACAGTTGAGAGAATGTATACAGAGTGGGCCTTTGAAAACGAAACAGAGGCTCTGTAGGTCGCCAAAACCGGATTATAAAAAAAAACTGAAACAGGTCAACTACATTTTCGAGGGGGACATCTTTCTAAAATATTTTCAGCCCTGCGGCGTTGCCGCTTCTAAAGAAAAGAAGCAACAACTTTGTTATTTCAAATGGAACACCTTGTATTTTATTGCATTTTTAGATTCTCCCCGAAGAGCTGATTTCATCAATGCATCACACTTAGGGTCTAGCTGTAATGGTTTCAGGGATATAAAGTGTTCAAAATCGAGATTTTTCAACTTTAACATTTTTTTGTGTCGAAACTATTCATTATTGGTCAAAACGGCTCTCATGTCCAGATCTCAACTTGTGATTTACTATCTACTGACATTTATTTGAAACAAATACAGGGTGGTTCAAGATTCAGAATTCTGATCACCCTGTATCTGTTCCAATTAAATGTCGGTAGATAGTAAATCACAAGTTGATATAGGGACATGAGAGCCGTTTCGACCAATAATCAATAGTTTCGACACAAAAAATGTCAAAGTTGAAAAATCTCGATTTTGAACACTTTATATCCCTGAAACCATTACAGCTAGACCCCAAGTGTGATGCATTGATGAAATCAGTTCTTCGGGGAGAATCTAAAAATGCAATGAAATACAAGGTGTTCCATTTGAAATAACAAAGTTGTTGCTTCTTTTCGTTAGCAGCGGCAACGCCGCAGGGCTGAAAATATTGTAGGACGATGTCCCCCTCGAAAACGTAGTTGACGTGTTTCAGATTCTTTTCATAATCCGGTTTTGGCGACCTACAGAGCCTCTGTTTCGTTTTCAAAGGCCCACTCTGTATGTAATATTCTCTCAACTGTGCCATCACTCTTGACAATCGGAGATTTGACTTATTCAGGGAACACTCAGTATGGATTGCCAAATGATGTTCGTCCAAACAAATTTTAACATGGACTCTTCGCAGGACAAAGTGGAAAGGGTGGCGGAAATTTCATCGAAAGACAAATGATAGAAAAACATTTGATAGAAGTCTTTTGATCGAAAATAAAAAAATAGAAAGAACTCTTCACCGAAAATACATTTGATCGAATGTTTCATGATAGAAAATACATTTGATAGAAACATAAATGATAAAAAATACAATTGATAGAAAAAATATTTGATAGAAAATACACTTGATAGAAACAGCATTTGATAAAAAATTCAACGGGGCTAAGCTCAAGTTAGGTCAGTTCGTTTGTGAAGATATGATCCTTCCTCATATATTTGAGAAGAAGTAGCTAGAAGTTTGCGGTATCAATAAATTCATGAGCTTCGATTTCCATTTAGCTCATTCTTCTCAAATATATGAAGAAGGATCATATCTTCACAAACATACTGACCTAACTTGAGCGTAGCTTCGTTGAATTTTCTATCAATTGCTGTTTCTATCAAGTGTATTTTCTATCAAATATTTTTCCTATCTATTGTATTTTCTATCATTTATGTTTCTATCAAATGTATTTTCTATCAAAAAACATTCAATCAAATGCATTTCTATCAAAAGCACTTTCGATCAAAAGACTTATATCAAATGTTTTTCTATCATTTGTCTTTCGATCAAATTTCCGCCACCCAAGTGGAAACCATCTTTTCTGAATGTACTATTAATCCATACGTAATTGAAATCTGAAAAAAAAATCTTCATTTGAAGAAAAAGTAGTAGGAGTAGTAGTAGTATAGTAGTTATTCGAAGAGCCATTCCATTAATTCACCCCTTATATTGATAGCTATGAAGAATGCTGTGGAAGCAAATAGTATTTTTTTTATGTTCTGGTTCCCACGAAAAGGGATATCCTGTAATGTTCAGAGAACATCGTGAGAACCAAGGGAAGTAAGGTAGGAATTGGTGTTCTTCTTAAATTTCTGGAGGTTATTTGCCTCGGGGAACACCTCCCTTGGCAATGTCTTCCAGAACCTCGCTGTTCGTTGGATGAACGAGTCTTTGGAAAGAGATGTTCTGCAGGTCTCCAAAGTGACCACGAAGAGGTGCGAAGCCTCAACTCGACGGGTTAATCTCGCGGGGACTGCCAAGGGAGGAACAATTGTTGATATTTCAGAAGAGCATCGTCCATAAAAATATCTATAAAATAGAGCCAGATCGCCAACTTTTCTACAGTGTTCCACAGAAGTGAGTGAGTTTGTGAGCGAGGCATCACCCACGAGACGAATTACCCTTTTTTTGGACAGAATCCAACAGTTTCAGGGTATGTTTGGGTGCTGCACTCCAAATATGGGAACAGTATTCCAGGACAGGTCGGATCTGTGCCTTATAGATCATAAGCAGCTGACTGGAAGTGAAATAGCTCTTGGCCCGAAACCAAAAACCAAGTTATTGGGATGCACTTTTAGCAATTGATCTCACGTGATTTTCCCAAGCATGGAAATGGATTTATATGCTTATATGCACATGTATGCACTGAACTTTGAAAATGCCTTCCCCTACACTAACAAATCTCCATAATCGATACTGGTTACCAAGTTCAAGGTCAAACGCCATGCCATTCTTGCGGCAATAAATTTAACCTTGCAATTCTGCTTCAGCAAGTTTTTAAGATCTTGATCATTATGTAATGTAACTGATACATACAGCTTGTCTCGAGCGAAGTTTTCGTAGTTCTTTCATCGTGATATTGCACTTTTGAACTTTCTTCTTCTTTGCCTGATGCTATCGTCAATATTCGTGAATAAACAAACGGTTATTTCTATTTTGATTGACAGCAACATTATGAAATATACATGGAGCCCATCTCGTACTCATTGGATAGCTGTCAAATCAATTGAACGTGTATGTAATGAGAATATTGTTTTTCTGATTAGAAATGTTGAAGTTGTTGCATTATATAGAATATTTTGAATGCGTGCTAGTTCTCTCATGACCTTATTTATTTACTTTGATATTATGTGTCTATCTCATGCCACTATTACAAAAATAGTACATTATACATCAACCGAGGGAAAAATAGCATTCTGTCCTGAGGTGTATGTACTATTTTTTACGCTGGCGAAAACACAAAATTGAAAAAGAATAAAAATTAGGTCATAATTATAGTAGTAGTAGTGTAGAGATGTATAGAAATTTAACTGGTGCGCTTGCTCCCTATTGAAGGTCGTTTGCAAGTTTCTCGATGGCGCCTACTCTGATAAACCTTTGATAAACATACTTGACGTTGGTAAATCTCGCTAAGCTCATCCTGGTTACAATCCATATTTACAGGAAACATATTACCGACCGATAAATTTTTGGATACGTATATGATTTGGATCAGAGCAGTGAACTGATCCCTGATCAAAGGATCGAAACGTCAATATATCAAAAATATTCTTGAGCGGAAAAAATGGTTATTTCTGAGATTGGGGTCAAGTGTTCGTTAGGGACGTGTTCCGTAGTTTCTAAATTTTGTGTATAATACCTAATCCACCATAGAAAAAAGAAAATCTCTGTTCTACAACAGTATTATTTCAGTGATTTGAAATATTAGCGTGAACTGGTGTGAATAAATTCTAAGGTAAGTACCAGTTACCATAACTGCCTATTATGCTTTTCGATATTGGTCTATTTCAATAGTTGATACATTCTTTGTTCTGGTTCTTCAAAGAGGAAATTCATCAGATTTCAAGCTTCATATCATGAAAGAAGTGAAGCTTATTAAAATCGGCTACAAAAAGCATTTCTTGCTTCTATTTCAAATTGAAATTTGAATGAAAATGTTGAGCACAGTATTTATTCGACCACAGAACAATGATGGAAATAGATTCATCCCTTACAGAACCAAGGTTTCCGATTATGGCGCCTCTATCGCAAATACCTGAACCCCACGTCCAAAACTCGCTTGCAATTGTTCCATATCGAGAGTTAGTCTGACGAAACAATTGAAGAGTGAGCCCACCAGTAAAATTTCTATACATCTCTAGTAGTGTAGTTTGTGGAATTCGTATCTTGACAACATGCATCTATCTTGGTGACAACCCATGGTGACAGCAAATATCAAACTGAAATTTACGGAAACAGCTTTGAAAATGGTTAACGGTTATATATAGATAGATAGATAGATTTATTCATGATACTACACAATAGTGTTTATATACATACGTCAATAAATAAATAAAATAAAATAAGACATATAGTTAAAATCAGGTAAAATTAGATAAAATAGATCGGTACGAGCTACATATGAGTATATATCACAAATAGATGAGAAATTTGACATCACAAATACATAAAACAGTGAAACAATGACAAAATAGTTTGAAGTTTAGTTTCGACGGGAAGAAAATTCTAGATATTCATCAAATGTGTAAAAACTCTCTTCAATTAGGATATTTTTGACTCGATTCTTGAACGCCTCTAAACTCAAAGATTGGCCTCTGAGTTCGTCTGGAAGAACATTGAAAAATTTCATGGCGAGATATTTGAACGAAGATTTGGTTTTTGAAATTCTTGGTTTTGGTAATCTTATAGCCATTTTTCCTCTTGTATTATATTTATGTATATCTTAATTTCTAGTTATTCCAGACCGAGTATTAGACATTTCGTTCATGTGAATGAGACAATCGTATACGAAGCATGAGGCTAGTGTTAAGATTTTGAATCGTTTGTTATGGAACAAGACAACCCCAAGAAATTATTGATACTGCTTCTGCAGTGATTCTCAACTTGCTCTCAGTAAGATCTAGAAATCTGTATGATGCAGCTTATACTCGCTTCAAAGAGGGTGATGCGGAAAGTGTAAAGTTGGAGAAACTCCCTAGGGGGAAAATATGTCACAATATCTCCCTAGGGAATAATAAAAGACTTCTGCCCGTCTCTTGTTACCAGAGAAACTAACTTCTACTACCGCTGGCGTAAAAATTCGAATTATTGATCTATTTTGGATCCATTCACTTCTATGACAGGTTACATTTCTAGTAATCAAAAATAGTGTAGATACCTACCTAGCATTAACTGATTCCACTTTGACATGACATTCTTCGAAACATCATGTTCGAAATGTACTGTCAATTTTAATTTTCATTGTCCAGTACAATAATTATATATCGGATGAAAATATAGACATGTATTATTCGAAATAGCACTAGAAAAAACATGCAACATTTTATCACATAATCTTCTGTTATACTAGTAGTGCGAGTGTACAATTAACGATATAAAAAATTTAAGTTAATTCACATGCAATAATGGGCGTGTACACCTTAGTAGAACTTTTAACTCAAACCATGTTTATAATGATCCTTTTATACATAAATGATGATTGACGACATAATTCGATCGAAAAATTAACTGGAATGTTTTATTTTTGGACATAAATAATAGTATACCTCCTGAAAACGGACCCTCTTATGACGTAGAAACAGTTGAATGAAAAAACCAAACGCCCGACGGAGACTGAGGCAACTGATATATTAATTCAAAATCATGTATCATTCATCTCTGTCTGGAATAGTCTTGTTTCAGTATTAGGGTTTTGACGTCACATCATCGCCTCGTTTTCAGAGGTCCGAAAAATCGGGGATTTCAATAATTTTTTTTTAAAACGTAGGGAGCTCACAGCAAGAAACGGTTTGCGGTGGTGAGCTAGTTTGGGTGAGTTCTATCGAATTATGAAATACAATTTTTTTGTGATATAAGCCTATTCTTCACTTTGACACTCTGTATCTCAGAAACGAAGAACTTTCGGACATATATTTATTCGAACTTTTCTTCTTGACGTCAGCAACATGCTCCTGAATTTTCTACACGTACTTAAGAAACGCTTAAGGCATCAAACCTAACCTACCAAAAACAAGAACATTTTTTGAATTTTATTAATATATCTGAGACTATTCCTTTTCAATATTCAAATAATCCTCTTATTGAATGAAGAGCATCACCAATTGCTTAGGTAGGTTATGTAATTTCCGGACTAGATCCGAAAAGTGACGGATTTTTTCTAGAGGACGTGCGTCAAGAAATATTCATAGCGATTTCCATAGAATGGAGCTGGTGGAGTGTTTCTACTCTTTGTATATCTGTCCTACCATACACTTCGATTCTCTAGTAATGACAGATCATTTCATTTTTCATTCAAATTATTAATGGATGAGAAAAAGCTCAAAATTGGGGAGAACCCTCAGTGACATTGTTTTCTCAAATCCATTTTCATAACTCAATATAATAGCGAACAAGCAACTACTAACTATATAAGTAATTTAATGGGACTGTGGGACTTGTTGAATGCATTCGCTTTTAATAACTATAATCATAATAAATGCTAATATTAATAATTGTTGGGTAAATAGCTGCAGGTGATTCAATAACTAACTGGAATTTTATTAATTCCATTTACATAAGATGCCTAACGAACGCAAGTCCATTCACTTTCTTATGATAATTTCTTCAGTCCCACGGTTACTCACTACCTTATGCACTAAAATTGGGAGAAGTGTCATTATTACGATTCATTTTGACAAGTAATAGTTATTTCGTCATTTTCATTATTTTAAATGATGGGGTAACATAGCGACGGTCTACTCTTCGACTTTGAAATATTACACTCCACTTTATATGGACTTCTACCAAAGATTATAAAACTAAAGGTCACACTCCAGCTCCAGAAGTGTAACGTGATTCTTCATGCACCAAGGTGTTTTTTATCTCTTGAAGCGCAGGAAAGGAAATTCCTATGAGTACCTAGGGAGAATAGAAAAAGGAGGTAGGTATTGGATTTTTTTAGAACTTTGGGAATATTTCCATCGGATAATAATTCCGAAGCTCTGCCCTTCTATCCACGAACGAGTTTTGGTAGAGCGTTTTTTGACATATTTCAAGGTTGGAAGGTTGAAAACGACAGGATGTGCTGACTGGGCCTGTCGAGTTCGTCTGACTGGTGTAGCTAGTTTTTTCCTGTTTTTTTCTACAAGTGTTTTATTTATACCATTTTTTATAGATGTTTTGATAAACGAAATAAACATCTCCGAAAGCTCGGCTATGAAACGAAGAGTTCTCATTTAAGGCCAAAATTTTGACTGCATCCCCAACACGAAGAAATATTGTGATATTTTTTCTACCTTTGGATTATTTTATATATACAGGGTGATCCACGGTGGATGGCCTATTAGAAGTATCTGGAGAACGAAAAGACAGAACATCCTGAAAATTGGGTTTCTTCGATAATTGAACATTCTCTATCCGTCTAAAGTATTTTCATCGATACAGTGTTGCCACTTCTATCAGCAACAACTAGCAACTTTGTTATTTCAAATGGAACACCCTGAATTCCATTGCATTTTTAGATTCTTTCTGAAGAGCTGATTTCATCAATGTATCACACTTTGAGTCTAGCAGGAATGATTACAGAGATATAGGGTGTTCAAAATCGAGATTTTTCAATTTTAGGATTTTTTTGTGTCGAAACTATTCATTATCGATCAAAACAGCTCACATGTCCCTATCTCAACTTTTGATTGACTATCTACTGGAATTTGATTGGAAAAAATACAGGGTGCTTCAAGATTCAGAATTCCGATCACCCTGTATCTGTTCCAATTAAATGTCAGTAGATAGTGAATCGAAAGTTAAGATAGGGACATGTAAGCCGTTTTGATCAATAATGAATACTTTCGACACAAAAAAATCCTAAAATTGAAAAAACTCGATTTTGATCACCCTATATCTATGTAATCATTCCTGCTAGACCCCAAGTGTGATACATTGATGAAATCAGCTTTCCAGGGAGAATCTAAAAATGCAATAAAATACAGGGTGCTCTATTTAAAATAACGAAGTTGCTAGTTGTTTCTGATAGAAGTGGCAACACTGTATCGATTAAAATATTTTAGACGGATAGAGAATGTTCAATTATCAAAGCATCCCAATTTTCAGAATGTTCTGTCTTTTCGTTCTCCAGATACTTCTAATAGGCCATCCACCGTGGATCACCCTGTATATACATACGGTTTTATTGACGTTTTCTCTTATACATATACATTGTTACATTCTTGCATCAACTGTACTTTTCAATTTGAGAAATAAATATTATTATTATTATTATTATTATATTTATTATTATGGTAATTGATTCCATCAAAGCTTCTTCTCGATACCCAACATCATCATCATCATACCAGATAGGTAACTAGAACTGCCCATCAATATCTCACCGATAATGAATAATTTATTACAGTCAGATAGTTTTCCCAGATAGAACGATAATACACTTGTACATAGCAATAGAACCTTATAACAATATCCCTACAGAATTATCATTTCACAAAGTGCTTTAAAACCATTCGGAATGGAATTACAGATAATCCCCTATAGACTTGTTATTGAAGTGGTACTTTATAGGATGTCGATAAGTTTCTTACGAAGTGACAGGCTATGTGTAGGAGTGCTTCGACACTATCTTAATAAAACTATAAACGAACCTTATTTGAAAAATAGGAAATGTGTGGCCAGCACACAGGATGATCCAATGAAAACTCAACACTCCGATTTTAGGACTTCAAAATGAAAATTCGGAAAATTCGGACCCATCGGTTCCTGAATCCTTGAATAGCTTTATCTTGAAGTTTTTTACTATCGTTCAAATTAACGTTGTATCCGTTGTTGACTGCGTTTCATGATATTGAGTTCTTTATTGAAATATATACTTCCGAGAGCAGTACATTCACTAGCACGTGTATCATACTGCATATCATATGCTGCAATTTTATGTTGATAAGGGTGTGTTGAATTATTATGAATTGTGATATCAGTGTGGGAAGGTTTATGGAAAATTTGGAAATCATGTTTATCATTGATTTCACTTATTGTCAAAGGGTCGGATAATACTCGATGAAATCTTGAAAATGATGTATCGCAACACCCTTCACTTCAATTCAAAATCCGGGGGTTGTGCTTCCTCCTGGTAGGGGGTTGAAGTAACGGGGATGAAGAAAGCATCAGAAAAATTGTTTCCCCATCGAATCAGATAATATTGGGTCCGAAAGTTTTCCGGATTTTAATTTTAAAGCCTTAAAATTGGGGTGTTGAGTTTTTGTTGGACCACCCTGTGTAGTTTCTCACAAAGGCGTGAAAGGATCCCATAAGATTTCAAAGATTGATACATACATTCGATTATTGGACATTTGTAGCTGTAATAAAAAAACCAAGGGAAGGTAGGGGCCTTGGGTTTATCTCGGGATTTATTCAGTGTGGTGCCTAAAGCGGCGTTCACAACCAAACTTTTTACGTTTTGCTTTTTACGTTTCGTATTCTGATTGGTGGAGCAAAATCTGTAATTGAAATGACGCAAAAAGCTGAAAATATTCAGCTTTTTGCGTTGCAAGAAGCCATCGTCTGTGAAAATAGTAAAAATAGACGAATAATATTAAACATTCTGTAATAATCACAGGTAATAATATAGAAGTTATGATAATGTTTTCATGATTTTTTCGTGAATCCTCAGAATAGTAGGTAGGTATACTGTTCAATTCATTATTTCCTTGTTGAAGATTGATTTTTCTCTTCAAGTATTGAATAAGGATCAATTTTCGTCACCGCCAGTTCTATTAATATCATATAATATAATATTATAAATTATTTGATCAATATTATTGTTATGATCATTTACTTCATTTCAGGATGAAAAACAAATTACAAAACCAAGGCAACTGAGCCATGAAGAGTCACGTTGATTTTTTGTTGTTGTGAATGTCATTTGCATTGGTTTAGTTCACTTTTAATTTCAGATTCTGCTTCACCAATCAGAATACGAAACGTAAAAAGCAAAACGTAAAAAGTTTGGTTGTGAACGCCGCTTAAGTCATACCTCCTGTAGACGAATTGTCCCATTAGTAGATTTTCACCAATCAAATGAAAACCTGAATATACACTTCAGCCCTTCTATTATCAACTATACATATATTTATTGATTATTCCAGATTTTTTGGGATTTTCTCTCCTCGTTTCTATAAAATAAGAATATGAATATTATTTAAATATACGTGTATATAAGGACAAATCAGATGATTTGCCTCGAAATGTCACTGCGTTTAAAGATTTTCCTATCAGAGAGCCTAAAAGAAGAATTCACTAGCTTGTCAGTGACAATTAGGTATATAGAAAAAATATCAAATTTTCATTTAGCTTTGGACGTTTCGGGACCGGGTTTTCAACATAAAAAATGGTAATTTGAATAGCAAATTCGTATCTGTCTTGATACTTTTCAGTTCTCGATGACAATTGGTGACGTTGGAAATCAAATGGGTTACAGGATGTTCTCATTAGTTCATCATTAGAAAATAAGATAACAATCAGAAGAGAAAAATCAAGGAATCTGCTTGCATTCTTCTGAACGAAGACAATAGCATTTCTTCTTGTTTAGTTGATGTAGACAGAACATGGTATTCACTACTGAAATCTGAAAATGAAAATGGGAAATTCAAGAATAATTAATGAAAATATCCTTTGACCCATTCGATTGCCAACGTCACCAATTGTCACTGTGAACTAAAAAGTTTCTAGACAGATACGAATTTGCTATTCAAATAACCATTTTCTTTGTTGAAAACGGGAGCAGATTCGGTCCCGAAACGTCCAAAGCTAAATGAAAATTTGATATTTTTTTATATACCTTTATTTCTCTTCTCCAAACCTTTTTCAATACAAATTGTCACTGACAAGCTAGTGAATTTTTCTTTTAGGCTCTCTGATAGGAAAATTCTTTGAACGCAGTGACATTTCGGGGCAAATCATCTGATTTGTCCTAACTACACGTATATTGAAATAATATTCATATTTTTATTTTATAGAAACGAGGAGAGAAAATCCCAAAAAATCTGGAATAATGAATGTAACACATCCTCGATTAACCTACAAACAGTATTTATACATATTTATGCTTAACAGGATTACAATATACAAATAGAAACTTACGTTGGCTTTGAGGGTTCAAGAAACTGTAACTATATGCCCTATTTTGAACGGATTATGATGCGCTTTGTGTGCCTATTGCTTTGATGAAATAATTGCTTGCTTCAGACGATATTGTAAGATTAGTAATTCCTCTGCAGTGATAGTATACTCATAGGATGAAGAGAGCGAGAGATATATTGATGAAAGTAGTTATTCATTATACAAGGGAAAAAAGGATCAGATTTTTGCTCGAGGTTTTGCTGTAAATTACTAAACAATCACTAAGTTCGCAACGTAACCGCGACGTGGACTGGAAGATAAAAGGACTTTTTCTTTGAGAAGCATTTTTCCAGCCTAGCCCGGAAAGTAAGTACTTCCCGGACTAGGCTCCTAACGGAGCACAACCACCTCAATCGGCACCTAGAGCTTATTGGGATCAAGGATGACCCCCTTCGCAGATGGTGCCTGGAAGATGACGAAACGCCATCACATGTCCTCACTGAGTGTCCAGCACTGACGCATCAGAGGAGGGCCGTCCTTGGCAACATAATTTTGAGGCCAGAGGACGTAAAAGAGATTCAGCTGAGGAAGCTACTGAACTTCTCCAAGGCAGTCGGCATACCTACATACCTACACATAGTTGTTGTCACTATAACTATGGAAATCTTAGTAGATATGGTTTTGATAAATGCAGATTATAATTACCATAGCAGCGAAATATCGGCTGACAGCAATTCGACATGAAATTAGTTGACATTATTGCTGAAATTATCGTAATAAACTATAGAAAGCAGCAACGATAGTGAGTTTGGAAATGTCCATACGAAATTTCCAATGTAGCAGTTAGTATAGGTATAGGTATTCTGTTAAAGTTTCAGTATTTGATACAAATAAGAATCAATAAGAAAGAAATTGTATTCCACAAAGGAAGTGCACAAAAAACGGCCAGGACTGTTACTTCTCAATTATTCGATATAAGGTTTTGAAAATTGGTGGGCAGCTATTATACCAAATTGCTCATTGATTGACGGAACCATTTTTGTTCTATCACTTTCGGTTTTACCGATACCGGATTTGATACGGTTATTCCCTCATTCCTCATTCCTTTCATTGATTGATTTTAATGTACCTCGTTCGGTGTCGAGATCTAATATAACATTTAGTTGTACCTAACTCTCAACATCATTTTCATTGTCCTCTCACAACAATGTGTCGAAATTACAATAACTTGCAATGTATTGACATATTCTTTCACTCATTCGGGTGGATTCTGTTCGGATCTTGTTATAACATTGCTAAGATAATAATATTGTTATGATCATAAAATATAACAATATTGCTATGAAGTTCTGTATTCTGTTTGCAGAGTAACTGCAAGACTGGTTATGAGTTCAAGTGATAGCAATATTGTTGAAAAATTGAGAATTTTTGAGCTGACAACACTGTTTTCAACTCATTGTTTAAGTGCTAGGTATCGATTTTGGCATTATTTCATGAAGAAGAAGAGTTCATGATTATCTAACCTCAAATTAGTCAGTCCTGCACTGACATTTTACAAAAATATATTGTTCAAATCGAGAGATTTTGTATTTGCTGAATCTGGTCGTCGTTGTGCGACTGGTGCAAGTAATCAATCATGTCCCCGAAATAAGAAAACAACTAAAAGCCGGATGGAAATAATCGTGTTTTTTTATATTCTAGCAAAATCGCTTGATAAACCATCCATCAGGCAACTGAAATTTCTCTGATATGCCGAAATTGTAGTCTCATATTTCCTCTACAAATTGGAATTTCAAGAAAAGGTTTTCAAGTAGTTGGTCACAGTAGTGAACCTATCCTGTATGTTTGTAATCACCATTCTAAGTTTTTCAATAATTCTTCTAGGAATTGAAACTTTCAGGAAGGGTTTTCAATTAGTCAGTGACACAACTGAACTCTCATATGTTTTCAATACACTATTTTCTGAATGCTCATACACTTGGGAGAATTTGTAGTGCAATAACAAAGAATCCACTACTTTTTTATAAGATAGCAAGCACAAAATTGATGTTGCCGAGATAGCAAGAAAGCTGACCACATGTCATTGAAATTGACAGATCATATTGCCAAAAATCGATGATTAGAATTCCACTTTTTCAAATCTTGCTATGATAGCAATAACTTCTCTACAACCATATTGCTATTTGCAAACAGAATCGACAGGAATGTCTCAATTAAAGCGCCAACTATTCAGTGTTTCATCAAATTAATCAGGTATTTTTTATAATCGATGTTAGTATTACTTATTCTTAAATAAATACAAAAACTTCAAAGTCATTTCCACACAATGTTCATATAATGAACAACAATGGTAGATTTTGGGAGAAAAACAACTACTTTACTGGCTAAAGCAACGCAGAACATTGAATTACATCCTCCAGAAATCTATGCATCGACTCGTATAAACGAATACTAATACAAGTAATTCTTTCCTGAATGCCTATTGATCACGATTTAGCCAGGCCACACTAGACACCTACCCTTATTGCCAATTTATCAATAGTTTGTATTATACTTACACCTATTAATGGGCGTAAGCCTGTTGAATATATTATTGAATGAATAGATGAATAAATATACTATCTCCATGGTTTTTCGATAAACTTTCAGATCCCGTGGTTTGTAATCTTCCTTATCGGGAACAATAAATCTTCCAATAAAGCCATTAAGCGAAACGTGTGACAATGAGTCCCCCAATTAAATGCAAATCTGATTCTTTTCTCAGACGCTAGGGTGTGCTGATCCCAGCAGAACAATGCATCTTGTGACGCCCTTTAACCGCCTTCGAAACCGCCCTTTTCTGATCCTTTGCCAGTCGAAGGGTGGACCTGATTTATAGATCTTATATCTACTTCGTTTTCCTCTTTCTGATGACCTTTCAACCAAATGTATAATTGCTCCTATTAATCTATCATCGGCTTACTATCTAGTCCGAATTCTAGGGAATTTCAGGTTTGAACATTTTCACCATCTACGAAATCCATCGCACCCATGCATCACCAAATCATCGTAATTCTTTGTTTTTGGTAGGGACATCTATTAGATATTCTTTAAACCTCCTAACTCTACTCTGAGAGATTTTGAACTCAAAAACTCGTAAGTCTGCAAGAGAGGATAGGATTAAGTTGTGCTTGTTAGAACGTATAAATCTCTATTGTTTGATTCATTATTTGAGCTGAAATCCATGTCAGACACCAAAGTAAGTTTATGATGAACTGTTTGATCAATCTTCTCGAATATTTCTGCAGTGATGCGAAGGACAATCTTGTTTTGATTCTTCACGTGAACAGACTCACCAGGTTCTGATCTGTATGTTATCTATCTAGTAGATGACGTGAGAGCTTTTGAGAAGATGTTATGGATATTTGTATAATTTCATTCTGCTCATTCCAAATGAAGACATTGATTGAAATATTTCGGGTTCATTATTGTTGAACCCATATTTCTCATTGTTATCAAAACTGCCGCTGATTTGCTACATGCACTGTGAAGCATGGCCAAACTGAATGACAATTTTCACTAGTAATTGATCAAAACCAATTCAGTCTGAATAATGTTCGATTTATTTTTGTAAATACTTCGTATGTCGTTTATTTGAACATTGAGAATATAAATCCCCTCAGAATGTTGATTTCATTCATCAAGCAGGTACCTTTACAAAGGAGGAATAGCCTTAGAAAAATGAAATTGAATCGTTCGAAGTACCTAGTGGAAAACGTTTTTTCCCCTCCTGAACAATTGGCTCTGAAAGACGAGGTTTTGACAGTAAGCTGACGCTATGTAAAATTGATTCATTAAAATTCAAAATTTATTCTCATCAGTCTGAATTTTTATATGGTCTTCATACGCCACTGGTTTTGATAGTTCAGGAAAGAATCCAGGAAGTTGAAAGGGGAATGTCAAAATTGCTAAAGTTTATACGGATTTGGTTAGGATGGATGCAAAGAAAACCAATTGCTTTCCGAACGTGTTCTTCTCGTGTAGATATGGTAAAAGTAGTAAATTTTATAGGCCCTTCGGGTAACTGCTGGGAATTCGCAGTGAAACACAAGACATTCCGGTTTCATCTCTTGCACTGAAAATTACAATAGACAAGAAAACTGATTTCTAGGAAAATTCCACACCAGTGATTTTTACACAGTTAAATGAAGTTTCTATGACAAATTACCATTGCAACGTATGTATTTTAGTGTACGAAATCGGAAATTATTTTGTGGCGTTTTATTGACAGAATAATATTTCGACGTCCTGAAATAGTGATTTTGTGCCATCTTGGAGCAGCCATTTTTTTTAATTTCAACAAAAATTCCATAATGTATTGTCACCGAAATTATGAACACCTGCCAAATTTCAAGTTAATCGGAGATATGGAATTTTTGTTGAAATTAAAAAAAATGGCTGCTCCAAGATGGCGGACAAGATTTGGTCTAATTCCATTCATAATTGGTAAGTGGGGGTTTCTCAGGTCGGAGATCATGGTTTTCTTATTAAAATAAAAAAATTCAAGATAGCGGCTTCCAAATAATTTTTTGTTTTTGTATAAATGACGATAACTCCGTTGTTATCAACACAAAACTATTTTTGCGACATATCATCTGTAAGATAAAAAAAAGTTATTTGTAACTAAGTCATAGTGAGCTATGACCTACATTTGAAAAACCAAAGTTGGTGCTGATATCTCAAATTCTAGAAGAGTTGGTATAAATTTCATATTTTTTTCGAAATCACTTTGAAAAACTGCCATGAGAATGTGAAATTCCTATTTGAATATTTTCATAAATAAAGACGTTACGGAGGAGACATGAAAAATGATCAAAATCTGTTTTTTGCGTATAAAACAAAAACGAATAGATTTTATCAAAATATTTTTTCACATTATAGTTGGCCTTGACAAACTCCACATTTGGTGTCATTTTACCGACCTCGTATCTCTCACCGTTAAAATGATACCCATGGTGAGCATGGTAAGTGGGACACACTGTATAATAGGTAGATCTATTATTGGTGCCCAAACTGCGACCCAAACTGAATTTGTTCATGAACCTGTATGCAAATCAAATGAACAAATAAATTCCAAAATTATTCAACTTCCAAACACACTCTGGTGTGAATTTTCTTACCAAATACCACACGAGGTCAAATTATATATGAATAATAAGACCTCATGTGGTATTAGAAGTGAGCATTTTTTTCTTTAGCTTGTTTGAATATTTTCACATTGATCGCTCTCAAGATTCAACGGATTTCAACAATGTCATAAATTCATGAACTGAGCAAGAAGTTTGAAACTAATTTTTTCCTTTTTACTCATACACTGGATTGTGACATATAATGACATAGATATCAGAGTTATATCATCAGAATTTGAGGTTCATTGAAATGAAAATGAATTTTGATTGACTGCATTGCAAGTGCAATTATTAATCAGTATGACAACACGATCGACTTTGAAAACTTCAAATTATTTTTTTGAAATTTACTTTTATTGAAAAATATTCACTTGATATTTTCCTGAAATGGAACAGTTGGCATCACAGGAAAAGAAATTATGACTTCAGTACTGGATATACAAGTATCGTACGCAATGGTTGAAAGTTTCATGAAATTGTAAGGTATTTAAATGGTCTTTTCTGAGGTAAAACAGCATATTTCATCAAAAAATGGATACATTCATGTTGTATTCCTAATATACTTCAGTTATATGCACATTGAAATTGTATTCACCCATCATTCACTCATCCTGCTTGATCGTTTACAAAGTATAAAGTTATGAATAAATGACAGGTCGAGCACTGAGCAGTATATTTATCGCCAGTCGTAAAACTTCGGCTTGTGCGGTCTCTCAATCACGACTGAGATGTTTATAAGTTGACTGGTGGAGCGACTCTTCAACTGTTTTTGTAACAAAAGTGTACAACGATTCAGAACGAGAGTAAGACTTCTCACCTTTCATTGAGAGATGGCGCCACGATCGTAATGAATAAATAAAAATTCTGAATTCTGTCATTCCGTTGAATACACGAAATTACCCCCACAGAACTTGAACACAGTGCTTTAGTTCCGTGAATTACCCACGATCTGTGATCGTGAAATTCCTCAGCGTCAGCTGATCAGCCAGGTCAGCTCAGAGTCAGACACAGACATAGTGGAGGTGTGTGGACTCAGAGCTCACTGCTGAGTGCTCAATGGATCTTCGAATGAAATGTGAAGATGTCAATATTTTTATTATTTCATTTTCTAACTTTTACATTATTTCCATCCCAAATCACAGTTGGAAAAATATATGATTATTTTAATTGTGCCAAAGTGTGGTTCAATGTTTTTCAAGTAGGTATCAGTTTTATCAGTGTTTTGTTGTTCGGATAAAATTCAAGATTTGTCAGTATTTTTTAGAGTTTGTGGATAAATCGTTCCCGTTCTCTCTGTGGGGTATGTCCCAAAGGAATTCTCATGCATTCTCTTATAATCAATTCATGTCTTCTTAATCTAAAACTGAACTAGGAAACTTGATTCAGTTGGTATCTACTTGGTGATATTGTGGGAAGGCACTGCTCCCGGTAGGCCCTTTTGCTTATTTTTGGGGCGTACTAATATTGAGGTAGGTACTCTCTCTAAATTTCATGTGCTCAATTATAATCAAGCAAAATTAATCTATTCTTGTAATTTGTAACAATTGTTTTTGAATTTGAAAGGTTCATTTAGTTGAACTACTATATGGAGACAAGTAGAAATTTATGTTACCTACTGTATGTAGATGTGTGTGGTGTGTGGCAAGAAGTAAAAAAAGAAACAATGTTGTCACTCATTTTAATGAAAAAAATTTAAATCATCTCAAATTCATTGTTGGAATATCAAGGAGTACAAATACCAAACTGAAACCTTATTGAAGATATGAAAATAGCAGAACAAAAATAGGATATCTATTTCACTTATTATTATTATTATTCATTTATTGTTCACACAAAACATAAAGTTTAATAATCAAGAAATTTGGTAGAATTACAGGAGTTACTAATTGAATATAAATATTAATATATATCTATTTCACAGTAAAGTCCATAAGTAATTGGTATCTCAGTGGAGTGATCAATTCAACAAAGGAGGAAAACACAAGGTTGTCTCCACAAAACTCATCAATTGGATATAGTTCATGTTTTGACCTATATGGGCTCATCTTCAGCTAGTAGTAATATTGTGGGGAGGCTCATCCTGTCAGACAAAAGTGGATCCCTATGGGCCCTTTTTGCTAGTCATCTTCAGCTAAACATCAATGCACAATTCTACAACAGAAAAAATTATGTTAGATAATGGTATAATCTGTTTCCCTCTTAATGAGTGCAAAATTACTACCACAATCACCATTATTATCAGTACTTTTTTCTTGAAAACATTTTTCTCATATTTTGGATTGAAATTGATCTTGGAGTATGTTAAAAATACTGCCAGTTTGCAAAATTTGAATGATTTTGTATCTTCAATAATGACAGTTACCAATGGTGGACACGTGATCTGGATAACTTTGTCTATTTACACCATCAAACAACATCAAGTTTTATGAGTTGGATTTTCTGAAGGAAACCAAACAAAAAGTATAAAAAATGTCAAGTTTACTTTGACCAAAAAAAAAAAAAAAATGGTTGAGTGTAATCACCAATCAAAAATGCTTGAGTAACAGAATTTAATGCAAATCATAGAGAATCTTGCAGACATCTTTTAAATAAACTGAAAATCTTCACTCTCCTGTCACTCTTCACAGGGTCAATGAAATTCACAAAAAATCTCCAATATCAACAACTCATTCAGATGTTCATCACCATGGTACCAGAGGAGCAAAAATGATCAGATAACCTAGATATTTTTGATTTTTGTCCCTAGCCTCTCTAGATTGTAATATCTTATAGATACTAGGTATTTTTGGAGGACAAATCCAAGGATGAATAATGGATAAATAATCTAATTTTCTATTACCTTGTCATAAATATACAGGAAAAAGTTTGTAGGTCTCCTAAAAGGCACTATATCATGTATATTCAAGATTTGTCACAAAAAAAACACTGTTTACAAAATTTCATGATGACAAAACAAGAGAAACTGTCCTACAGGGGAGGAGGGTATAGAAAAAATCGAAAACTTTTGAATCCAGACATGCAAGGAAATTATTAGCTAAAAATATAAAAAGTTACATACATACCTACCCTAAAATAGTCTGGAGTTCATTGGTTGTGTTGATCATGGCAGTATCATGCCAAAAAACAGCAAAATACTCTGTGAGACCCTGCTCTGGTAGACATGTTTCAGCTAGTGTTTCAGCATTATGCAGGCCAAGGGGCATAG
The DNA here is from genome assembly GCA_918026855.4 of Phaedon cochleariae. Taxonomy (NCBI): domain Eukaryota; kingdom Metazoa; phylum Arthropoda; class Insecta; order Coleoptera; family Chrysomelidae; genus Phaedon; species Phaedon cochleariae. The sequence goes on from OU896723.1 coordinate 29,482,237, forward strand.
GTTCCAAGATATTTTTTCATGAAGGAGATTTTTGAAGGGTAAATCCAGGCTATGGTAATCTTTGAGTGCATAATATCACTTGAATACTCAGGGCTCCCAATTGCAGTGATCAATGTGAGTAGAGGTGTTTCAACTTTCTCCTCCTCATAGAATGTCTCCAAAATAACCTGAAAATAAAGGCATGCAATATTTTATACAATAAAATAATTTATGAGAAAATCTATTCAAACCACAAGATAATTTCAAAGAGCACAGATCAGGACAAAAATGAGTAGAAGAAACAAGATAAGTACTAGACAAAAAATATTATTGAATATCCAACATTCTAATTTGATGAAATAATTATTACAGGCCTATTCCAAATACAGATTACAGAATAATGTGCCACAGATATATTAGGTTTTGAATTTTCACATTGTAGGTATTTATGTGTAAACTGCAAGCAATTTTAGCAATTAATTCAATGCCAGATAATCATTGCATCTTCCATCACTTTTCAATGAGTCATGGTATGGACATCTGAGGTATGAACATATTTTTGAGACTAGGTGAGTATAATAATAGAGGGAGCTCCAGAGGGAGGTAAGAGTTGACCCATCCTCCCATTTATATATTCACTTAGTTCCACTATAAAAATACCATTTGTGAAATATGTGAAAGGAAAGAATAAACAATTAATTATTCAATACTTACGTGAACTACATTCTACATTTGAAACTGTTTTCTCCTGGCCTGGCAGTCTTGGCTTGTGAGTGGTGTTCAGTTGTATAATGAATCCATTTTGTAGTCGCAAAATTCACTTCACAAACGAAAAACACTCATGAACACTTCAAAGTTCTTATATTAATTCATTCAAGTTAAAATAGGACCAAATTATCTGTAACTAGAGATTCGAGAGAACAAACTATAAACAAAACCCGAAAAGGCCGAAACCACCATTTTGGAATGTCGTAATGTCGATCGTTTCCTGGTCAAACCAAACTTTACCAAACCAGCGTTGCCAGTTGTAGTTTTATGGTAATTTCATGCAGAGGAAAAATCGTGACCCAATTTTGTTTGTACAGGTCGTGTCTCGATCACGATCCAACAATTTGATCAAATTTGTTCAAGGTGACGTAATTCTTGCCTGTTTGACTCAAATCGTTCGAAATGTCACGATCTGTAGATTTTTGAACAAAAATATTGGTTAAGTAGGTTCACTGAAATGGGAAAAACCACAAGAAAAAATTAAACAAAAACTCATTATATGGTAAGTATTTTCTGTTGTATTTGTAATGCGAAGTGATTAAAAAAAAGAGGGAGATATATATACAATAAGATATAATGGCTTCAAATAAGAAATATTCGAAGAGGAGTCCTGATTTTTTATGAAGTCAGACTGGAAGATATTCCATAGTTGATTTCAAGACTACCTAAAGATTGATGGGAGATGTTTCAGATTTTTATCAATTCATATATATGCGCGTGTACGTATACCTCCAGAAATGAGCTGAGATCATAACAAAGTATCTAATCAACCAAGGGATTGAGGCAAGACGAGAATATTCTTATAATTATCCGAAGTGGTCCTCAGTCCAATTACCAGAACATGCATTTTAGAAGTAGGTATTGATAATATTAATGATAGTATATTTCTTGTTGATTCCTAAGATATAAAATGATTATCAATGAAGGAACCATGAAAACAAACATCCTAACCTTATTGTTTGATCCAACATGACAAATATTTAGAACAAATTTTTAATTTCCGCTGCTGTTTGACTTGACGTCACTGATGATGACATCACAGATCTGTAGTTTGATCAATTTGTTGGACCGTGAGACACAGCATTTACAGTCTTGTTACTATTTCATCAATATTATGAACGCAAGAGTATGAATCTGCTATAATCGACTGGTGCAAAATCATAGAATTCATTTGGTTTGCAAAAAATAAACAGTCTGAATCCGAAATTATCAGAAGCATGAGCATTTTCACAGAACTCAGAGAAGTTTCTCCCATTACCACAATCACTGCTTCAAATATTCGTCGATTCATTTTCTAGATTCTCAACAATAGTATTAGGATTTTGAAATTATTCGGAGCCCAAATATATAAATAAATCCTTTATCTTCTATTCTTATCATTAAATGTCAATTCTCTCATGCAAGGTCATGAAAAGGATGGCATGAAGTTACTCTTTTTATTTGTAAACGTCGTTCTGTTCCAACCACCGCTAACAGAATGGTACAAATAAAACGCCACTATGAGCTATGCCTCTCACGAAATTTAACTGGAAAACATGGAACATGCGCATTTAGGACCGATCATGTGTCTGACTACTTACTCTTACTCATATGATTTTCAACACGAAGAAGAATGACAACGCCCTTTTTCATGAACGACAGTTTAGAGGTTCCTAAGAATTGACCAAGAAGCGATTTCTGGCGAGCAATTCACTCGAGACTTTCGGGTTCTGGAATATGGCATATAGCGGCCTAGATAGTAATTACATCATAATATGTATAGTGATTTGCGTATAACATCTTATTCCATCAGATAGAAATGACTGACATTGCGAAAATTATGATACTTCATAATACTCCATCACGCCTGGATGTAATATAATAAAAAACAAGTCAAAGTTATAAATCCGTTTTTCCATCATGTGTCATTGGCAATTTCTTCTCTTTGTATATAGCAGATTTTCTAGTAATGTGAAAATCATGGAGAATGAATCTTGGATTTAGGTAATTTTTTTGCCAACCGGCAACTCTGCATTTTGTGCCTGCTGGACATGAGGAGCAGCGCTACTCGTGGCGGTTTCAGAAATGTTCTTCTCGCTTGCCATCAAGGTGGCTGTTTGCCGATTTCGTCGTACAGGTTTTGGGAATAATATGGAATAGGGGACTCGTTACACCAGTCTCTAGGCATCTTAATCACGACATATCAATATCAGAATGCGTCATCTTTAATTGGTAATTTCAAACGAAAGAGATTCGCGTCAAAGATAATATCCGCTAACTGCCATTATGAAACTGTTTATTTACTTGAAGAGATCAACCAGAGTAAACATCACAGATCGAATATAACTTTTGAATGATTATTCTGCATGTATAGTGAGACTCAAGCGATTATATGGAGGAACTATAAGCTAGAACTCTCTGTTTATGCTAGACTTGATCCTAGTCGATAATATCAATTTGTTTCTAGTTAATGTCTATGTCTCTATCTCTTGTTCTGATTGCCTGATGTCAAGTCTCTGATCTCTAGTCTATAGTTCCTATAGTATCTAGTATCTAGTCTCTAGTATCTCTCTCTGTGTCTTTATAATCTCTGGTCTATGAAGTATCTCTATATATGTTTTCAGTCTATGTCTCTGTTTCTAGTCACCATAGCCCCTTCAGTCCCTAAAGTTTGTAGCCTTTAGACAGTTGTCAATAATCTTTCGTCTCTAGTCTTCAGTATGTGTCTATCTCTAGTTCCTATAGTCACTAGTCTATAATCTCTAGTCTATATCCAGTCAATGTTCTCTAGCCTTCAGTCTCTAGTCCATAATCTATCTAGTCTTCTAATCTCTAGTTTTTAGTCTCTACTCTCTATAGTCTCTAATTTCTAGATTCTAGACTCTAGTTTCTAGATCTAATCTCAATCTCTTGTCTCTCTTTATTTCCAGTCTATGTCTGTATTTTTAGTCACTATATAGCCCCTTCAGTCCCTAAAGTTTGTAGCTTTTAGACAGTAGTCAATAATCTTTGCTCTCTAGTCTTTAGTATGTGTCTACCTTTAGTTCCTATAGTCACTAGTCTATAATTTCTAGTCTATATCCAGTCAATGATCTCTAGCCATCAGTAACTAGTCTCTAGTCCCTAGTCCCTAATCTCTAGTTTCTTATCTCTATTCTATGTATCTGTGTCGAGTATCTTGTATCTCTCTCTCTGTGTTCCTAGTCTTTGATCTATATAGTAGGTATCCATATATGTTTCTAGTATATGTCTGTTTCTACTCCCTAGCCTCTCTAGTCTCTTTATAGTCTCTTTATAGTCTTCCATCTTCAGTCTAGTATGTCTTTGTTTCTAATTCCAATGTTCACTATACTCTCCATAGTCTCTAATCTCGAGTCTATATGTCGTAGTCTCCAGTCCTTTAGTCCCAAGTCTATAGTCTCTATAGTGTACAGTTTCTAGTCTTCTAGTCTCTAGTTTCTAGTCTTTACTCTCTATAGTCTCTAATTTTTCGATGCTAGACTCTAGTTTTTAGAACATAAAGAAAAGTATCTCGTCTCTCTTTATCTCCAGTCTATGTCTGTGTTTTGAGTATCTAGTATGTCACTAGCCTCTGATTTCTCGATTATCCATATCCCTAGTCATTAGTCTAGTTTCTATAAAGTTTGTATTCTCTAGTCTGTGTCTCTCTCTACATCTCTTTGTCTGTCTCTCTCTGACCCTTGTTCTAGGCTATCTTTCTGGGCAACCACTATAGTCTATTTAGTCCCTAGTCTTTCGTCTTTAGTCTTCAGTCTCTATTTTCTAGTCTGTAATGCATATAGGCAGTCTCCGTCGCTTCTGCCTTTGTGCGATTTTTGTACAAATTTTGCTGGATAAACATGACGCCGATATCAGTGATACCGACAAGAAGTTCAAACAGTTTTGTTTTTCATCAATATGTAGTATGTAAATATATACGCTGAGAAGGTGCCTTTCCCCATTATATGCCTTATCTGGACCACTCAAACAAACTACCAACAACGCCTACGAGATATACGCGTCGAAAGCAAAGTTTGGTTTGGTAAATCCAAACAACGATAATCCATTAACAAACAGTTCGGCAACCCTTGAGAAGCCATCCAAGAATATTTTATGTAATGTGGAAGCCGCATGAAATTGGTGTGTAAAGAGGGGGAAGGATCATTTTTAATGTTTCTTGTTAATTTCATTATTTCGACAGTTTTTCACATGCAGGTAACTGATATTGAGGCAGGTGAGTAGTTTAAATAGTATTTGCCCTGATCTATATATACACGGTGTGCATGTGTGAAAAATGTAACTGGTGATTCATTGTCATTTTTAACTTTTTAAGAAAAAAAGTTCATAGTAAAAAAAATCGATCGTAAATATAAATACTTCGTGAACAATGAGATTCTCAAAATGTTCTTGGAAATCACACAACATCAAATTGTATTGATTTCACAAGTATTTCACTCGAAAAAGGAGAGGAAAATGTTGAGTTATTGTTAACATCTCATACATGAAATTCTCCTGTCCCTGTCACGGTGTTTGTAGCCAAACTCCTCCGAAAAACCTTGGTAGATTCTCATGAACATTTTTCTGCATATTCGGTAGGTTAGAGAATCGGTCGTCAACTATTTTTCAAATTGAAAATTCAAGATGGCGGATCCTATATGGCGGACGAGTTTTGTAATTATGATCTGATTCTATTCGAAATTGGTATAAGCGGGTTTTCGGGATCGGAGATTATGATTCCTTCATTAAAATTGGTAAATTCAAGATGACGGATCCAATATGGCGGACGTGTTTTGTAATTATGATCCGATTTCATTCAAAATTTGTATCTGGGGATTTTAGGGGTCAGAGATTATATTTTTTCCCACGCCCAGTCACTCGCTTGAATAACCGAAATGAAACAAGTTTTTATATCTAACAACACCAAGAAAAAATATTATAGCCAAGTCTCTCGTATACCGAATCTGTAAGAATTTTAATAATATCTGCGATCAAATAGATCTATTTTCAACATCAATAGGTTGTTTCAAAAAATTGGTAAGGAATATTCCCCTCAGAATTGAGATGTAAATTAATAAAAAAAAAAATATTGTTCATGGCAAAACAACGTTCGTCAGGTCAGTTAGTTTCAATATAAATTCCGCAGATCGGTGCAAAATATGACCAATCCGACTATTTTCTTCAAGATTCATGCTGAAACAGGAACCACACCAAATTCAAATTATATTTATATCCATCCATTCTTGTTTGTCGGGTCTAGTTTATTTCGACAACTCACAGAGTTTGTGAAAAATGGCTTGTTCAGCAGACTATGAAACTATGCTGTCTCTCCATTGATCGATGGATTTTGTGGAGTTCAAAAGAACGAGATTCTTCTGATAGGATAAAAAAAATTAAAATTACATGTACGATAGAATGAAAGGAACTACCAAGTTTCCATAATATACAGGTTGTTTCATTACTAATTGGAAATATGTCAACTGTCAACTATATAGAATCTTGAGCTCAAAATATGAACATTCAATCCAAATCAATTAGATGAAATGTGTCTCCTGTCAAAGTTACAGGGTCTTTTATTTGAAAATTAAATAGTTATTTATTAGACAAGGGAAAAAAGTAGTAGATTTTAGCTCCAGGTTGTGTGCTAAAATCTAATATTTTTCCCGTGTATAATACACTATTTTTTTCTGTGACAGAAGGAAGGACGAATCAATATTAAGAAGATATTACATTATTTTGAAATCTGAAAATTATCGCCGTGAAATTTGAAGTTATTAACAGTAGGGACACCTGCGTTGTAGGCATCTTCATCAATCTTTTGAGGTAATCAAATATCTGATGTCACTTCTGTCAGTCTAATTCTGTGATTTGATTTAAAAAATTGCGAATTTAGTGGTTGTTTAGTAATATACGTAACCGCGAAGTCGAATTGAAGATAAAAGGACTTGCAGTTCTTTCTCGGAGACGGTCTTATTGACTCATTTTTCGGAACTATAGCACAACAAAAGCCATCAACAGTGTATATGATATATATCCGGGAAAGAAGTACTCACTTTTTCCCACGGGAAAGATCAAATTTCACTACAGAAAACAATGAATAAAAGAGGAACTTGGCTCCTCCACCATTCCTATGACTTATTTTCTGAAAATCCACATTCACACAAGCCCCTGTGCCAGTACGACGTTGCCGACATCATCAATATATCTAGATTTCTGGAAATTGTTCTTTGAATGCATAATAACTATATCATAACAGCAATGGGATATAATAGGTTCTTCAATCCTACTTTGCCAAGTATTTTGAATAATTCTCATAAATCTCTCATGATTACTAATGAAGATAAATTATGATATTTTGCGATAGTATCTATGATTTTCCACTATCGTTATATTTCAATATGTTATTCATAGCTTGTTAGTCATTTATTTGCTGATGAATTCGTTTCTTAATGAAACGGATCTATTTTCTAGGAAAATTGAAGATTATATCTTGCCTAATACTTCGAGTCCGTCCAGGGGCGGCGAGTGCATGGGGGCATCGGGGCCAATGCACCCATGTAGGCAGTGGGTATGGGTGCAATGCACCCATTGGCCGAAACAGACGTATAAAAAAACAAATTAGATACAGGCGAAATGAGCACTTGTAAATATTGCACATTGTTGCTGGACAAGTATAGGTAAACAACCATGCGAACCGTATATTCGATTCATGTGCATCCAGGGTTTGACACTGTGCACTGTGCAGATATTCCGATTTAAATTTTAGACATTATGACATCACAGGTTACAAGTGCCAGTTTGGAAAAAAATAGAAGTGGCTATAATGAATCCATTGATAATACAGTCAGTAGGAATACCTTTGCAATAAATTAACTGGGGTCACTCGCTAATTTTTTCGAATCCCGAAGTTTCTCTATTCCATTTTTTGAGATATGGGAATTATTAAATCTTATTTTATTTTTGTAGAGATTGAATTTTCTAATATCGTTTCAAATTTTGAGTTATGTTCACTTTTTTCAATGGTGAAAAAAAAATTCTTCTATTTCTCATCCTTGTTCATATTAATATATCAACCATAAACTCGAAACCCGATTAGTCACAAAATATTATATATTGGTAGAGGTGTTTCACACTTGATGCAAAATAAATAATGCTTTGATCTATCTTGAAATTTGATGGCATTTGACCTTGAACCATGAAAAATTTTCGCCTGCGGCGCATAATTTTGTCTTACCCTGACCCCTCAATTTTGGCACCCATTGGACAAAACAAAACTCGCCGCCCCTGCTCACACTAGGGTGTGAATTGTAAATTGTAAATTGACGTATTTGTCATCTTAACAATGCTATTGTCTCCGTTCAGAAGAATACAAGCAGATTCCTGTTCAGTTGATATCCAAACCTTTTTCAATACAAATTGTCATTGACAAGCTAGAGAACTTTTCTATTTTGGGGCAAATCATCTGAGTTGTCTTTACTACACGTATATTGAAATGCTATTTATATTTTTTATGTTATAGAATTATAATTTTCTATTTGAAATATTTACGATTAGTATATGAACTCAAGAAAGTATGACTCTACAATCTTTTCATTGTGATAGTTTCGAGGAATCTGGAAAATTACTGAGGAAAATCCACAACCAGGGCAAGAGAAATAAGCATTTTCTAGGTCAAGATTTATACAGTTTCGGAGAAGAGAGTACAGCCACAGAATGCCATTATTGAGCGTGCATGTAAGAGTCATGCTTGCACAAATTTCAAGGGATATTTTTAGGACAGAGGGATAGGTTACATATTTAGAACTCAGTATAAGTCGAGAGCTGTACTTCATCTTTAATTATTTCAATAACAAGCCAACAAGGAAACTTGAACAGCTCAAAAATGAAATGCGTGCTATTCCATTCAGCTTGGAATGATAGAAAAATCTCCAAAATTCAGCAATCACGTGAATTTAATCTAAATCACGAAACACTAAATAATTTTTTCTACTCACAAAACTAAAATGGCATTCAGCGTACGGATATGTACCACGCTAAATGATCGATTAATCACGGATTGTCGATCTGTGATTTATTCAAAATATTAAACACGTTACCATGGTAACACGATTTCTTGAACACATTACCATGGCAACACAGTTCATTAAACACAGCTTCAGTAATTTGAGGCATGTCTGGCCTGTCAATTGTATTAACTGTCAGCTGTTATTTTCCAATTTTGTATCAGAATTTTTCAAACAATATTCGTTTGTATCAAAATTCTTCATTGAAAATATATGCGAAATGTAGACGAAAGTGATATCGAAGAGAATGTTCTGGTACTTGCATATCTCCAAGAAGTGTAAAAATGAAGCATCCATCTTTAAGAACAATTTATTTATTCTGCGCTAAGCATGACAATAAACGTGAAACAAAGGTTAGTAAGCAATGGACTGGACACATGGTCATCTATTTGTTTCTTGAATGACCGTTATGTATCAAAACCAAGCCCTCAATTGAAAGTCCAGCGATAAAGTGAGACGCAAAACTCAAACGGTCACGTGGGAGTAGAAGGGCCATTAAGTTAATATCGAAACTACCTTATCGTGATATATGGCTCCAATGAAATCAACGACAAAAAAGCTAATTGGATTTCCCCAATGACACCCCTTGCCATGCATTCCAATGAACCTTGTAACAGAATCGGACTAGATTGGAGCAATTCGAATTCTTTTTCCCAGAAATAGCTACTTAAAACAGTATATTTCATTACGAGTCTGGAAATAGGGATTTTGGCTTCGCCGCACACGGGAAGTCATGTAAGCACGGAAAAATCATTTCTGGGCGAGTAATGAACGATATTTTTCATTACACTTCGATGATAATGAAAATATAATAATAAAATATTACATAAAAAAGACACAGAAGAAACTTGGAAAATTTTCATTTTCACAGTTGTATAGGAATGCAAAAACTTGGAACTACTAGAACTGGATTTTACTGGTAATAAATTCGCGATCGCTTATGCCGCTTGCTCTAGGATATTATCGCGAATTTCGGGATTTTCTTCAGAGTTCATTTGGTCACACAAAGGGAGATGATTTGAAACCAATAAAGTGTCTGCAAGTATCGTATATACATTCAAGTCTGAAACACCCTCTATGATATCGATATATTGTCAGTTTAACAGATGCTTGCTAATGCTTGGTCTCAAAACGAACATGGCTAACGGTCCTAATGGAATTCCACCCATTATCCTCAAAAAATGTGCACCAGAATTAACACCGATTCTCTGCAAGTTGTCTACCGTCTCGTACAGGTCGGGTATTTTTCCATCATGCTGGAAGACAGCTAGAGTCCAACCAATCCCCAAAAAAGGGAACAAGAACCTGCCCAACAACTACAGGCCCATTGCACTGTTATCAGTGATCTCCAAAGTGAGCTTATCAAGTATCTGGAGAGCTCAGGAATCATCAATGATAGACAATACGGCTTTCGCCACCGAAGATCTACTGGAGATCTACTTGCCTACGTCACCCATTTATGGCCAGCTTCATTAGAATTACACGGGGAATCTCTAGCTGTCGCGTTGGACATATCGAAAGCATTCGACCGTGTTTGGCACGAAGGACTCCTCCACAAACTACCATCATACGGCTGACCACCTCAGCTATGCCATCTCTTATCGAGTTTTCTTTCAGGCAGATCGCTTCACGTGGTGGTGGACGGTGTATCGTCTGATACCATTGGCATCAATTCCGGCGTTCCACAAGGATCAATTTTGGCACCAACATTATTCCTTCTCCATATCAATGATCTGTTGGGAGTAACAACTTGCCCCATCCACAGCTTTGCAGATGATAGTACCCTCCATACTGCGTTCTCTTCCAGAATTCCCATTTTTTCCCATGGAAACTAAGAACTCACGGCGTAGACAGGTCAAAGCTGTCAATGAGGACCTTGCTGAAATCACAGCCTGGGGAACCAACAACCTAGTTGAATTCAACGCCACCAAAACTCAAGCCTGTATTTTCTCTAGAAAGGCGGAACTCAGTATGCCCGATGTTGTAATGTCTGGCACCACCATCCCCACCAGGCCCACCATATCTATGCTCGGTATTTCAATCAGCAACACTCTTTCATGGGATAATCATGTCAGATCCATCGCAAAAGCTGCTTCACAAAAAGTCAGATTCTTGTTCCGTGCGAAAAGCTACTTTACACCTCAACAGCTTCTCATGATCTACAAAGCGCAGATACGGCTTGTTCTAGAATACTGTTTCCACATATGGGGTTCAGCACCAAAACATACGCTGATGCTCTTAAATTTCATCCAGAGAAGAGCCATTCGCCTGGTGGGTGACATCATTGGAACACCGTAGAAAGGTCGGCGACCTTTCACTTTCCTATCGATACTTCCACGGGAAATGTTCTTCGGAAGTCTCTGCCATCATCCCTTCACTAGCGGTACCAGTCAGACGAACTAGACAAGCCCAGTCAGCACATCCTCTTGTTGTCAACTTCGAAAGATGTCGAACAGTACTTTATCGAAACTCCTTCATCCATAGAACTTCTAGGCTCTGGAATTCATTGCCTGAGGAAGTGTTCCCAACAACATATAATCTCCAGAAGTTCAAAAAAATTCCAATATCTACCTCCTGTCCCTATCCTCCCTAGGAACGCACGATGTTCTTTGAACATTATAGGGATTTCCTTTCGTGCGCTCCAAGCGATAAAAAAAACATGCCCACACCACTGTAGGAGTTAAAAATTGACCTATGATGGCTATCATCAACGCCTTTTGGCCATCTCTTCATGGGTGGTCAGCAATAATTGATACTGTTCGAGAACTAGTACTACACGTACGACTTGCATTCACCATATACATACTAGCTCCCAGCGGGCGATCTGACACGGAGAATCGTGGTAATTAGGGCCTAAGCGTTTCTATAAATGTTCTTAGCTACACGGAAAAAAAGATTTGTTGTATCAACAAATTATTTATGCTCGAATTATTTTTGTTGAATCAAACAGCTACATGATCATTTCATGGAAGCAGCTTGTTCAAATCGAGAATGTAGTTCAATAATATCAACAGTATAATATCCAATCCATCAACAAAATATATGATTATGTCAAAAACAATTTACAGTATAGTATCTTCAAAGTTTCCTCATTGAATTACATCCTACCGAAATCTATGCATCGACTCGTATAAGCGAAAACTGATACAAGTGATTTTTTCCTCGGCGGTCTTAGTACTGCTGGCTGGAGACTGCCCTGCACTGATGAGAGTCAAAGAGCTCGAAACCGGTCTGTAGGTGTCTAGCGTCGCCTGGCTGAATCGAAATCAATAGGCATTCAGGAAAGAATCACTTGTATCAGTATTCGTTAAAACGAGTCGATGCATAGGTTTCGGTAGGATGTAATTCAATGTTCTGCGTGGCATTATCTAGGAAAATACGTTTTTTTTCTCTGGAAATCTACCATCGTTCTTCATTTTATGAACATTGTGCCACTGGGAGCATAAGATGTCATTTGATATTGTCGAAAGTCACTGAAATTCTTTGTACGACATTGAAAGACATCGTGAGTTATTGAAAGTAATCTTACAGTATTTGTTGGTCACTGGTTTCATCTGGAAGCCATTGGATAACTTGGGTTGAAAAATATTGAAGTCTCTAGGGTTGTAATGATGTTTATCAGAGTTTGAGTTTACTATCAGGAAAAGCTTTGGGAAGTCAGGAATCAATGCATTACTCAGCTCTCTCAGGTTTTCAGGTTTCGAGCTTTCGAACAAGTGAAATTCAACTAGAATCAGTCTCAGGTTACTTGAATATTAATCAAAATCAGTCTAGTAATGAAGCTGATCAAAAACACTTTATTACAACCAATTCCACAGCTCAAAATCTGAAAGGAAATTTAATTAACTGCATGTCGTTTCAAACGATGTGCACTCTTTCCCTATGAATTAAAAGAAATGACAAGCCAGTGAGTGAATGTGAACCCCCATGAGTATGATCGCGTGACTTCAAAAGTTCGAACTGATTGAGACCACCTGGGAGTCGAAGTTTTCAACTGGGTGGCTTCTAATATTTCGGCAATTATCTTAGTCGAGAGTATGAAGAACAAAGCAGAATAATCACAGGACAAAATGTTGTTGAAAACTAATGAAATCGAGAAAAAAAGTTAGTCCACTTTTAGTTACTCACATCATCATGAGCGTCCCTTTCAGGGAGCTATAAGGTGGTTCCACCCTATCGAAAACGCTTCAGTAAAATTTTGAAGTTACACTACCAAATATTTGATGAAAATAATAAAGATACACAGGATGTTGATGAAGAGTCCTGTTTTAGAACAATTTTAGAGTCCTACGTTACCTGCAAATTTTTTATACTATACAGGGTGATCCACGGTGGATGTCCTATCAGAAGTATCTGGAGAAGGAAAAGACAGAACATTCTGAAAATTGCGATTCTTCGATAATTGAACATTCTCTATCCATCTGAAATATTTTTATCGATACAGTGTTGCCACTTCTATCAGGAACAACTAGCAACTTTGTTATTTCAAATGGAACACCCTGTATTTTATTGAATTGTTAGATTCTTTCTGAAGAGCTGATTTCATCGATGTATCACACTTGGAGTCTAGCAGGAATGATTGCAGAGACATAAGGTGTTCAAAATCGAGATTTTTCAATTTTAAGATTTTTTTGTGTCGAAACTATTCATTATCGATCAAAACGGCTTACATGTCCCTATCTTAACTTTTGATTAACTATCTACTGGAATTTGATTGGAAAAAATACAGGGTGCTCCAAGATTCAGAATTCTGATCACCATGTATCTGTTCCAATTAAATGTCAGTAGATAGTGAATCGAAAGTTAAGATAGGGACATGTAAACCGTTTTGATCAATAATGAATACTTTCGACACAAAAAAATCCTGAAATTGAAAAATCTCGATTATGAACACCCTATATCTCTGGAATCATTCCTGCTAGACCCCAAGTGTGATACATTGATGAAATCAGCTTTTCAAGGAGAATCTAAAAATTCAATAAAATACAGGGTGGTCTATTTAAAATAACGAAGTTGCTAGTTGTTTCTGATAGAAGTGGCAACACTGTATCGATGAAAATATTTTAGACGGATAGAGAATGTTCAATTATCAAAGCATCCAAATTTTCAGAATGTTCTGTCTTCTCGTTCTCCAGATACTTCTAATAGGCCATCCACCGGGGATCAGCCTGTATAATAGGACTTTGTAAACGCCAATCGCCAGATTCGAAGCCATACAGGGTGGAGACTTTAACTGGAATAAATTCGCTATTGGAAATACCTGTACATTTCGCTGGAAATACTGGCAATCAGCAGGAAATATCAGAAATATTCAGGCGATACACTCAATATTTTGAAAATACAAAAAATACTTTGGCAATACAAGAAATACCTTGGAAATACAGGCAATATGAAGGAAATCTCGAGGGGAATACAGGAATTTTTAAGAAATTCCTTTCTGTACATACAGGCATTAATCAGGAAATACGAGATATATTCAGGCAATATTTTGGGAATACAAGCAATATGAAGGGAATACAGGCAATATGAATGAAATACAGAAAATTTTCAGGAAATACATGCAATACATAGGCAGTACAAGCAATGTTTTGGAAATGCAAGCAATAAGAAGGAAATACAGGCAATATGAAGGAATTACAAGAAATGTTTAAGAAATACCAGCGATATATGTGATTATGTCTTTATTTAGTTCAGCTTCATTATGTTCATTACTATTCTTGAACAAGTATGCACTCACAATAGAGTTTAATATGGTGACCTTCATCATTATTATCAAGGGCAAGTGGAAAAGTACATTTTTCTCCAGAATCCTCTGTATATTATTGCATATTTCGATAATGTTGTTTTTTGTGATATCAAATATGCATGACTTTTATATATTTTGACTGTCATGCATGTGGGAAATACTTTATATTGAAGGTATTTATCAAACTATACAACGGGGAAGGCAAAGGTGTGTTTGGATTGAAATATAGTGAATATTTCAGGAAAGAAAAGATATACTTTCAAGAAATGACCGACAAAACGATATTGAGAATAATATATTCCCTAGGGTATTCTTAAGGGTAATTTATAAACGAAACTAAATTTTTGGATGCTGTTAATAATTCAATGTTAATGATAATACTCTTCATATTGTCATTCATTTCTATGTAAATTCCCTACAATAATGAAATATTCCCCTACATGCTTTGGTAATTCAGAAGTAGGCCATATTCTTGGAATATTTCTTGGAATATATATGGGTATTAACTAAGAAATACAGAAATCATTCAGGAAATACTAGCAAATGAAAGAAAATACAAGTAATATTCTGGGATTCGTATAGGGAATATATAGGCAATGAACAGGAAATAAAAGCAATTCCAATTTTATTGCGCAATAACAAGAAATACTGGAAATATATTCAATATTTCCTGAAAGAATTGCCGATTTGGCCGAAGTTTTATATATTTTCAACGTATTTTCATCAAAATTTCAACCAGTTTGTATTAACACTTCGTTTCGAACTGTGAATACGACAAAAATACTAAATTTACTTTTGCAGCTCTATAGAATCACTGGGATACAATAACAGATAGTAGTTGAGGTGAAAAATTGCCATCAATTATTGTTCAACACGCATTTCGAGCGATTGATACGTTAAAAAATGGATTTTCAATTACATTCCAATTTCATGCAACCTTCAAACGTATGAAGAACTGAAATTTGACTACAACGCTAGATTCCTCATTCCACCAGCTTTCATATGAGGGGTCACAAGCCATAGGGTCACATTATAGGGATTCCCTTTCGTGCGCTCCAAGCGATAAAAAAAAATCGTTGACGTATGTCGGAAATTTTTATAAAAAATATTCACCTCGCCGCTAACGAATTTATACCAGTTTGAGTCTCCACACTGTATACAATAGCGCGAATATAAAGTGCAATTAAATCTATATACGGAGCGGAAACAGTTAATGTTCGCGATAAATTATCGTTTATTGTAGATGAATGCATCACACGAATGAATATTAAATGGCCCCGAATCAAACATTGTCAGATTATTGCGATATTTATTGACCTCTCTGAATATTGGTTATCAGAATGATTTTTTTTTCATCAATCAAGATTCAAAATTTGTTTCTGCTAGTACCATAGATTCTCGTACCAAAAAAAGCTGGCCACCAAAAAATATAGCCAAATTATTCGCCCTATAACTTTTTTAATTCTCGTCCGATTTTTGTGAAATTTCGACCAAATCGTATATTCATGTTTCGAAATATAAGCCTGAATATAAGGTTTCAAGAAAAGGTGATGGCTTGATCATTGTACAGGGAAAAACAACGGTTTTTCATTCACGTCGATAACCACTTTAAAAGAGAAGACACAAGTGTTTTAAGAAAGTATGTTTTTCTTATATTTATAACACTCGTAATGTCTATCAAAAATAAGATATTGACGTGAATCAAGAACAATTGTGTTGAGAAGGGACCACACTTCAATCCTCAGCAAAATGAAGCCACGTTCAACCACTTACTGAGAAGTGAAGGGTGAAATGGTAACTTTGGATTTTCCCTGTATAATGATCAAGTCACCAGATTCCTAGGGAAACAAATATTCACGATAACATTCCGGAACATGAATCCACAATTTTACAGGATGAATTATTTTTGAACATTTTTTGTTGGCCGGTTTTTTTTTGCCAGTGAGTGAAATCAGGCTCACAGGGCTAGGAGACCTGTATTTATCTAGATTATTGATGTCATTTTTTAGGTATAGGTAGTCAATCCAGACAGCTCTATCGGATACCATATCCAAAATCATTTCTTGAAGAATGGATTTTGAAAAGAGACATTTCTAGTGGAATGTTGATAATATAGGTACCCTTCTAAAATTTCAGCATCACCTACACTAAATAATAAATGTCCAAATCAGGTAAGTATAAGTAGATTATCTGATTTTTTTTTCATGTTCGGGTTTCCACGAAAAGGTTTATCCTGTAATGTTCAGAGAACATCGTGAGAACCAAGGAAAATTAGGTAGGAATATGTGTTCTTCTTAAATTTCTGGAGTTTACATGCTTCGGGGAACGTCTCTCTTGGCAATGTGTTCCAGAGCCTCGCTGTTCGTTGGATGAAGGGGTCTTTGGAAAGAGATGTTCTGCAGGTCTCCAAAGTGACCACGAAGGGGTGCGAAGCCTCAACTCGACGGGTTAATCTCGCGGGGACTGCCAAGGGAGGAACAATTGTTGATATTTCAGAAGAGCATCGTCCATAAAAATATCTATAAAATAGAGCCAGCTCGCCAACTTTTCAACGGTGTTCCAGAGAAGTGAGTGAGTTTGTGAGCGAGGCATCACCCACGAGACGAATTGCCCTTTTTTGGACAGAATCCAACAGTTTCAGGGAACAGTATTCCAGGACAGGTCGGATCTGTGCCTTATAGATAATAAGCAGCTGACTGGGTGAAATAGTGAATATATATTATACATGGCATATTTTTATCATCTCAGGGTTAAACCTTGAAATATTTCCGAAAACGACAAGAAAGAGACTAACTACACTACCCCAACCTCATGAACTTTATCTTCTTCTTCTTCTTCTTTCCTTGAGTCTCCATCTTCACTAGTACAAAGATACCCTATACTCGATAGCTGTTACAGTTTTTAGGTCAGAAAAAAAAATGTCTCGATAAAAACGAAAAGGGTGAGAAAATTAGCTTCTGTTAGGGAATGTCTGTATATTTAATGACTCTCATTATGTGCATCTGTGGCGGTGGCGGTATAATTCACCATGATTATTCAACTATGAACTGAAGCCAGATGGTTTTTATGGAGGAAAGCTGAAATTTGAATGTGCTTTCGAGTCCTTATCTTTCGCTGGAAAATGATCTGTCGGAATTTGGACTATTCCGAAGTGTTCAATGGTTATTTCATTACTTGGCTTCTCGAAAATAATCGCAAATTGAAAGAAACAATGGAAAAGTGTGTCAGGCTAGGTAAAATTAGGATTTATTATTACAAATTATTTGGGATTTCCTCTCTTCGTCTCTATAAAATTAAATATTCATATTCTTTCAATATACGTGTAGTAAGGACAACTCAGATGATTTGCCCCAAAATGTCACTGCGTTTAAAGAATTTTCGTCATTTTCGTCATAGTAATGGATATGTAGTTCATTTTCGTCATAGTAATGGATATGTAGTCAAACATTAGAAGTGATTGATATCAGGTTAATTTTTTTTTCTATGTAGTACACCCCTCGTATCTCCGTTAGTTTTGAAGGTAATTGATTGAAATTCAGGATATCTTATGTACATAGTAAGCAGTGGCGCACACAAGGGGGGGGCACTGGGGCACGTGCCCCCCCCAAGAACTGCCCGCGAACACACACAACCATTGCCAAAGCGGAACCTACCAATTTTTCGGTATTCCTATCAACATGAAGATCAGCGTATACCGAAAATTATTCAGTAATTTACCAAATTATAGTAAAATACTTTCGGTTTCTAAGATTTTTTTTCACAATTGAGATTAGAAAAAAAATCCGCAAAGCGTGATATATTTTTATATTACTCAAAATATTTTCAACATTGCCAGTATCAACAGCTACAGCAGAAAGAACATTTTCGATTTTACGAAGGCTTAAATCATATTTAAGAAATACTATGGGAGAAAATAGGCTGAATGGCCTTGCCAATTTGAATATCCATAGAGAGGTACATGTAGATACGAATGAGGTATTGAATATTTTGACAGAGAGAGGACCTATGGGAGGCTGGATTTTGTTTTGTAAATTCCCGTTTTATTACCTACCTAGTTTGTATAGTTGAAAAATAAAAAATATTCGTTAAATTTTCGACAGTTTGCTTATTTACCCCTTTTTTATTAGGGTCAAAATGCAAGTCTTTTAGACACATTGTGCCCCTCCCAGGCCTGAGTCCTGGGTGCGCCAATGATAGTAAGGGGCACTTTTCGTCCCACAAATGCTTTTTTTTCACTTCCGGTGGAACCAACTTTTGATTTTCAAATGAAACACCCTGTATATTACATTTAATTAGAACAAAATATTTGTATTTCCCTATTTCCTTCTAGCTGTTATTCTGATTGTATTTATCGCACATTTTATTACCAGGTATGAATAAATTATTGATAGTACTAATAAATGGTGCCACATAGTTCAATTTGAAAAAATTTAGTTTTACCCCAAAATCGATTACGATGAACTTTATTTGCTCATAAAAAACGTAATTCAGTATTTTCGACAGGATTTCGGTTTTTCTAGCAAAAATATTCACGTTTGAAGTGTCACTTGTATATGGTATCATTGAATCCAGATAATCATGCAGATTTCAGAAACATAAAAATATACAGGGCGTTGCATTCGAAAATCGAAAGTTGGTATCAGCACAAGAAAATAAAAAAAAATAACAGAAAAATACGTACTGTGGATACGCGTATAGCTCAGAACAACCGCAACAAATGATGTCTTATTTTTTTTTTTAATTGGGTACACCAACAGTGCGAAGCCGAGGGCCAATTTACTAGTACTCAATAATATCCATGATATCCCAAATGAAGCCGACATCTTGTCATTATAAAATGGAATTTAAGATATGACATGACCGTTAATTTTCACTTTATTCAATTACTTTCATTCGAAATGGTCTGTGATATCAGGAATTAGGTGATAAATCACAGACTTCGTCGCATTAAAACCAGAGATAGAAAAGACAGTATAACGACCTTTGTTCGTTCCTGTCAAATGCTCGAGCCATTATTCGATATTTTCTTCGTTAAATCTCGCAATTGGACGTTTGTCGCGTTGTAAATAATGATCATTATTTCTGAGCAATGGCGATAGCTGAAAAAGAGAAAGGATTAAAAAATATACGCTGTAGAAAAACATATAACTACCTATAGAAGTGATAAACGTAACAAGTCCGGAAACAGGAAATATACATGTCTATGTGAATCTGGTTCCGAAAATAGTTTGTTTCCGAGATATCGTATCCATGCAAGTATAAAAATAGTAGATTGTTTTATTAGGATCAAAAGTGACACTTTGTTTGACAAGCGAATTTTGCATTTGCGAGGCGGAGCGTTTAGCGAAGCCGAGCGAAAGCAAAATTTGCGAGTCTAACAAAGTCACTTTTGATCCGAATGAAACATGCTATTTTTTCTGCAACCGAAACAATTAACTCAAATAAACATGTGAAGTAACCACCAATGCCGTGCCATATGTATGCAATGCAATAAATATTGACAAATATAATCCATGTGGTGAGAATATTCTACCTGCATTAACAGCAGCTAGGTTAGGTTTTCTAGGATGTTCGAATTGTAGTTTCAATATAAATACAACCACAAAGTGACATATTTGTGTATGGACCATCAGGTGCTCTAATGGCAAATACCGAGCCAGTGCCAGCTATATAGGAACAAGACGTGAAAAATGTTAGGTTAGTGAGCATATCAACAATGATAATAGTGGTTATTCATTCCTCTCCATACTACACTGTGTTTGACTTGGTAATCAAATGAAGGTAAACAATATCGTTGTTTGAGACAAAAAACTATTGCTTGCCATGATTATTCAAAAACAAGTTATTCATCCCGAGAATAACGAATGAAACACAAATCAAGCAAGTATTTGAATCTTGAAGGCTTCCCTGATCAAAACAAAAATACTCAACTGAGATGTTCATTATTCCAATACTAAACTATAATAAGGTGTATTTATATCTCCAGCATGGGTATGAAATGCCAAATCTGCTGAAATCGGAAACAAATCAGGTATGCGTCTCAACCCAAATAACAAACCGTCACAATGTTGTTTATTTTTGATGACGTCCAGTAGATCCTTTTTAGTTCCTAGGAGCTAAAGTTCAACTTTAGCTACTAGGAACTAAAATTCAACTTTAGCTCCTAGGAACTAAATATGTTGCCTAGCAACATACCTATTTTTGTGTCAGTAATAGAAACGTCAATTTAAGAGTTAATTTTGGTATCAAAATGGACGACTTTTGTGTCGGTTGCAGAAAAAATAAATTATGAACGTGAAAAAATTTATATATACAGGGTGATTCAGATTTGAAGGTACACACTGAAATGGGTGATAGATCTAAACATTTTTATCAAAAAAGTTTATATAAACATGAGTCCGATCTCGATCACAAGCGGAGGGAGGTACAGGAGGACGAAGTTTAATTATTTTTTTTTATTAATTAATATATCTCGCTCACTTTTGAAGATATCAAGTAGCAATTCAGTGTGGTCGATACTTCCTAGAAGATCATTATTATTTGAAGCATTTTACAGATTTTTAAAATCGACAGGGTGATACGTTTTTGACATCTACCAGTTGACAAATGTTTTTTGCTTTCAGATTTGTTTCGAGAAACCAACAGTTTTCGAAATAAATAGGCATGTCCGTTCTAAAAACGTGTTGTTATTTCGATCGAGGATTCGTTCGATGGTTCGATATTTTCGAAAACTTTTTTATTTTTAGAACGATTCAAGGTATGTCATTTATATCAATTTCATTTTTTTCAGCAATCTTGTTGTGCCGTTGCTCTGACAATTTCTTTAGCTTTTTTCATCGCTTTCCAGTCAGGTTCAGTTCACACTAAAAATGTGATAACATTCGAAATCAAACATGTTAATTTTGCCTATATTGTTTTGCTCAATTTTTATTCATCTTCAAATCCTCGTTTCATCTAGTCAAGATGCGAATATTCAAGGATACTCCTCTTATTATCTGATTCTTCAGTTGTGTGTTGGTGTTCTCTGTTATGTGCAGTGAGTATTCAGTCTAGAAAATTCACTACTAGGGCGAGCAAATTCTGAGAAGACTAATTTTTTTCATAATTTGATTGAAATGACAATCAGAAACATTCTTGAAACTCTCTTACAAAAATAGATAATATATACCGATTTTACGTATGCCCAATATTTGTTGATTATACCTCACACGATATTCCACGTTTTTAATAATTCTTTAAAAAATGTACAGAGCTCTGGTGGAAAACAGGCACATTCGACTATTGTTCAAGGTTATTATTCAGTCTGCAATCAGCTCTCATCACGACCCTCTATCTATAATTCTATACGTATAAAACACCCTTGCAAAGTCCACTGACGATGCGTTGTTGAATTGTCCCGCATCAACCGTTGTTGAAACTGTCACAAAGTTTGGATAATTAACAGTTGTTTGTTGTTTTTGTAACATCATCCCTGAAGCACGACAATGCCTCGAGAGACATAAAGGCTGAACAAACAGTTGAATGTGAGCATACCGAATTTCATGATCAAATTGCTTTCTTGTGTAGCCCTAACAAAGAAAAGTACCCAGCAAAAAATACGATTTTGTTCATCTCAATCTTGTTAATATTTTTCTTTTTTTTTTCTATATATCATTATGATCTTGAGATGAATATTCTCAAGATTTTTGATAGAAAACTGCAATTTCCTATGTTGAATGGAGAAGAATGAAATCATTCATTCGATTCATTTGATAACTCGAAATCTTGGCGAAAATATAATATTATATTATGCTGGTATACCTAGTAATATGTATTATGAAAATGTGAATCTAAGTTTGTTTGCCATGAAACTTTTTATACATATTCTTAGATGTATTAGAAAGGACATATAGGAGACAAAAAATGTTTTGTACTGTATACGCAAGAAACACAATCGCCAGTGGGTAGTGTAGCGGCTTGATATGTCAATAGTTCCAGGTACGAATCCCGTACTCCACTGTCATTTTTTCCTTTTTTTTTTCTTTTTGAAACCAAACTTCTTGACTAGTTACAAAAATTGAACTTTTATTTTGAATATATTTTATGCAGCAAAATTAACAAAAACTATCAATGTTTATTGGAGGGTAATACCACAAGAGGTTTTTATTTTATCGGATGAACTTTCATTTTGCACGAAACCTTAGTTGCTTTGGTAATTGACGAGAGCAAATAACATGCTAAAATCACAAAACTGTTGGCGTTCTTTCCAAAGCTCTTTTTGCAAAAATGTTTTTTTCCCAATTTTGATTTTGACAGGAAAGATTCGATCATATCGTGTGATACATCATTGTAATCAGAAAAAAAATACTTTTCAAAAATGCAAAAATACAATATGGCGCCCATAAGAAAAAACAAAGTTGTTTGTTGTAACTTTGGCACCAAGAAGGTCATGGAAAATACAATAACAGATTCAGATTCCTTGTAAAAAAGTGCCTTAAGAATGTAAGAGTCAGAAACGTCTAGGTCTTTTGGTTTTAACTTGAATAAATGAAGACGAAAATTATAAATTTTTGTTTTCTTCCAATAATTCAAAAACTAAAAATGACACATCAAATTTTAACCGACCTCGTATATCTTATAATAACTGAGATCCCCATGGTGAAGCTCGAAAAACGGACACCCTGTATAGAGGCAGTAAAATAAACACTCCCTCAGATAGAATTCCGAATGGGTCTAGTGTTTACTCATATCAAGTGTCTCTATGAAATGGAAGTGTCTAGTCTAGTTCCAGTTTGCATTCATATATTCCTATGGTAGAATAATAACGTTAGCTTTAGAAGTGTAGGGCGATAATGTGATTGAAATTTCACGCAAACTTGGTTTCAGAATTATTATTATGGGTATGCAGAGTGGAGAGTGGAGGATAGGGCAATGTACTCTGATGCACTATAGAGGGCAGTATATGGGGTGTGTCTATGAAAACTGATGATTCATCACAACATCGCAGGAGAAAGCAAATATTTTTGCAGAGATGTTCGCAGCAAACTCTACTTCAGATTCCCAAGGAAAAGTGCCGCCAGACATTCCACCCGTTGAGAGTCGAATGCCCGAAATCGTCTTCCGTCAACGCACTATCAGACGAATTTTGCTTGGTCTCAAAACGAATAAGGCTAACGGTCCTGATGGAATTCCACTCATTATCCTCAAAAAATGTGCACCAGAATTAACACCAATTCTCTGCAAGTTGTTTACCGTCTCGTACAGGTCGGGTATTTTCCCATCATTCTGGAAGACAGCTAGAATCCAACCAATCCCCAAAAAAGAGAACAAGAACCTGCCCAACAACTACAGGCCCATTACCCTGTTATCAGTAATCTCCAAAGTGATGGAGAAAGCCATCAATATTGAGCTTATCAAATATCTGGAGAGCTCAGGAATCATCAATGATAGACAATACGGCTTTCGCCACCGAAGATCTACTGGAGATCTACTTGCCTACGTCACCCATTTATGGCAAGCTTCATTAGAAAAACACGGGGAATCTCTAGCTGTCGCGTTGGACATATCGAAATCATTTGACCGTGTTTGGCACGAAGGACTCCTCCACAAACTACCATATCATACGGCTTACCACCTCAGCTATGCCATCACTTATCGAGTTTTCTTTCAGGCAGATCGCTTCATGTGGTGGTGGACGGTGTATCGTCTGATACAATTGGCATCAATTCCGGCGTTCCACAAGGATCAATTTTGGAACCAACATTATTCCTTCTTCATGTCAATGATCTGTTGGAAGTAACAACTTGCCCCATCCACAGCTTTGCAGATGATAGTACCGTCCATACTGCGTTTTCTTCCAGAATTCTCATTTTTTCCCAGGAAACTGAGAACTCACGGCGCAGGCAGGTCAATGCTGTCAATGAAGACCTTGCTGAAATCACAGCCTGGGGAACCAACAACCTAGTTGAATTCAACGCCACCAAAACTCAAGCCTGTATTTTCTCTAGAAAGGCGGAACTCAGTATGCCCGATATTGTAATTTCTGACACCACCATCCCCACCAAGCCCACCATATCTATGCTCGGTATTTCCATCAGCAACACTCTTCCATGGGATAATCATGTCAGATCTATCGCAAAAGCTGCTTCACAAAAACTCGGATTCTTGTTCCGTGCGAAAAGCTACTTTACACCTCAACAGCTTCTCATGAGCTAAAATCTAGTATTTTCCCGTGTATAATGCACTATTTTTTTCTGTGACAGAAGAAAGGACGAATCAATATTGAGAAGATATTACATTATTTTAAAATCTGAAAATTATCGACATGAAATTTCTGTCAGTCTAATTCTGTGATTTGATTACAAAAAATTGGTTGTTTAGTATACGTAACCGCGAAGTCAAATGGAAGATAAAAGGACTTGCAGTTCTTTCTCGGAGACGGTATTATTGACTCATTTTTCGGTACTATAGCACAACAAAAGCCATCAACAGTGTATATATATGTGATATATATCCGGGAAAAAAGTACTCACTTTTTTCCCACGGGAAAAAAGTAATTTATGAAAAGTGACATTTTATAACCTGCCAACAGAGATGAAATGCCAAACTTTTTTCCCGTCACAGAAAAAAATCCTTAAAAAATATGAAATTGAAAGGTATTTGAGTGATGATTCTATTCAAGAAATAAAAAAAATAGTTCACTCGCCTATTGAAAGAGAAAAATTGAGGAAAAATCAAAAACATTACGGAAAGCCTTGTACTTCTGAGCTGATTTTCTTCGATACGTAGATCATATGGATCATCCCATTCCCGTGGGTCGTATAATTTCCGACAGAAAACACACGAGAGCAATTTCATCTGGTATGCATACAACGAGGCTGGATGTGGATATCTTCGATCGCGTGTTTGCATATGATCGTCGTAATTTTGCTCTATTTTCTCTCGGATGTGGGACGAGTCCTTCTTTATTGAGATGCCCAATCAACTATGCAGAATCCCAAGTTCTACTTATGGAAATGCGCATCGATAAAGAGTTTAGTAGGGGGGCATATTGATAATATTGGTTTACTTGTTAAACCATCAGAAACTTCTTGACGTTATGGAAGACCTTGGTTTGAGAGGAACTGTGTCGAACCTTTTCAGATCGTACCTCCAAAACAGAATACAACATGTACAAATCGATGACGAGAGAAGCGAACCTAAAGAACTATCGATCGGAGTACCTCAGGGAACGGTACTAGGCCCAGTATCATTTTTGGTGTACATCAATGGCATTCTTTCTATTGAAAAATTTTGAGAATATCCTCATTTGCGGATGACACTGTCATTCTTTATACTGCTTGTACTTGGAACGAGGTAAAGAACCAAGCGGGACAGAACGTCGAAAAAATAAGTAGTTGGCTTAGCGAAATGAATCTCACGTTGAATCTAGAGAAAACAAATCTATGACATTTTCTTTTTTCTTCTAGATATAGTAGGTATGGGAGAATTGAAATGATGCACTGTATTGGAAATAGGAATATGAAATGTGCTACAAAACCTATATATTGAATAGCATATGAGACAATAGGGGTGCACAAGCCTATCCATGTTTGATTTTATATGCAAAACACATATCTCGGTTTCCCCTGAATTTCTTTAGAGATATCATATGAAACTCGTCCAACAATGAATCATAGCTATAACCTCTCTCAGGATACACACCATGTTTTTGAAATATGCATATTTCAAGAATTTTTTTTCTAGGCTAGATACTCGGCTAGATATATGTTTCATATGAGACGGATTCCAAACGACAATGCAGTACTCTAATTTGCTCCTGATCAGTGTGATATAAATGGTTTTCAAGGAGTCAAAAGTCCTAAATTCCTTGCAGTTGCGTATCAAAAAACCCAAATTTTTCATTGAAGCTATTCAGACAATTATAAAAAAATCATGCTGTCCCAGAGTGGCTGCCTGTGGCAGGAAATTCACTATCAGCAAAGTCGTTATTGCTATCATAGGATTTCAAGGATGCTGCAAATGTATAACGGTAATATGATTCCTTGTAATGGTATAGCAAGAAATATCTCAGCAAGCTCTAATAGCACAATTTTCCTCAGTGTGGTTCAACAGATGATGTCCTATTACAATGGAAGTAAACAAAATAGTTCTTTCTTTCTTAGTATTCGGTCTTCAAGGTTCAAACGCGTCATGCTCTTCAACTACGAAATAATTAAAAAAAAAAAACTACGAAATACAACGAATAATTGCGAATTTGCTTAGTCTGATATGGAGAGTGGATGCGTGTAATAGAGTCATTCCGATGGAAGGACGAGACCAGAGAATAAATATGGTGATTACGGTGGACTCGATGTTGATAAAGTAAACACTACTAGGTTATTATTACAGTGGGGTAGTTATTACGGAGCTATCTAGTGACAGGAGAAAATATAGAGCTTACAAGAAACGTGCCGTCAGATTACTCTCAAATAACAGTCATGTTCGGTGCAAGGTGATACAGATCTTCGAATGCTGTGAACTGTTTGTACAGGGTGATGTTTCATTCAACTCCACATCTTATGTCTTTATGTTCAAGAAGAGAAATTTTGGTAGAATGAAAAATGTCAAATGTTGAGAGTCAATTACTTACTACTCGTATAGTTGAGGATTTAAAAACCATTACGAAACATACGGAAACATTGTTAGTAGTAGGTAGTTGAATAGTCTAGCGAAATCTCAAAAAGAACCATGCCTTCAGCTTGTTTCATATGCATTTCTTTTATTATTATTATTCTTTCTTCTCCCCTTTTCTGATGGAAATTTCAGTATTATTACAATATACAGGGTGTTGTATACTGTTGTGTACAATGTATACTATCGAATGGCACTATTGGAAAAAATATATAGCGATCAAAATATGTTTTTATTATGTTCTGGTTCCCACGAAAAGGGATATCCTGTAATGTTCAGAGAACATCGTGAGAACCAAGGGAAATAAGGTAGGAATTGGTGTTCTTCTCAAATTTCTGGAGGTTATATGCCTCGGGAAACACCCCCCTTGGCAATGTGTTCCAGAGCCTCGCTGTTCGTTGGATGAACGAGTCTTTGGAAAGAGATGTTCTGCAGGTCTCCAAAGTGACCACGAAGGGGTGCGAAGCCTCAACTCGACGGGTTGATCTCGCGGGGACTGCCAAGGAAGGAACCCTTGTTGATTTTTCAGAAGAGCATCGTCCATGGAAATATCTATAATATAGAGCCAGATCGCCAACTTTTCCACGGTGTTCCAGAGAAGTGAGTTTGTAAGCGAGGCATCTACCACAAGACGAATTGCCCTTTTTTGGACAGAATCCAACAGTTTCAGGGTATGTTTGGATGCTGCACTCCAAATATGGGGACAGTATTCCAGGACAGGTCGGATCTGTGCCTAATAGATCATAACTGGAAGTGAAATAGGTCCTGGCCCGAAACATGGGATGCACTTTCAGCAATTGATCTCACGTGATTTTCCCAAGAAAGGTTATTGCTGATAGTGATAGCAAGCTTATGTTGGGCACAGTGAGATCGGCTTTTCTAGTGTGATTTGTTTGCATTGAAATCTACCAAGTTATTGGATCCCCATTCGAGAATTGTTGCCGAATCCATATTTATGTTATCAACATTCCTCTCTCGCTCGTTTCTGATTTGACTAGCTGGTATTGGAAGAGAAGGCAGTATGGAGGGTACTATCATCCGCGAAGCTGTGTTCTGGACATGAAGTTGCTTCCAACAAATCGTTGATATGGGGTAGAAATAGTGTTGGTGCTAGAATTGATCCATGCGGAACACCAGCATTTATAATGAGAGAGTCAGATGAAACTCCGTCGACCACTACACTACATGTTCTGACTTCAACAACAAATATTTTGATATACCAATGGAACAAATTGAATTCTTTCGATACTAGCAACTGTTCTAATTTTGAGATAAATAATAAGGAACAAATTCAAAATTTCTCAAAACAACAGTAACATAGGGACATAGGGAAAACAAATGTTAATCATCCAAACTTAGTGACAGTTTCAACAACGATTGATTCGGGACAATGCAAAAACGTATGTATTGTCGTGATGACTCTATCGAATGGTTTCAACTTCTGACTAAAATCAGAAACTTTTTTCTCGGTCCTACCCTTGTGATTTCGGAGACTATTCCAATAATCTTAAAATTCTCACATAATGTGACACTCCGAAGACATATCTTGTATTATAGCGAAAACTCTAGCTGTCTTTCAATTCTGATTGGCATATCAGCGTTGATTTTTTCAACGATGTAACAATGGACAGCGAAACAAAGTCTGTCAGTTTGACATATACTAATTATAGCAGTAGATGTCAAAACGGATCGCTTCGGTAATATGTCTGGAATTAGTCTAGCAAAATACCACTTCGTTCAAGAAAAAAAACGACGATACGAATTAACCCAAATATTGCGGAATCTATTGTAGACACTGTCGAATAATTTTCTATAGAGAATCTGATTTCATCGATTAGAGAGGAAAAATAAATGGTAATGGTACCTCGTGAATCTGATTTATGGTTTATACATTATGCAACAATGTAGTTTCTGTTGATGACTGTTCATTTATTCAGTAGTTGATGCGAGAGGTTTGAATGGTAGCAATTAAATCGTTCTCAACATATATCATCAGAACCACTATAAATCACCGTCGCGTATTCGTAGCATATTGAAACATTCTGCCATGATGGAGAAAGTAATATAATGAGCTCGATACTTACATTATTGATAGATGAAATGATTCTCCTGGCCTTACCTGGAACAAAAAATATAATCATTAATATGAAGCATCTATCGATATGTATACGAAAATGATTGTACCGATGAAACAAGAAGTGAGTTCTGAACAAACTTGACAGTTTTGAATACGTTTTCTCATATTTGCATCACTCTGGTCATAGATGAGCATGATGTTAGGTTATTTTGTGTGTCATATTGTATTCGCTTCATTTTATAGACAATTTAATTCATGTATAAAAATCCCATAAGCCGCTGTGATTTTGTCATTATGACAGCGACAAAACTTTGCTCCAAATTTTCCAGCGATAAATCAACTCCTACACGGAAAACGCTATTTGATGACGACGAGACGACGTGATATATCGCTGATAAACTGCCTGCTCCTTTGATTGTCCCAATGGCTCCCGTTCGTTTTGGTCCCTTGCTAAAGCGGTCGGAAGAAATTTCACTAATAGTTCATTTCCACCACTGTCCAAATCCGACGGCACACTAGCAACAACATCGCAGGAGAAAGCAGATATTTTTGCAGAGATGTTCACAGCAAACTCTACTTCAGATTCCCAAGGAAAAGTGCCGCCAAACATTCCACCCGTTGAGAGTCGAACGAGGAGTCGAATGCCCGAAATTGTCTTCCGTCAACGCACTATCAGACGAATTTTGCTTGGTCTCAAAATGAAAAAGGCTAACGGTCCTGATGGAATTCCACCCATTATCCTCAAAAAATGTGCACCAGAATTAACACCGATTCTCTGCAAGTTGTTTACCGTCTCGTACAGGTCGGGTATTTTTCTATCATGCTGGAAGACAGCTAGAGTCCAACCAATCCCCAAAAAAGGGAACAAGAACCTGCCCAACAACTACAGGCCCATTGCCATGTTATCAGTAATCTCCAAAGTGATGGAAAAAGCCATCAATATTGAGCTTATCAAATATCTGGAGAGCTCAGGGATCATCAATGATAGACAATACGGCTTTCGCCACCGAAGATCTACTGGAGATCTACTTGCCTACGTCACCCATTTATGGCAAGCTTCATTAGAAAATCACGGGGAATCTCTAGCTGTCGCGTTGGACATATCGAAAGCATTCGACCGTGTTTGGCACGAAGGACTCCTCCACAAACTACCATCATACGGCTTACCACCTCAGCTATGCCATCTCTTATCGAGTTTTCTTTCAGGCAGATCGCTTCACGTGGTGGTGGACGGTTTTCCAGTGACAAAACGGAAACAAAACGGAACCTAACATCTGATACCATGACAACCATAAATTGTGAACGAATCATAATGGCGTTTATGTCAATTTTTGTCCATCTTGCGTCAGAAAAGTATCTAATCTGTGGAAATGTCGTGATTTGGATAGTCTTTGAGTGGAGAAATTGAAAAAACCATCAACAATAGTGTGATTTATACGTATTCATTAAATTGTCTTATGTTGCCCTGAGGTAATTCAACTAAAAAAACTGCCTACGGACTCGTAATCTTTCGTAAGCTCTCATGTAATAATTATAAGTCATGATAGAAAATGTCGAGTGAGTGATTTAGATTGATATTTCTTTGAGAACTTCGTAAAATCAACAACAGTGAAATTCTCTATATATAACATCAATTTCGTGAGTGTTAAAACGCAATAATCAGAAAACCAAATGATACTTTTTCACAATATTTTTCCTCTTTCACCTTCACATTCTTTCTTCGTTATCTCCCTGTCACTCACTTCCTGTATTATTCCATTCCCATTCTTATCCGTCACCCTGATTTATTATGTATTCTATACTTTTGGTTGTCAAAATTGAAGACCCGGACTCATAGTGGAAGGAGAAGATGGTGTGCCTACGCGCATATTATGTGACGTCATCTGGGATACCAATATCAGCTGCTAGTCACAGACAGATACCGTTGCCATGGGCGTGCGCAATGAATTCAATCATGTTTATTGAAATTTCGATAAGTTTCTCGATCTGTTTAGGAAGAATTCAATTTATATAAACAAGTACCTATTCCTTCGATTTTACTATTTCATTGATTCTGGAAATTGTGATCTTGAGGTAATTCGCAATCGCAAATAGCAAATACATACGAATTATCATGCATTGCCAATCCCATCTGAATGATCTACTACTGTGTCGATTCTGACAGATTCAAATTCAGCAGTTAACGACGTTGACGTTGCTTCTGCTCCGACATCGACAACAGGAGTATCAATTTTTGCCGTTTTGTTATTCAAATCTTTGCTGCAATTTATGTTTTGTGAGAAATTAAGAGTTTTTAATTCATTTTCAATTATTTCTGACTTGATATTCGGAAGATGTTCTGTAGGAATGGCATCTTGTTTCAAATATTTGTGATTTTTTGGAGGTGTGTGATTCAAGAACCGTACTTTCGCACTTGTTTGGGAACAGATGATAATATGATAGATGAATACTTTGGAATGAGGCTATAAGGAATATAAGGTAGGTACCATTATTTGAGTTCATATTCTGTCGGCAGCAAGCTCCCATCGTTTCATTTAGGTCTCCATTCTTGGAAAAGCAGAAAAATTCAATATTTGTGCATTTTATATGTTAGTTGGAATTTCCATAACCAGAAACGAAACAAGTAGGCATTTCGAAATTATTTCATTCAATTTTAGTACTTATATAATATCTGAAGTTCGAGACATCAATCACGAAAACAAATAATAACAATGACAGTTATGTCCCAGCTGACGTCATGCGCAGAACAAGACGAGTTTGAGCTTTCTGTGAAATTATTTCTATCATAACAAATTGAATCCAAACTCCAATTATTGGTATCATTGTGAGTGACTGTGTTGAAAGAAAACGTCTCACGGCACACCCTGATCAATTAGTTCGAAACACATGAAAAACGACCGATATTCAAGAACCTAAAACACACAATTTGTAAAAGAAAGTGACCAACCCACGCTCCATCTGATGTTCTACACGAAAGCTTTGTGCTGGGATCGTCTGAGAGCATGGGAAAAGCAGATAATTCGTAGAAACGTTCGGAATTAGTGGTAATGCAGTGTTGCCGGAGCCAGAATCCCAAATTATCCGATGGCTACTACCAAATTATCCGAAATTATCCGATTTTAAGAAATGTTGTTCAACGTAGCAGGAAGGATACGCAAAAGTGGTGCAAAAGCAGAAACAATGCATCTGTCAACCACCACGGATACTGTCTACTTCGACTGCAACACATGTTATATTGTAATAGTTCGCCTTACGTCCACTGAACTATAAAGGATTATAGTGCTTACGTCCTGATCGATACGCTTAGAAAAAAGAAGTATAAGAGTAGATTTAGGTGATCAAAAAATAAGAGCAGTTATTCCTGACAAATTATTTTTTTATCTACCCCCACAATGTATAAAGACGACATTAAATTGAATATCAAAAATATCGCAGAAGAGACCACAGCACATTTTCATTTCAAACTAGAGATACTAGGTAGAGACTATTCTAATGACTGATTTTTGATTTGAACTAATATATAGCACAGCTAAGATGCCTCAAGCACAGCTAAAAGTCCAAACGGCGAATACCTATTCAAAATAATAATCTTCACATCACAAAACACATTATAGCACAGGCCAAAAAGACCACAGAAACCATAAAACGTAAAACTGTGGAACTAAAACTATCAGATATTGATTCGTGTCTTGAGCTAGGAGTAGAAGAAGAAGACAAATCTCAAACCACAATCCTTTGGAAGTTGATAGTTCCAAATATCATCCGAACTCACTAAACGGACAATTATCAGGCAAACGGCAACACTGTAGGTAATGACAAAATTAATGAAGTGTGTGCGTCGGATTGTGGACAGTGGAATGTTACTCCCACTAGTCCCGATGCCATTTTAGGAGTTCACTATTACTCACGTGTCTGTCACTGCGTTTCCTACATTCGCTTATTCAATGTCTGGATGCATTAGGGCAATTTCGAGAAAATTTACATTCATCCATCAAGTGATTAATTCTATTTCGATCCCTCAACAAGCTCAATGCTGAAAGCTATTCAAGCTCAATCCCAAGCAAGAAGAAAAAATTGTTTTTCTGCAACCGACACAAAAGTCGTCCATTTTGATACCAAAATTAGCTCTTAAATTGACGTTTCTATTACTGACACAAAAATAGGTATGTTGCTAGGCAACATATTTAGTACCTAGGAGCTAAAGTTGAATTTTAGTTCCTAGGAGCTAAAGTTGAACTTTAGCTCCTAGGAACTAAAAAGGATCTACTGGACGTCATCAAGAATAAACAACATTGTGACGGTTGGTTATTTGGGTTGAGACGCATACCTGATTTGTTTCGGATTTCAGCAGATTTGGCATTTCATACCGATGCTGGAGATATAAATACACCTTATTATAGTTTAGTATTGGAATTATAAACATCTCAGTTAAGTATTTTTGTTTTGATCAGGGAAGCCTTCAAGATTCAAATACTTGCTTGATCTGTATTTCATTCGTTATTCTCGGGATGGATAACTTGTTTTTGAATAATCACGGCAAGCAATAGTTTTTTTGTCTCAAACAACGATATTGTTTAGCTTCATTTTGATCATCAAGTTAAACACAGTGTAGTATGGAGAGGAATAATTAATCACTATTATCATTGTTGATATGCTCACTAACCTAACATTTTCCACGTCTTGTTCCTATAGCTGGCACTGGCACGGTATTTAGAGTACCTGGTCCATACACAAATATGTCACTTTGTGGTTGTATTTATTTTGAAACTACAATTCGAACATCCTAGAAAACCTAACCTGCTGTTAATGAAGGTAGAATATTCTCACCACATGGATTATTTGTCAATATTTGTTTCATTGCATACATATGGCACGGCATTGGTGGTTACTTCACATGTTTATTTGAGTTAATTGTTTCGGTTGCAGAAAAAATAGCATGTTTCATTCGGATCAAAAGTGACTTTGTTCGACTCGCAAAATTCGCTTGTCAAACAAAGTGTCACTTTTGATCCTAATAAAACAATCTACTATTTTTTCTGCAACCGATACAAAAGTCGTCCATTTTGATACCAAAATTAGCTCTTGAATTGACGTTTCTATTACTGACACAAAAATAGGTAAGTTGCTAGACCATACAATGGAACCATATATTCATTCTACTCTAATATGAAAGTAGAGCAAACGAGAAGAAAAATGATGAAAACCGCGAATTGATACCTCTTGAGGAACCGGTGAAATCTCGGGTGAAATACTCGAAATAATATTATGAAAATATTCACCACAGGAATCTAGCTTCAATAATCGTAATCAGAAATATCCTGTATCTATGGAATTATGATTTCAATAATTCATTTATTTCAGTTTCACAAACTGCTGTTATATATCTCACAATAGTGAAAGAGACTCTTATAGTAATGACATAGCTAATTGAAATGTAAGTAGTGAGTATAGGCTCAGGAATGAGAAAAGGCAAGTTGGCTTTGAATGAAAGAAACGTCAAAATATAATTGAAGTTCCATTGAAAGTTTTCACTATGGATTGCTTATTTGTCAAAATGCCGATAACGAATGAGGAGGCATTTGACATGCTAACAGTTTAAATTTTAATATTATTCCGAGTATCTCTCCGGTTCTTCAAGAGGTATCAACTCGCGGTTTTCACCATTTTTCTTCTCGTTTAGTGTACTTTTATATCATAGCAGGAATGATATAGGTTCCATTTGAAATTCTCGAAAAAAAATGGCAAATCGTCTGATTCTTCAAACGATGCCATCTAGCGGCTACCACGGGATTTGAATCGACTTGATTCGTGATTTATCAGGAAGATCTGAAAAAACCCGTCATAATGAGACCAAGATCGCTTAATTCCGTTACACCAAACTGTAGTAATAAAAGTTTCTCCAGAGTACGATTCATCCTTCCCTCCCTCTTTCATTTAAAGAGCTAGCGCAATTTTTTTTTGATCGAAATGATTGAAAATCAACTCGAGAACATGGAAAAAGTGTTTCTGGTATGTTTTGATACATAAACTTTTCATAAAAACCCGTTTTTTAAGTTGGCCAATGCAATCATGCTCTCTAGCGGCTGTCCTGGAAACTTGAAAATAATTACCAGATATTTTTCTTGGCCACTTTCATCATAAATATTTTTTTCCGAAACCTGTACGGCAAATAGTTTCCGAGATACAGCCGGCGTCCTTTCTCAGTGGTACACCCGGTACAACATTATTCAATTCGATTACGTACTGGTAAAGTGGTTCAGGCGTTGTTCTGACAGTCTGGAAGTCACGGATTCGAGCCCATCTTGGGACACTTTTTTATTTCAGAAAATGTTCATTGGAATATTCCTAGAATGTATTCTAGAGATCCATAGGATATTCTCTTGGACATATTCCTTGAATATCTGAGGAATTCCCATTCGGATATTCAGAGCATATTCCACAGATATTCCTAGAATATTCGAATATTCTAAAAGGTATATGATAGGGAGATTCATGGAATATCTGGTGCCATCTGGGAGAGGAAGCACACTTTGTAATTTTCGCAAATAGAATGTTCAGTTTATAATACTGCTGTAGCAAGACTGGCTCCTATCTGTAATTGGCCATAACTTCACTACTCCAAACGGCAATATCGTAAAGCATATAATATAACCCCAGAGGTGGTGAATAAAACAATTCTGAATGGCAAGGAAACGTGTCGCTTGTAGTCGTAGACAGGAAGAACATTTCCATGTTATTTATTTAACGTTCTAGCGTAACATGACATGGCAAAATTATAACGACATTGTTCCTAGACACCATATAACGAGTTGATACAAAAAAGTTAATGTTCTAGTGCAGCCCACTCTCCTATATCAACGGCAACTAGAGAGAGACGTGTGAATTTAAACAGCCATATATATTTTCTACTTTTTCAGCTATTTGAATTTTTTACTAATGACCTCAGAATATTCTAATAATTAAATTGCCATACACGAATTTCAATTATGTGTAATTCTGTGTATCACATGTGATAATTCATCAGCTTAAATGACAGCTACAATAATAAAAGGAACAATATAATAAATAAATAAGCAAAGCTCAAAGTAATTTCCACAAATGTTCATAAATGAACGGAACTAGTAGGTAACGAGAGAAAAACAGCAATTAATACTAATATTACAATTAATAAACTGAGAGAATTAGGTTTTCGGGGGAAATTTCTCTCATGGCTCGCTTCATACCTTGAATCTAGAAAAATTATTGTAAGAATTTGACGGTAAGAGATCCCTTCCATATGACGTGGAATCTGGTGTACCGCAAGGATCAATTCTAGGTCCGTTAATTTTCTTATTATACGTGAATGATCTACCAAAATACGCCAGCACGGAACATTTGGTTTTATATGCTGATGACACTAGTTTGACAACTGATGCGGAATCGCCGGTTGAGCTGATTAGGAAAATGAAAATTTTGTCAACAAAATTTACCACGTGGTGTGAGAGGATTATCTGATAGTCAATTCTGCCAAAACTGTTTGTATGCAGTTCTTCATCAGAAATGAAATACCTGAAGATACCAGAACTTTTGGTAATAATATTGAGGTTTCCTTTCAAAATGTACAAAGTTTTTAGGTGTTTTTGTCGACAACAATATGAGTTGGAATTCTAATATGAATCACATTTGCAAGGAATTAAATAGTGGTTATTTTGCTATAATGCAATTGAAACATATTTTTTCGACGAGTCAGTTGATAAGTGTCTACTACGCTATTGTCTACTCGCATTTTTCCTACAATAGTTTTTATATCTCAAAAAAGGGTTATACGCCTGATTTTCAACCTAGACAGTAGAAAAACTTGTCGAAACCATTTTAGGGAACATGAAATTCAAACGTTTCATTCTATATACAATAATATACATATACAAATGCATTCTCTATGCTAAAAGTTATTATAAACACTTTTCTCTCAATTCTGAGTATCAAGATTATCCTTCTCGATCTTCGAAACTTATTATGTATGAAAAAAGCACACTGTATAAGGGAATCCAATTTTTAAATCGTTTGCCAGTCTGTATGAGATTAAAAAACAACTTCAGTGTATTCAAGCAAAAACTCAAAAAATGTATTCGTGATGCATGTTATTATGACTTATCTGAATTTTTAAAACAAACACATAGTTGATTCTATTGGTGAATGTGAGATATATTCGTGACGATAATATCGTTAGAGTATATACAGTTTAGCACTTTCTTTTAATGACTTATCCTATATCATGTACTCTGTGATCATAAAGGACGAATAAAATTATTATTATTATTAATATTATTACTTGTTCAAAAATAGACCTCCTGATCTTCATTGGGAATGCATTGAGAATACGTATGTCAGCCATCACCGGGCTAACAATGAATAAGTAATAAATGGAAGTACTGCTTTGCCAATATTGGCGTTCAGTCGGACAGTGACTCTTGTGATTTACCATTGAAAAATGCCAATATTAAGTATCACATTGCTCATAAAGTGATGGCCTATTTATTAATGTTCGCTGGATGTCTTTCATTATTTTCTTGATTATTTTGATTCATGTTCTACCACTCCTGAAGTGCAATAAATAGTATTTAGGGGACTTAGGTTATTCTTAATACCTCAGAGGAATCAGACATGATACTTAGATACTACAAAAGGTCTGTAGGCGTTACGATGATCAACATCTAACGCTCAAACATGCGGGTAATCGTCACAATGGAAACACTAATTTTTTCTATGACTGTTGAAAACTAGACCCTTTTAATGTAACATTTTTGTTGGGTAACTGGATGCATTACACAAAACAAGCCACGCCCCGTGTGTAAGAGCCTTTACACAACAGGCTATGGCCAATCAGCAACAAAGCAGATTCATTACCTACAAAACAGTTGACACCAGTTTTAATGATAATATGGGGCATGCAGTGAAACGTTCGAATCAGACTCGTCATGAAATGTCATAATTTGACAATAGCTATCTGGCGTGATTTAGAACTGACTTTTTGTACAAATATGGATTCAGAAAGCGAAAATGAATTCAACTGCTCTCCACCATCAGAAGTATTGAAAGCTGCCAATTCAAGTACAATCAGCCTTTTGCCCGAGGAATCTAAAGAAAGGTATGAAGTGGTTTGGCGAAAAGCAAAACTTGTAAATTCGTTTTCGGATAATGTACTGCTAGCCTATTTTGGCGAATTAGCAGCTTAACACAAAGCATCCTCCTTGTGGTCACAGTATTCCATGCATATACTAAGAAGTACAATTTCAATGAAAATTATGTGAATATTGACAAATATTTGAAATTACGAGCATTTCTTAAAAGGAAATCTGATGGATATATGTCAAAGAAAGCGAAGATATTCACTGCTGATGAACTCAACCAGTTCATCACTCAGTCATAGAAAAAGTATAGTATTCTACTTGCGTGTAATGGCTATTACTCATTCGAATGATTACGACGTTCGCCTGCGGCTCACGTCGCAAACTTCATTCTCATGAGTAATGGACATCATTACACGCTCGTCGAATAATATACTATTTCTCCATTCACAATCACGTTGTTATTTCCATCAGGGAGATAGAGATAGAGTCATCAGGGAGAAAATGATCTGAAACGAAGTTAATGTGTATTCGCTGTAGTGTAGGCTGCAGGGAAATCGAGTTGAAATCGAATAAAAATTTAATGACGTTATTGAAGGGGGAGATAAATTAGTAATTGCATTGTGAGGGCTCCATCTTGTATTATAGGGAATGCAACGATGAGGATTATTAGGATTTGATTGCGAGGCGATGAAATGAAACAAAACAAAAACAAAATGGATACGACGAGAATCGTCCCGAGATTTAAAGCAATTCGTTTTTGTTCAGGAATCATTAAACACCGTCAGAATAATAGTAGATTGTTTTATTAGGATCAGAAGTGACGATGATTTCGAAGTTTAATATATTTTCAACGTATTTTCATCAATATTTCGACTTTGACAGTGAAATAGGACATTTCCATTAGTTTGCGATAACACTTCGTTTCGAATTGTGAATACAGCGAAAAATCCAGATTTATTTTTGCGGCTCTATAAAAACACTGGGCATTGGGCAATAGCATCAGATAGAAGATGTAGCAAAACGTTGCCATCAATTGTTCAACACACATTTTGAGCGATTGATACGTTGAAAAAAAAAGAATTTTAAAATCACATTCCAATTTTATGCAACCTTCAAACGTATGAAAAGCTCAAATTTGACAAGTATGCTGGATTCTTCTTATCACCAGATTTCCAATGGAGGGTCACAAGCCATAGGGTTACATTTGAGAAAGTCATTGAGGGTATTTTCACTTGCCTACTATTAAAATTAGTAGTAGTACTGAGGTAATATTGCTTGTATCGAATTGTTTGGATCTGGAGAATGAGTGGTAAGTTTCTGTAAAGACGTTTTAGGGACACCCTGTATAATTCAGTACCAGTGGCAAGTTACCGTGAAGAAACGTCG
The DNA here is from genome assembly GCA_918026855.4 of Phaedon cochleariae. Classification (NCBI taxonomy): domain Eukaryota; kingdom Metazoa; phylum Arthropoda; class Insecta; order Coleoptera; family Chrysomelidae; genus Phaedon; species Phaedon cochleariae. The sequence goes on from OU896723.1 coordinate 29,521,993, forward strand.
TAAAAAATCCCACAGAAAACGATAAATGTATCTTTCACATCTCGATGCTCCCGGAGGATCCGGAACAGGCCACGTTTCCGAAGTTTTCCGGGATCTTATATTCGTTCCGAGGCAAATGGAGTGTTTCGGTCGTTATTTCTGATCACGTCTTGGTAACCGCTGACCTGCCGACCGTCCCCGTGTGTGCTTGACACCCTGTGTAACGGATCGCCGACATCCAGGGGCGGACACTGAGACATTTTGCCATCAGTAACTGCTCCGACTCGATTCCAAGATTTCTCAAATCTTGTGGATTTGTATATTTAGAAGATTTTGAATACTTGGAAAATTTTGGAATTTCGAATATTGAAACTTATTTTTTTCAAAATTTCGGAAATGTTGGGAATGTTGAGGATTTTGTGGATTTTGAAAGGTATCTCAATGCATAAATATGTTAAATATACAGTTCTCAACACACTAAATAGACCGCTCATAATTTGACTCTATTTCGAAGACCTGTATTTTTTGAAAAAATTGACCGATTTTTATGCGGTTTTCGATAACAGATGTGATGTTTCATCGGCTTCAAGAGAGCTAGAACACTCTGAGAAAGTCCGCAGAACAAAACTTACACAGGGTGTAAAGTGGAACCATTACACTATGGTCTACATTTCCAATGCTGCCAGAACTCGAGATATTTTTTGCTGAACAAAAGTCAGTCATATTATGATACACTGGGATCTCATCTCGAAACGTTTTCTTGATTTCTCCTTAATTGGCCATCTGAACAAAAATTCGTTTTTTTTTTCGAAAGTCTTGCATTTCTTGAATTTTTTCTCTAGAACTTCACTTGAGCTGACTATTGGAAGAACTGTTCTCATATTTTGTGGAGGACAAAAAAAGACATGAAAATCACTATTGTGGAATATACAGGATGACAAGAAACTAGGACAAAATCCCATTTCAGTAAAAAAATTCGAAAATGGTGACTAAAACCATGGCCCATTCGATTCAGTATATTCAAAACGACCTTCTCGATATCCATTATTTATATTAGACTATCAACTCGAGACGTTATACGAAAATTCGCCTCTAATTGAAATACATAATGAAAATTTTCAATTCAAACTTGTTTCCTGATATCGATGATTCTTATCAACTGATTTCCAATATTTATTGCCCAAGTATGAGACACAGAGTTTTGTTGTTCGATATACAGGTTTTCGAAATAGAGTCGATTCATGAGTGGTCCATTCAGTGTGTTGAGAACTGGTATAAAGTAGGTAGTTTCAACTTTGGTTTCTAGACTAAAATTATTATTATGATGGATCCATATATAAAAGATTTTGTCAACAGTAAAACGACAAGAGTTTTTTTTATCGGATAAATTTTTCTTGGTAACGAGACCGTATAGATCGAGCAAATTTGTCTAATGACATTTTTTCGAGAGGAATAACTGATGGAAATGTTTGAGTCAGTAAGGAAATTTATCCAATTAAAAAAAAAAGTTCTAGTGTTATTTAGCAAGAGATAAATCAATGACAATATACAAATAAACAACAATAATGATTACCTTTATTGATGATACCGTGTAACTGGTAGTTTGCTGAATTGATTTTCTCATATTTTCGTGGCAAATAGTTACTACTACTACTACTATATAGTTACTAGATAATATGATGTTTAACATTTCTGAGCTGCTGTAGGTACAAAATAAGTATAAGTCACTATAAGTCATGGGAACAATCCATCCTTTTCAAAGTGGTCCAATTTTTCAAAGAAATACAATAAAACCGACCGACTTGGTGTTTTTATTATTGTTCTTTAAATAAGTATATTGCTCAGAGGAGAAATTCATTCTTGTCATTATTCTATCCATACAAACAGATGATATGGGAAGATAATGATGCAATGCCAGGTCTCCTGCAAGGGTCGAGGCCCTAAGCTTAAGCATAAGCTTTTTATGCTTCGTGAAAGTGAAATAGTCTAGCAAAATACCACTCTCTTCTGAATATCTTCTCATAAATCTGTCTTTCATTGTTTTTATACTAGAGTTGTGTATTAATCTCCCTAAAATACATTTGAGAAATGTTTTTATTGATAAATACATTCCAAATTGTATTTAAATTTTGTTGTTACCATGTCGAATCAGTCCCTCCCCTGATTCTTGATTGTTCGCCATGATAATATAATTATAAAACATGTATTCATCGATAGAAACATCATATTTCTTTACTTCTTCCTACTTCACTGGCTGTCTCTACTCGAGTTCCATGGACCATGCCGAGACTCGTGAGACTTGAGAGGGTCTTACACTTATTTCAAAATGGGATTAGTCTGAGCTTCTGGCGCACAGGCGATAACAGATACCTAATTCGAATTCGTTCAGAGTACCGATAAGCAGAGTGAGAGACGGCTTTTCCATAACCTTGGTCGTATCCTTGCTTCTTCATTTCCGGATGCCAATTTTCCAGCTTAAATCAAATCAAACTCACGACGAAGGAGGTCAACGCTGTCAATGAGGACTGGGGAACCAACAACCTAGTTGAATTCAATGCCACTCTAGCATGTATCTTCTCTAGAATGGCGGAACTCAGTATGCCTGATATCTCAATGTCTGGTACCACCATTTCCACGAAAATCACTATATCTATGCTCGATATTTACATCAGCAATACTGTTCCATAGGAAAATCATGCAAAAATTACACTACTTCACACCTCTACAGCTCCTCATGATCTACAAAGCACAGATACGGCCTGTTCCAGAACACTGTTCCTACATATGGGGTTCAGCAATCAAACATACGCTGATGCTCTTGGATGCCATCCAGAGAATCCACGGAAAGTGTTATCATTCATTCTATCACTAGCAATACCAGTCAGACGAACTCGATAAGTTCAGTCAGCACATCCTTTCAAAACGTTGGATTTCTTTCAAAAGATGTATTCCCAAGAACTTATAATCCACAAAACTACGGAAAAATCCGAAATCTATCTCCTCTTCTTATCCTTCCTCAATAAGCACGATGTTTTTCGATCATTATAGGGATGGGGAAGTTTCCTTCAGATGCATTTTCATAAAATATGTTATGAACTCTCCAGTTTTATGTCCACGTTGTACAGAATGGCGACCGATAAAGTCCAAGTCGTTTTTATTTTCAAATTAAAGCAATTTATGATTTTCAGGACGGCAAACTGTGACGTACATTCTGAATCTAGTGTGAAAATTGCTGATGGTGAAAAATATAGCTAGCGAATAGCTAACGAATGAAAAAAATAGTGAATCAGGTAAACAAAAATATACAAAATCAGAAATGCACTCGCAGCAGGAATGCAGAAGGTAGTTGGCTTCATTCTGACAGGTTATGGTTTTGTTATTTATGCATTGAAATATCTCGAATAGAGCTCGATTCTATACAAAAATTTCATTGAATCAATGAATCACTATCGGCTACATTCAATGATACTATCCTTCCTGATTTACTGTCATCGGTCAGAACAGAATGAAGCCGACACCCATGGCTCCTTCCTCTTGTTGTGCCTGTCAGTATTTTGAGTGGTGTGGACGGACTCGAAGTATAAGGCGCTGTTGCAAGATATGATCTGCAACTTTCCTAGAAAATAGTTCCGTTTCATGAAGGAACGAATTCATTAGTAAAAAAATGACTGACAAGTTATGAATTACATATTGTAATATAACGATGGTGAAAAATTATAGAGCAAAATATCATGATGTATCTTCATTAGTAATCAACTTCATTCAGCCAATGAGAGATTTATGGGAATTATTCATAATACTTGACAAAGTATAGGATTGAAGAACCTATTATATCCATTGCTGTTATGATATAGTTATTATGCATTCAAAGAACAATTTCCGAAAATATACATACTGAGGATGTCGGCAACGTCGTACTGGCACAGGGAATCGTATTGTAACTATGTGGGAATGTAAATTTTCATAAAGTTCGTCATAGAAATGCTGGAAGAGCCATGTTTCTCTTTTATTCATTTTTTTCTGAAGTGAAATTTGATCCTACCAAGAAAAGAAGAAATACGTATAAATTAATTTTTTACAAACTTTTCAGTGAGATTTAGGAATCTTCCCAATCGTTCTCTGTTCGGATCGATGCTCAATGACAGTTGGCAATATGGCAATAAAAAACTACAGGGAATACTGCAACTGAAGTTATCGAATCAACTTGCGATGAAAGAGAATCTAGATTGGGGAAAAACGAGAAAAACTGATGGGGCGCCAAGACCAAACATCAATCTCCCCTCACCAAGGGAAGCGGGACATTTCTCTGGTGTTGACTTTTCAATGAAATGACAAACATCCCCCGGTAAATCTCTGGGAATGCCTCTGCGACCCCAATACGTGTCAGTGACGTTTTATTTTCATAAAGAACACGATGGATTCCACGACGACACGTATATGTCGGTATGGCTGACGATAAAAATCTGGAGTGTCTCCACGGCAAATCAAACTGGATACGATAAATTGAGAAGAGGAATCGAGAGACGTCGATATCTGAATGGACGAAGGCAGATATGACAAACGAGAAGGATTTTCCCGAGGATTTTCCTATCGGTTTTCATGTCCCTCAGAAAAGGCAAGGACACAAATGCGTGAAATCAATTCAAAAGTGCATAAAATATAAGAACTTGTAAAATACAAACAAATAATACTAATAAATATGAAACAAGTTGAGACAAATATAAACATACTATTACTCAAGTAGCAAGCTTTTAACGGTCGATAAAATGAAGAGACACTGTGTCACTCTTTGACATCATTGGAACACCGTAGAAAGGTCGGCGACCTTTCACTTTTCTATCGATACTTCCACGGGAAATGTTCTTCGGAAATCTCTGCTATCATTCCTTCACTAGCAATACCAGTCAGACGAACTAGACAAGCCCAGTCAGCACATCCTTTCGTTGTCAACCTCGAAAGA
>OU896723.1:29527431-29640750 GCA_918026855.4 Phaedon cochleariae
TTCTCAGTAAAAATTACTGAAAATTGCAAAAATCGCAATAATGCCGGAAAATTGCAAAAATTCCTGAAAATTGCAAAAATTGCAAAAAATGCCTGAAAATTGCAAAAATAGCAAAAAACGCAAAAATTCCTGAAAATTGCAAAAATCGCAAAAATGCCTGAAAATTGCAAAAATTCCTGAAAATTGCAAAAATCGCAAAAATTCCTGAAAATTGCAAGAATCGCAAAAATTCGTGAAAATTGCAAAAATAGCAAAAATTGCAAAAATTCCTGAGGAATTTTGCAAAAATCGCAAAAATTCCTGAAAATTGCAAGAATCGCAAAAATTCGTGAAAATTGCAAAAATCGCAAAAAGTCATGAAAATTGCAGAAATTGCAAAAATTTATGAAAATTGCAAAAATCGCAAAAATGCCTGAAAATTGCAAAAATAGCAAAAATTCCTGAAAATTGCAAAAATCGCAAAAATTCCTGAAAATTGCAGAAATAGCAAAAATTCCTGAAAATTGCAAAATCGCAAAAATTCCTGAAAATTGCAAAAATCGCAAAAATGCCTGAAAATTGCAAAAATTCCTGAAAATAGCAAAAATCGCAAAAATCCTGAAAATTGCAAAAATTCCTGAAAATTGCAAAAATCGCAAAATGCCTGAAAATTGCAAAAATAGCAAAAATCGCAAAAATCGCAAAAATCGCAAAAATCGCAAAATCCTGAAAATTGCAAAAATCGCAAAAATTCCTGAAAATTGCAAAAATCGCAAAAATGCCTGAAAATTGCAAAATAGCAAAAATTGCAAAAATTCCTGAAAATTGCGAAAATTCCTGAAAATTGCAAAAATCGCAAAAATTCCTGAAAATTGCAAAAATTCCTGAAAATTGCAAAAATCGCAAAAATTCCTGAAAATTGCAAAAATCGCAAAAATGCCTGAAAATTGCAAAAATCGCAAAAATCCTGAAAATTGCAGAAATCGCAAAAATTCCTGAAAATTGCAAGAATCGCAAAAATTCCTGAAAATTGCAAAAATTCCTGAAAATTGCAAAAATCGCAAAAATTCCTGAAAATTGCCGAAATAGCAAAAATTGCAGAAATTCTGAAAATTGCAAAAATTGCAAAAAATTCCTGAAAATTGCAAAAATCGCAAAAAACCCTGAAATTGCAAAAATAGCAAAAATTGCAAAAATTCCTGAAAATTGCAAAAATTGTGCAAAAATTCCTGAAAATTGCAAAAATTGCAAAAATTACTGAAAATTGCAAAAATTGCAAAAATTCCTGAAAATTGCAGAAATCGCAAAATGACTGAAAATTGCGCAAAAATCGCAAAAATGCCTGAAAATTGCAAAAATCGCAAAATTCCTGAAAATTGCAAAAATAGCAAAAATTCCTGAAAATTGCAAAACTCGCAAAAATGACTGAAAATTGCAAAAATCGCAAAAATTCCTGGAAATTGCAAAAATCGCAAAAATTCCTGAAAATTGCAAAAATCACAAAAATGCATGAAAATTGCAAAAATCGCAAAAATTCCTGAAAATTGCAAAAATCGCAAAAATGACTGAAAATTGCAAAAATCGCAAAAATTCCTGAAAATTGCAAAATCGCAAAAATGCCTGAAAATTGCAAAAATCGCAAAAATTCCTGAAAATTTGCAAAAATCGCAAAAATGACTGAAAATTGCAAAAATCGCAAAATTGCCTGAAAATTGCAAAAATTGCAAAATGCCTGAAAATTGCAAAAATCGCAGAAATTCATAAAAATTGCAAAAATCGCAAAAAATGACTGAAAATTGCAAAAATCGCAAAAATTCCTGAAAATTGCAAAAATCGCAAAATGCCTGAAAATTGCAAAAATCGCAAAAATGCCTGAAAATTGCAAAAATGGCAAAAATCCTGAAAATTGCGAAACTCGCAAAAATGACTGAAAATTGCAAAAATCGCAAAAATTCCTGGAAATTGCAAAAATCGCAAAAATGCCTGAAAATTGCAAAAATCGCAAAAATTCCTGAAAATTGCAAAAATCGCAAAAATTCCTGAAAATTGCAAAAATCGCAAAAATGACTGAGAATTGCAAAAATCGCAAAATTGCCTGAAAATTGCAAAAATTGCAAAATGCCTGAAAATTGCAAAAATCGCAGAAATTCCTGAGAATTGCAAAAATCGCAAAAATGCCTGAAAATTGCAAAAATTGCAAAAATTCCTGAAAATTGCAAAAATCGCAAAAATGCCTGAAAATTGCAAAATCGCAAAAATGACTGAAAATTGCAGAAAATCGCAAAAATTCCTGAAAATTGTAAAAATCGCAAAAATTCCTGAAAATTGCTAAAATCGCAAAAAATTCCTGGAAATTACAAAAATCGCAAAAAATGCCTGAAAATTGCAAACCTCGCAAAAATTCCTGAAAATTGCAAAAATCGCAAAAATGCCTGAAAATTGCAAAAATCGCAAAAATGCCTGAAAATCGCAAAAATTCCTGAAAATTGCAAAAATCGCAAAAATTCCTGAAAATTGCAAAAATCGCAAAAATGCCTGAAAATTGCAAAAATCGCGAAAATTCCTGAAAATTGCAAAAATCGCAAAAATTCCTGAAAAATGCAAAAATCGCAAAAATTCCTGGAAATTGCAAAAATCGCAAAAATTCCTGAAAATTGCAAAAATCCCAAAAATGCCTGAAAAATGGAAAAAATCGCAAAAATCCTGAAAATTCCTGAAAATTGCAAAAATCGCAAAAATGACTGAAAATTGCAAAAGTCGAAAAAAATTCCTGAAAATTGCAAAAATCGCAAAAATTCCTGAAAATTTCAAAAATCGCAAAAATTCCTGAAAATTGCAAAAATCACAAAAATTCCTGAAAATTGCAAAAATCGCAAAAATTCCTGAAAATTGCAAAAATCGCAAAAATTCCTGAAATTGAAAAAATCAAAAATCGCAAAAATGCCTGAAAATTGCAAAAATCGCAAAAATTCCTGAAAATTGCAAAAATGGCAAAAATTCCTGAAAATTGCAAAAATCGCAAAAATGACTGAAAATTGCAAAAATCGCAAAAATTCCTGGAAATTGCAAAAATGCCTGAAAATTGCAAAAATCGCAAAAATTCCTGAAAATTGCAAAAATCGCAAAAATGCCTGAAAATTGCAAAATCGCAAAAAATGCCTGAAAATTGCAAAAATCGCAAAAAAAACTCCTGAAAATTGCAAAAATCGCAAAAATGCCTGGAAATTGCAAAAATCGCAAAAATTCCTGAAAATTGCAAAAATCGCAAGAATGCCTGAAAATTGCAAAAATCGCAAAATTTCTTGAAAATTGCAAAAATCGCAAAAATTCCTGAAAATTGCAAAAATCGCAAAAATGCCTGAAAATTGCAAAAATCGCAAAAATTCCTGAAAATTGCAAAAATCGCAAAAATGACTGAAAATTGCAAAAATCGCAAAAATTCATGAAAATTGCAAAAATCGCAAAAATTCATGAAAATTGCAAAAATCGCAAAAATTCCTGAAAATTGCAAAAATTGCAAAAATAGCAAAAATTCCTGAGAATTGCAAAAATCGCAAAAATGACTGAGAATTGCAAAAATCGCAAAAATTCCTGAAAATTGCAAAAATCGCAAAAATGCCTGAAAATTGCAAAAATCGCAAAAATTCCTGAAAATTGCAAAAATCGCAAAAATTCCTGAAAATTGCAAAAATCGCAAAAATTCCTGAAAAATGCAAAAATCGCAAAAATTCCTGGAAATTGCAAAAATCGCAAAAATGACTGAAAATTGCAAAAATCGCAAAAATTCCTGAAAATTGCAAAAATCGCAAAAATGCCTGAAAATTGCAAAAATCGCAAAAATTCCTGAAAATTGCAAAAATCGCGAAAATTCCTGAAAATTGCAAAATCGCAAAAATTCCTGAAAATTGCAAAAATCGCAAAAATTCCTGAAAATTGCAAAAATCGCAAAAATGCCTGAAAATTGCAGAAATCGCAAAAATGCCTGAACATTTCCCACCTAAGACTTCCATACAATAAATAACGCTTCTCCAGTAGAAAATGACACGCTGAATCGAATGAGACCATAATCAGCCCCATAGGTCAGATGGTTTTTAAGATATCGGCGCTCAAAGTCAAGCTGCATAAACCAATACTTATATAATTAGTTGATAAAATACTATGAAGGCGCTCATTGTTGAGACAGATGACTATTCCTTTTTCATTTATGTCCTTTCTCAATATAAAACGTGCGAAAAACAGTAATTTGGACCAATACTGATGTAGATTTACTAACAAATTTAAATTTTCCACCTCATAAGATAGTGTATTTTTCAAAATCATATAATTGTTAAGTCTTTGTGATGAAATCGACAACCTGACCGAAGTAACTTGAGACAAAATCGTGCTAGAAATTATATAGCACCAGAGCACACGAAACTGAGGGCGGCAAGTATTCAAATTCCTTTGTCCAATTAAGAATCAAACGTCACAAAGAGTCAAGAAACACTTAAACGAATCTCCTCCAATTTCGTCACATCTTTATTCCTATAGACGCTTTAAATCCATTACAGCATTTCATTAATTCTTTGTGATGTAATTTTCACGGCAAGTCGAATTGCCCACTTTAAGATGAATCGAAATTGAGAGCCGAAAACTTTCATTCAATCGTTTTTGACTCACGGTTTTGATCTAATTTAGAAGAAGAGTTTCTCATTATGACTGATTTTTTTATTATTATCCATAATGGTTATAGTGCATCGTTTTCGTGAGAAAATGGAAAAAAATTAGAAGTATTAACAACGAGAGAAAAATCTCAGTAATAATAATTATTTTTCCATAATTGATTAGCCATATTCATAATTGAAATGCTATAATTGTTTATTGTGAACAAATCATTCAACAATTAACGATTCATCTACTACGCCGATTCACGCAGTGATAATCAATATGATGAATTCAAAATAATAACTTGATTTGGGAATAATTAACAATGATACAGTGTCTGTTGATAAATGTATGTGTTTCTTTATTATGATACATTTGTTTATTATAAATCCACATAATATAAACGATAAAGGCGATATTTCATTCTATTCTTCGTTTGGTAATTATAATACTTCAGTTGGAAATAATTAGAAAACTGTCATGCGCGTGGGCCATCATTTCAGTTTAGCTTACATCTTATATAGCGTGAGCATCTTCATGAAATTTTTTGATGATTTCCTTGTGAATTCGATGACAGCGAGAGCCGTGAAGTGTGATGGTTATATTAGTTCGATCTGTTATATGACAGGGCAGGTTTGTTTTCATTTGGACATGTATATTTACGTCTACAATTTGCCTCGTGGGATGATATTGTATACGACATCTCATACAGAGTGATCACTTTACGATTTCGAACTACATTCGTATTATAATAATGTATAATGTCGTATTAAGATAAAGTATGAAATTAAAATTTTGCAAGATATCTTTTAACGTCTATGAATGTGACGTGACAGCAATGTCATGTCAGGGACGCCAATACACGAAACCAAAGTCACTATAGATGATTAAAAGAGAAAGGAGCTATGATCTGACCGTACCCTAATAGATGACAAATACGTCAGTTTGCATCAAGAGACCCTAGTTTCAAATACATTCCAAGAGTCACAATTTGCCAAACATGTTTTGTACTTACTATATGGAACAATTTCTACTTTTCTTATTTCCTTAAGTTCCTCCGTCTAATATGCCAGTTCGTTCTTGTGCCAATTTCACTAGGCGCCATAAATTTTCAGCTATATTTCTTCGATTATCTTCCAGTGAAAAGTCGCTTTTCCGTTCGAGAATGATAAATGGAAAGCGAGACATTCGAGCGAGTAAAAATCATGAGGAAACGAACATATTTTTCTTTAATTAAAAGTAGTCCATGCATCAAAAACATTGTATACGTATTTCTTATTGGCTCAAATTTCGCCTCAGGATATTAATTTAAAGAATTAGTCATGGCTTCTTCATCATTCTGCTGACGTCATTGGTACAATGCTATGTTCCGACAGAACTGAACCTTGATTTTGACTATCACGACTTTGACGTTTCCGTATCAGCTTACATGTTTGTGAATCAAAAAATGCTATACTAATCTCTCAAGAAATCAAAATTATGACAACATTCTAGATTGATTCAAATCCTGAGACATGATCACTTTGAGAATTTCGAAAAAAAACTGTTTATCAGTGTTTTATATACACCGTGTCCCCCCTTGTAAAAATCAACAGCGCGATCGAATAACTTGAAATTTGGTAACCCAGTATATTTGATGATGCTCACTCGAATTATGCTATTGAATAAATTGTAGATATACAGGGTCACACCGAAGTGCACCTCAACTTTCTTATTTGAATAGGGACACCCAGTATATTATTCTATATTTGATGATGCTCACTCGAATTATGCTATTGAATAAATTGTAGATATACAGGGTCACACCGAAGTGCACCTCAACTTTCTTATTTGAATAGGGACACCCAGTATATTATTCTATATTCAAGTGGAGTATCAATCAATCAATCAATCAACTTTTATTAAATAAGTTTTCATCTACAATAAAAATTAGGAAAGAATCATAACCTCATTGTAGAATACTAACTAATTCAACAGGTCATACAATGAAAAATGAATATATTTATTAAAGTTCATTATTACAAATTCAACAATGCCGGGTTTGATGGGATTTTTTCAAACGGCTACGAAGATATGGCAAAAAATAAAACGATTCAATAAAAAATTTATATGATCAGATTTCATCAATATAACACGATTGAAATCGAATGAAAATAACTATTATTGAATCGTTTTGATTTTTTGCCATATCTTCGTAGTCGTTTGAAAAAATCCCATCAAACCCGGCATTGTTGAATTTGTAATAATGAACTCTACTTGAATATGGAATAATATACTGGGTGTCCCTATTCAAATATGAAAGTTGAGGTGCACTTCGGTTGTGACCCTGTATACCTACGATTTATTCAATAGCATAATTCGAGTGAGCATCATCAAATATACTGGGTGACCAAATTTCAAGTCATTCGATCGAGCGGTTGATTTTTTACAAGGGGGGACATTTTAGCTGGGACACGGTGTATATAACTAATAAACTGTAGTTATGTGATAAAAAGCACTTCATTCACATATCAAACTGCTATTTAGTATAATGATAATGATCATTTTCTGGTGCAATTTGGCTGAAGATATCCAGTGAAGACACCTACCAAAAAGTCATAAATCAATGTAAGGGTATGTTTAACATGGCTACATATAATTAAATTAAGATAAACGCCAAAACACTACCATTAAAGGAAACCCCTTGTTTTTAGAGACAATCCCCTGATGACATAATCGTCGTTTTGAATTTGTTAAAGGTAAAATATGAGGTAGGGTAAATCTTGCCTAGGGCATCATAGGGCTTAGGCTGCACAGGTAGAAACAAAACAAGACAAGGCCACCATTTGACAGTCAGTTTATTTGGTACATGAGGCAAATATGCAATTGAGAAAATTTGATATTCCTTTCATATATCTATATTTCGTTTCTTCGAACATTTTTCGTAAAAAATGTGTCACTGACTATCGATTGAATTTTTCCATTATAGGCTCTCTAATAGTGAAATTTCAAACACAGTGACATTTTGAGGCATATTATTATCATCTGATGCCATTCGATAGCACAACTGAGGCTTCTTAGGGTTTGAATTTACTGTATTCATTTCGGCGAGACCCCAGTATACAGTGTCATTCATAAAGTTGGCATCATATGGGACAAATTTTTAATGATAAATCATTTCGAAATTCGACTTGAACGTTGAGTTTTGCTCACGTGACTCTCGCTATATGTCAAAAGTTAGATGTTTTCAAATGAATTGCTGAAAAAGGGCTCATTTAATTGTTCGAATTGAATTTGAACGTTGTCTTGCTACTTTCAGTTCTTGATATTTTTTGATTTCTTCTAATTGTAGCTTTGACAAAACTGTCCTCAATCTCGGTTAGATACTTAAAGTAGTTTGATGATATTTTGATTTGCTTTTGGCATCATTTTAGCACTGAAAAAATCAATTTGAATAAATTCCTCTTCTGAATGATATAGACGATACATCAACTTTGCATCAAACATAACAGAAATTTGAAGCGGGGATTATTATTTTCTGAAGAAAATCATATTTTTGTCGATAATTAGGGATCGGGAGGTATAGATATAATAGCATGATAGCAATAGCAATGGGTGTGACTTCGCAATATCGAAACTTCTTTCTCTGTCACACTCACTGAGCATATGAAAACTTAGAACGCGAATATCTGCGTAATCGTTTGAAATACCCCCATCAAACCCGGTATCGATGGATTCGTTATGACAATCCCTAACCAATTATGGAATACAATACAGAGTGTCCCATGTAAAAATCAAAAGTTGGGGTCGTTTTCAGTAAAACCGGAAGTGATGGAAAAACAAATGTTTCGCTAATAAATGAGCAATTTGGTATACTTGCTGCCCACTGATTTTCAAAACCCTATGTCGAATAATCCAAAAGTTACAGACCCTTCCGTTTTTCGTGCACTTCTCAGTATGTAAAATTGGAATAGAAACAACTTTTCTCAGTAATCTTTTTTGAAATTCGAACAAACAAGCCTATTTTCAGCGATTAATTTGACAAAAATCTGACTTTCGTCTTGTAGCGAAAATCACGTGACCTCAACCGAGTAATCCATTTTTCATTCTTTTTCTTTCTAAATTGATACAGTCGAATTTCGAACTTGATTATTATTTAAAACGTTTCCCATATGATGCTTATTTTATGAATGACACTGTAAGTAAAATCGATGCTAACAGAACAATCTGTAAAGTCCTGTATTTTCTGCTTCGGAAACGAATCAACACCCCATATATTTCCGCTTGGATGCAAAAAGCCTCTACCGAGCATATGCCCCAACGTGAACAATAAACCTTGTATATCTTTTCTATTAATCTAGGCAATCGAGTAGAATGTTTCGCTATTGAAATTGGTATTTCTAACTGCATTAAATTCCTTTGTGATGCATCAGGGTGGATTGAAATAGGTGATCATATGTGCGTTCATTGTTGTCTATTAAACGGTGGTGTTACACCCCTAGATTATTACATTCTGATTGTCTGTGTAATAGTCCAGTCGATGTGTAGCATATTGACGATATTCATTATTCCAGATTTTTTTGGGATTTTCTCGCCTTGTCTCTGTAAAATAATAGTTATTTGTTTCACTAGGCAGAAAAGTAGTAGATTGACTGCCGCGGCTGATAGTTCATAGCGGAGCGTAGCGAGGCTAGGAATTCAACCAAGGCAGTCACTACATTTGCTGCCGAGTGAAACAGAATTATTTCTCCAAATGATATAAAACCAATTTTGTGTCAATTTTGATTACTAATATCATTAGAATGTCTTGGAACGTTGCATAGCAACAAACTTTTCCTGCCTAGGCAGTAAAAGTACACCTTTTCTGCCTGTTAAGCGGTAGGAGAAAGCCACTATCCCTGCCGCTTAGAGAAAAAAATGTGAATACTATTTCAATATACGTGTAGTGAGGACAAATCAGTTGATTTGCCCCAAAATGTCACTGCGTTCGAAGAAATTTCCTATCAGAGAGCCTAAAAGAAAAATTCACTATATATAGGTCAGTGATAATTTGTATTGAAAAAGGTTTGGAGAAGAGAAATAAAGGTATATAGAAAAAATATTAAATTTTCACTCATCTTTGGACGTTTCGGGAACGAATCTGCTCCCGTTATCAACAAAATGGATTTTTTGTATGGCAAATTCGTATTTGTCTTGACACTTCTCAGTTTTCGGTAACAATGGGCTTATGTCACAAAAAACTTTATTTCATGATTCGATAGAACTCACCCAAACTAGCTCACCACCGCAAACCGCGTTTCTTGCTGTGAGCTCCCTACATTTTGTAAAAAATTATTGATATCCCCGATTTTTCGGACCTCTGAAAACGAGGCGATGATGTGACGTCAAAACCCTAATACTGAAACAAGACTTTTCCAGACAGAGATGAATGATACATGAATTCTGACAGAGTGAATTAGCGCGAGATCACAGTTGAAAGAATAATTAATACATCACTTGCCTCAGTCTCCGTCGGGCGATTAGTATTTTGTTTCAACCATGACGAGATGAGGTTTCTACGTCATAAGAGGGTCCGTTTCCAGAAGGTACTATTATTTATGTCCAAAAATAAAACATTCCAGTTAATTTTTCGATCGAATTATGTCGTCAATCATTATTTATGTATAAAAGGATCATTATAATCATCGTTTGAGTTAAAAGTTCTACTAAGTTCTAGACTAAGTTGTACACGCCCATTGGTGACGTTGTTGTAATCAAATGAATTACAGGATGTTTTCATTAATTAATCTTGAATTTACCATTTTCATTTTCAGATTTCAGTAGTGAATTCCATGTTCAATCTATATCAACTGAACAGGAAGCAATGCTATTGTCTCCGTTCAGAAGAATGCAAGCAGATTCCTTGATTTCTCTCTTCTGGTTGTGATCTTCTTTTCCAATGATATTAATATGCCATGATTTTGGGCAGACAAAAATTGTGAATTCTAAGTGAAGCCGGACCTGGATTCTATCGTTTGTTGATGCCCCAATCAATTCGACAGGATAGATTGAGTAAGTGTACCAATTTTCAAAAAAATATACAGGTTGGTTGGAAAGTTATGAGACAATAAAGATATGGGCAAAATTTATGAAAAATCCCGTATCTCGGTTATAAGATGTCGAAAACCCATTAACCATGGGTTTTTTGAAATCACCTCAGTGACCCCTATCCACAGTTGAACTATTCACCTTTCCCAATGAAACACCCTGTATATCGTGTATCGTGAACCGACCCTATAACCTCACTTATCAATGTTGTTCCTTCAATTCCCCACAGTATGTTACCGTCAGGTACGTATCCCGGTTAATAACAAAGTTAATTGTAGCTCGTCGTTCATTATGCAGGTAGGAGTTATGTCACGTGACCTCAAACTCGCCGTTTTGTATTGCTCATATACCTGCTCGGGTGCCGTAATAAACGTCACTGCCGAAATTTATGTGCCGACTTGAGAAACGACTCACTCGGGTGAGCAGACTCCATTTCAAACCGACCACCAAGTACCATAATACAGTCAGGCCCTTAATTATTGGGAGGAGATGCTAGAGCTAGGACGCATCAAACAAACCCTCGTGGCTCGCTGGAAGTGATCGTATAATAGTATATTACTCAACGTGCGCATAGGCGGGTGCTGTAATCATCTGAGTGGGTAATAGCCATTATGCGGAAGTAGACTACTATACTTTATCTACAACTAAGCGAATATCAAAGCAACTTTGAGGGTTCAGTAATGTATCTTCGAAAATAAGAAAGGTTATAGAATTGCAAAGTTGCAAGTTAATGTAATCAAAAACTCATCGACAAAAATTTCAAATTCAATAAACAGCTTATAACTCATTTCAATGATTTCTATAGATTTTTATTGTGAAACCAAGATGTTTGATCTTGAAAAAAAGTCGTGCGAGCGTATTATGTCAATCTTATGAGGTATTAAATGCCATTTCAGTTTTATTCATTTAAGAACATAACTATCTACGTCAATACTAATGATAATTGCAGAATAAAGATTATTGTCCGATACTATCATATCAACGATGAATTACCATCGTTCTGATCGGTCTGTACTCATCTGCTGATCTATTCGAATCGCCCGTAAAGGCTGTCCCATTTTCGATGTCCTTAGGGGATATCCCGGAAATCTCTTTTTTTTGCAAACAAAATTGTCATAACTCATTTCGTTTTTAACATACAGGGCGATATTGAAAAAGTTGCATTTTGGGACCTCCCCCTGTATCTATACATTTTTCGCGTAGAATCCAGTGGCGTAGTAAGATTATCAGACTAAGCTGTAATTATTCAAATATAACCCAGTTATGTTTTTTCAAATGGAACACCCTGTATATTTTTTTCATATTTGAAACAATGATGCTTTGCGCTTTCTGAAAATATATAACACATGATATTTTGAGTAGAAGCTATAAAATTAGATAGTTTCTAGTTTTCAGCGGATTTTTCATCGATGGGCCTTGTAAATATATGTGGCAACATTGTTCATATCATCAATTTTTATATTTACCTTATTGCTGACACAATTTTTCGTAGCACACCAGTTTCAATTTTAACGATATTCAACATTTACAAATATTCAGCACTATTTATTGACTTAAAGAGCTGTAGATCTTATTAGTAGGTGGCCATGAGAAAAAAGCGAGTGCATAGAATGTTTTTTAATCCTTGTCACCTATACCTGTCGAATTAAAAAAAATCTATATGATGGTGAATAGAAAATTAGATATATAAGGTTAGGATATGAATTGGTTTCTGATGATAACAAACGTTCTTCGAATTAACGAGAAATTTGCTCGGAAATTTGACATCGAAACAAGAAATTTGTAAAAATCTTGAGGTTCTAATCTGCTTCCCAGGCGCAATCTGAATCTTCAAGAGTAGTATTAGATGTAATTGATTTTCCTGTATAGACACGACGACGAGCTTCCACTATCTCTATATCGAGAATCAGTCCCAGACTTTGATTTGCTATCCATGGTTACATCGTTGAACACATGAACGCTGTCAGACCAATCAGAATTGAAAGATAGCTCATGTTTTCGCGATAAGCACACGTTGTCTGGCTTGTGACTGGTCAGATTATGTGATGATTTCGGCTGTTGATTGGCTACTGATGGATACCTACTTGATGTGATTTCGATTTCGTATTTCGCTTCCTCATTGGTAGTTTGATCAAATATAAAACAAAATGACATAGAAATAGCAGACTATCATGGACATGGATGTCATAATATTTTCATATTCAGGAATAAATAGCAATCAACACTAAACTTCAGACAAAAGGGTGATGGGCACTGAATTTTAATTTGTATCGAAGAATTTTAGTATGATCGGCATTTTACAACTATTTTCTATATCAACCTGACCTCTTCCAACATGACACTAGCGTCGTTTTATTGATGATTATTGAAAAAGCCTACTCTTTTTCGAAACAAATTATGTTGCCAAGTAACAAAATCAATAAGATTGAAAAACACAGATCTAGCTCAATGATCAAATCAGAGCTCAACAGTCAAGCAACAGCTGGTGTAAAATTCCACTTCGACTTTCCAAGACATGAAGTTCTTAAGCTGAAACGAACAAGTTTATGAAGCAAAGGAGTTGAGCTGAACGGTGTTGAGAGTTTCGGCTGGAAATGCAAATGAGGAGGCAGGAATTAAGATGTTTATGTTAATGCACCCCCACAATTACAGTGGGGTTCCTCAGTCTTTATCATGCTTTAACAGATGGCAATGACAATGCTCTAATGGGTGTTTGAAATGGTAGGATTATTGATTAGGTGTCGACGTAATATCTTGTTGGAATTTGTCCAGAAGATATTGAATACAAAATTAGGAACAATTACGTCTCTTCTTCATACATTTTGCAAAAGGTGAGGTAAGGTGTCACTGACAATTGATTGATTACCCCTTTCAGGCTCTCTAATAGTGACATTCTCAAACGCAGTGACATTTTTGGGCATTTCATCTGATTTGTCTTCACTGAACGTACATACATCGAAATAATACTAACCAGTGTGAAGTCAGCAAGAAAAAAGATCGCGAAAAGCAGGCCGGGCAGAATAAATACGCGGAATATTAGGAATTTATTCTGAATTAGAACAGGTGTGATTTTTCATCAGGAAAAATGCCGGAATTTCACTCGAGATAACGGATAGGCATTATTGAAAGTTCAGAATTTCAATCAGAAACAAAAAAAATGCATTTTTCATTGCTGTGTGGAAATCCGTCATTATGAAACAGAAAAGATGTCTTGCTATAGATTTTTTTGTCAAAAAATACGTGACGTGACGAATGAAGAGATTCATTATGTCTACTGATTTTGTCGCATCCATTGCACTCCTATTTCACCCCGATAATGGCTAAAAAATCAGAAATCTATCATTTTGAAAATAAAAAAATATCTTGCTATAGTTTTTTTTGTCAGAAAACACGTAAGGTAGACGAATGAAGGGATTCATTATGTCTACTGATTTTGTCGCATCCATTGCACTCCTATTTCGCCCCGATAATGTCTAAAATATTCAGAAATCTGTCATTTTGGTCTAAAATCACGTAACGTGGACGAAAGCAGAGAACCATCATGTCTACTAATTTTGTCGCATTCATTTCACCCCTATTTCACCCCGATAATGGCTAAGAAATCAGAAATCTGTCATTTTGATGAAGGGAGAATGCCTTGCTATAGATTTTTTTTCGTCGAAAAACACGTAAAGTAGACAAAATAAGAGATTAGTTATGTCCACTGATTTTGTCGCATCCATTTCACCCCTATTTCACCACGAGAATGGCTAAAAAATCAGAAATGTCATTTTCATAAACAAAAAATGTCTTGCTATCGACTTTTTTGTCGAAAAACACGTAACGTTGACGAAAGAAAAGATTCATTATGACCACTGATTTTGTCGCATCCATTAATTGTTTTAAAAATCAGAAATCTTTCATTTTGAAAATGAAAACTGTCTTTCTATGGATTTTTTTCTCAAAAAACACGTGACGTAGACGAAAGAAGAGATTCATCATGTCTACCAATTTTGTCGCATCCATCGCCCCTATTTCACCCCGATAATGGCTAAGAAATCAGAAATCTGTCATTTTCAAAAAGGAAAAATGTCTTGCTATGGATTTTTTTTGTCGAAAAACACGTAACGTAGACGAAAGAAGAGATTCATCATGTCTACTGATTTTGTCGCATCCATTTCACCTCTATTTCACATTGGCTAAATATTCAGAAATCTCTCATTTTCATAAAGAAAAAATGTCTTGCTATGGATTTTTTTGTCGAAAATTACGTAACGTAGACGAAAGAAGAGATTCATTATGTCTACTGATTTTGTCGCATCTATTTCACCCCTATTTCACCACGATATTGGCTAAAACATCAGAAATCTGTCATTTTCAGAAAGAAAAATGTTTTGCTATGGATTTTTTTATCGAAAAACACGTAACGCAGACGAAAGAAGAGATTCATCATGTCTACTGATTTTGTCGCATCCATTTCACCTCTATTTCACATTGGCTAAATATTCAGAAATCTGTCATTTTCATAAAGAAAAAAATGTTTTGCTATGGATTATTTTTATCGAAAAACACGTAACGCAGACGAAAGAAGAGATTCATCATGTCTACTGATTTTGTCGCATCTATTTCACCCCTATTTCACCACGATATTGGCTAAAACATCAGAAATCTGTCATTTTCAGAAAGAAAAATGTTTTGCTATGGATTTTTTTATCGAAAAACACGTAACGCAGACGAAAGAAGAGATTCATCATGTCTACTGATTTTGTCGCATCCATTTCACCTCTATTTCACATTGGCTAAATATTCAGAAATCTCTCATTTTCATAAAGAAAAAATGTCTTGCTATGGATTTTTTTGTCGAAAATTACGTAACGTAGACGAAAGAAGAGATTCATTATGTCTACTGATTTTGTCGCATCTATTTCACCCCTATTTCACCACGATATTGGCTAAAACATCAGAAATCTGTCATTTTCAGAAAGAAAAAATGTCTTGCTACGGATTTTTTTGTCAAAAAACGCACGTGACGTAGACGAAAGAAGAAATTCATCATGTCTACTAATTTTGTCGCATCCATTTCACCCCTATTTCACCCCGATATTGGCTGAAAATTCAGAAATCTGTCATTTTCATAAAGAAAAAAATGTTTTGCTATGGATTATTTTTATCGAAAAACACGTAACGCAGACGAAAGAAGAGATTCATCATGTCTACTGATTTTGTCGCATCCATTTCACCTCTATTTCACATTGGCTAAATATTCAGAAATCTCTCATTTTCATAAAGAAAAAATGTCTTGCTATGGATTTTTTTGTCGAAAATTACGTAACGTAGACGAAAGAAGAGATTCATTATGTCTACTGATTTTGTCGCATCTATTTCACCCCTATTTCACCACGATATTGGCTAAAACATCAGAAATCTGTCATTTTCAGAAAGAAAAAATGTCTTGCTACGGATTTTTTTGTCAAAAAACGCACGTGACGTAGACGAAAGAAGAAATTCATCATGTCTACTAATTTTGTCGCATCCATTTCACCCCTATTTCACCCCGATATTGGCTGAAAATTCAGAAATCTGTCATTTTCATAAAGAAAAAAATGTTTTGCTATGGATTATTTTTATCGAAAAACACGTAACGCAGACGAAAGAAGAGATTCATCATGTCTACTGATTTTGTCGCATCTATTTCACCCCTATTTCACCACGATATTGGCTAAAACATCAGAAATCTGTCATTTTCAGAAAGAAAAAATGTCTTGCTACGGATTTTTTTTGTCAAAAAACGCACGTGACGTAGACGAAAGAAGAAATTCATCATGTCTACTAATTTTGTCGCATCCATTTCACCCCTATTTCACCCCGATATTGGCTGAAAATTCAGAAATCTGTCATTTTCATAAAGAAAAAAATGTTTTGCTATGGATTATTTTTATCGAAAAACACGTAACGCAGACGAAAGAAGAGATTCATCATGTCTACTGATTTTGTCGCATCTATTTCACCCCTATTTCACCACGATATTGGCTAAAACATCAGAAATCTGTCATTTTCAGAAAGAAAAAATGTCTTGCTACGGATTTTTTTGTCAAAAAACGCACGTGACGTAGACGAAAGAAGAAATTCATCATGTCTACTAATTTTGTCGCATCCATTTCACCCCTATTTCACCCCGATATTGGCTGAAAATTCAGAAATCTGTCATTTTCATAAAGAAAAAAATGTTTTGCTATGGATTATTTTTATCGAAAAACACGTAACGCAGACGAAAGAAGAGATTCATCATGTCTACTGATTTTGTCGCATCTATTTCACCCCTATTTCACCACGATATTGGCTAAAACATCAGAAATCTGTCATTTTCAGAAAGAAAAAATGTCTTGCTATGGATTTTTTTGTCGAAAATTACGTAACGCAGACGAAAGAAGAGATTCATTATGTCTACTGATTTTGTCGCATCTATTTCACCCATATTTCACCCCGATATTGGCTGAAAATTCAGAAATCTGTCATTTTCATAAAGAAAAAAATGTTTTGCTATGGATTATTTTTATCGAAAAACACGTAACGCAGACGAAAGAAGAGATTCATCATGTCTACTGATTTTGTCGCATCTATTTCACCCCTATTTCACCACGATATTGGCTAAAACATCAGAAATCTGTCATTTTCAGAAAGAAAAAATGTCTTGCTACGGATTTTTTTGTCAAAAAACGCACGTGACGTAGACGAAAGAAGAAATTCATCATGTCTACTAATTTTGTCGCATCCATTTCACCCCTATTTCACCCCGATATTGGCTGAAAATTCAGAAATCTGTCATTTTCATAAAGAAAAAAATGTTTTGCTATGGATTATTTTTATCGAAAAACACGTAACGCAGACGAAAGAAGAGATTCATCATGTCTACTGATTTTGTCGCATCTATTTCACCCCTATTGCACCACGATATTGGCTAAAACATCAGAAATCTGTCATTTTCAGAAAGAAAAAATGTCTTGCTACGGATTTTTTTGTCAAAAAACGCACGTGACGTAGACGAAAGAAGAAATTCATCATGTCTACTAATTTTGTCGCATCCATTTCACCCCTATTTCACCCCGATATTGGCTGAAAATTCAGAAATCTGTCATTTTCATAAAGAAAAAAATGTTTTGCTATGGATTATTTTTATCGAAAAACACGTAACGCAGACGAAAGAAGAGATTCATCATGTCTACTGATTTTGTCGCATCTATTTCACCCCTATTTCACCACGATATTGGCTAAAACATCAGAAATCTGTCATTTTCAGAAAGAAAAAATGTCTTGCTACGGATTTTTTTGTCAAAAAACGCACGTGACGTAGACGAAAGAAGAAATTCATCATGTCTACTAATTTTGTCGCATCCATTTCACCCCTATTTCACCCCGATATTGGCTGAAAATTCAGAAATCTGTCATTTTCATAAAGAAAAAAATGTTTTGCTATGGATTATTTTTATCGAAAAACACGTAACGCAGACGAAAGAAGAGATTCATCATGTCTACTGATTTTGTCGCATCTATTTCACCCCTATTTCACCACGATATTGGCTAAAACATCAGAAATCTGTCATTTTCAGAAAGAAAAAATGTCTTGCTACGGATTTTTTTGTCAAAAAACGCACGTGACGTAGACGAAAGAAGAAATTCATCATGTCTACTAATTTTGTCGCATCCATTTCACCCCTATTTCACCCCGATATTGGCTGAAAATTCAGAAATCTGTCATTTTCATAAAGAAAAAAATGTTTTGCTATGGATTATTTTTATCGAAAAACACGTAACGCAGACGAAAGAAGAGATTCATCATGTCTACTGATTTTGTCGCATCTATTTCACCCCTATTTCACCACGATATTGGCTAAAACATCAGAAATCTGTCATTTTCAGAAAGAAAAAATGTCTTGCTACGGATTTTTTTGTCAAAAAACGCACGTGACGTAGACGAAAGAAGAAATTCATCATGTCTACTAATTTTGTCGCATCCATTTCACCCCTATTTCACCCCGATATTGGCTGAAAATTCAGAAATCTGTCATTTTCATAAAGAAAAAAATGTTTTGCTATGGATTATTTTTATCGAAAAACACGTAACGCAGACGAAAGAAGAGATTCATCATGTCTACTGATTTTGTCGCATCTATTTCACCCCTATTTCACCACGATATTGGCTAAAACATCAGAAATCTGTCATTTTCAGAAAGAAAAAATGTCTTGCTATGGATTTTTTTGTCGAAAATTACGTAACGCAGACGAAAGAAGAGATTCATTATGTCTACTGATTTTGTCGCATCTATTTCACCCATATTTCACCACGATATTGACTAAAACATCAGAAATCTGTCATTTTCAGAAAGAAAAAATGTCTTGCTACGAATTTTTTTGTCAAAAAACGCACGTGACGTAGACGAAAGAAGAGATTCATCATGTCTACCAATTTTGTCGCATCCATTTCGCCCCTATTTCACCCCGATATTGGCTAAATATTCAGAAATCTCTCATTTTCATAAAGAAAAAATATCTTGTTATGGATTTTTTTTGTCGAAAAACACGTAACGTAGACGAAAGCAGAGAATCATTGTGTCTACTGATTTTGTCGCATCCATTTCACCCCTATATCACCCCAATAATAGCGAAAAATCAGAAATCTGTCATTTCGAAATAGTTATTTATGCAACAAGTGCAATAAACAATTTTTGCACGAGTTGCATACAACATTTCTTCTACGTTCATGCAAAAAGCAAAAAATGATTTATTGAGGTGCGGCACTAGGTGTAGGAAAATGAAAAACGCAACTTGAATACTTTATTATTAATATCGATTTGAATTGAAACAGGAACTAATACGTCAGGAACAATTTAACTCAAACTTTATTTTTACCCTCAATGTTGAAAGTGAATGAATTGGTGCAATTTTCAATATGAATATATGACGTTTCTATAACCACAGTTGCAATATAAAAAATGTTTGTCATGATGACAGCACGTTAAAGTAGAATGACAGATGAGTGCAATAAAAACTTTATTGCACTAAGTGCAATAAAGAACTTCTTTTTCCACTAATTATAGTTCAATAAAGTTCTGCTTTTTGCATGAATGTAGAAAAAAAAATGTCTTGCTATGGTTTTTTTTTGTCAAAAAATCGAATGTATCAAAATTTCGAAATTTAATATCGAACCCACTCATAACTTACAGGGATGGTCTACCTTGATAACTTCTCCTTTTTCTTTAATAGGTACCAACTTTTATAGATGGTTTTAATTCAGTATTATGTAATGGAAATTACCTCAGGCATGACTCCTAACAAGATACCGTTATAAATTATACGATTAGGTATGGTACGAAACGAGGAATGTCGGAAAGATATCATAGCCTGTGGGGAATTTCGCTAATGAGCGCTCTATCAAAGCTTCATTCAAAACAACATCAAAAATTCGAAGAAGGAAATACTGCTCCTTTAGATCTAGGTCAAAAATACGTATAGATTCGGAAACCTCGTGACATTTTACGTGTAACTAGATGGCTTTCAATGAAAAATTAGCAATTTTCCTAGCCCCTTCACTAGCAATACCAGTCAGACGAACTAGACAAGCCCAGTCACCACATCCTTTCGTTGTCAACCTCGAAAGATGTCGAACAGCACTTTATCAAAACTCCTTCATCCATAGAAGCTCTGGAATTCATTGCCTGAGGAAGTATTCCCAACAACATATAATCTCCAGAAGTTCAAAAAAAATATCCAATACCTACCTCCTCTCCCTATCCTCCCTAGGAACGCACGATGTTCTTTGAACATTATAGGGATTTCCATTCGTGCGCTCCAAGCGATAAAAAAAACGTTATCTGTAGTATATTGTAGTATATTGTAGTAGTAGTATATTGAATGTGAAATTAACAAATTTTTAATTTCGGTGAGAAAAATATACATTTTCGTCATCCTTTGGATGTAGGACCAAAATATATATATATACAGGGTCGAGTACAGGGTGTTTCATCGGAAAAAGTGAATAGTTCAACTGTAGATAGGGGTAACTGAGGTGCTGTCAAAAAACCTATGGTTAATGGGTCTTTGACATCTTATAACCGAAATACGGGATGTTTCATCAACTTTGCCCATATCTTTATTGTCTCATAACTTTCCAACCAACCTGTATATTTTTTTGAAAATTGGTACACCTACTCAATCTTTCCTGTCGAATTGAGTGGGTCATCAACAAAAAATAGAATCCAGGTCCGGCTTCACTTGAAATTCACACATTTTTTCTGCCCAAAAACAACACCCTATACATTTGAATTTCTCAATTTTTTGGTCATATCTGAGGGAAGCATCAAAATGTCTATTCAACGATGTACTTTTCATTCATACAGAGACGATTTTTACTACTCATATTATGTGCTCAAAATATTATTTTTGCTCATTTTGGGGTATAAAGTGAAATCAGACGAAGATTTATTAATTTTATTATTTTCTATTCAGTCTACGTGAGTATTACGTTTAGAAGGAGTGTTTCATATCGTTCTTTGTATCCATCCAGACTATTAGAAAATATAGTTGCAGGTCCGTCATCAAAACTATACAGGGCTTTTCACGATGAGCGTTAATTAGACGTTTTTGATGGCACACCAGGCTACGGATACATTTGAAAATTCGATGGTATGTATAAGTTGACATAATCTACACTTCTGAAATATTTGAAACGATCCGGCGTTGCCGCGTCTACTAGAAAGTAGCAGCAACTTCGATTTTTCAAATGGGACACCCTGTATTTCATTACATTCTTGGATTCTTCCTGAAGAGCTGATTTAATCGATCCACAACATTCGGGGTCTAGCATGACTGATAACTGAGATATATAGGGTGTGAAAAATTGAGATGTTTCAACTTTAGAAACTTTTTATGTTGAAGCTATTTATTATTGCATGGTCAAAACGGCTTTCATGCCCCTATCTTAACTTTCCATTTACCTAACCTAACCTAACCTGCAGGGTATTCTGTATTATATGATTTCCTGTTTTTTAATGGAACTAATAATATACACTATCGCAATTCAATAGATTGTAGGGAGATAGATAGATAGATAGAAATTTGTGAATTATTATATGTTTTTAATCAGTGACGAATTTCATATTCTGGCAATCTATCAGCAACAAATTATGTCAACATTGTTATTGAAAAAAAACGAATAGATACGGAGTGGCTCACTAGCTTCATATAAACCTAATATAACCATAGATTTGTTGTGCTCATCTCTGAGTGAGTCTATTCAGCCACCCGAGTTTTTCAACACCCTGTACAAAACAAACACATATCTAGTCCATTATTCGAATATAACAATGGCTGTCTAGCCAGAATCATGTCGGTCTCGTTCCAGCCCTATATCATTTTTATTTTCTTACGGCCACTTACCTATTCAGAAGGCGTTATTTTCGAACATAAATATTGTGGCTGTGTCTTTCGATATTATGACTCCAAACAAAAGGCGGTGCAGCCACATGTGCTTGTCAGAAAAGGCGGTATACATAATCGATATAGGTACTCGAAAGAGGTTCGGTGTGTTTTTCGTAGTCATTCAAATAAAAATGCAAAGTCTATCCCTCACACTGATACACTGTGTACTTGCAAGAAATTTTCATATGTAATACCACAAGCGATAGTATTTTGCCGGAAATATTCGGCTTTTTGCCTAATAGTTTCGCCGAATGACATTGTTTATCAAAACTTTTGAGCCGTAGGCGAGAAGTTTTGAAACAATGTCATGAGCGAAATTAAAGCAGCAAGCTGGAGTATGTCAATCGACGAATATTTCCAGGAAAAATGGTATCACGAGTTGTATTCGTATAAGTATTCCATGATTGAGACAATAAACGAGCGGCTCGCGAGAGTTGCGCACACTGCATCCATCATTCTGGCTTCCAACACTGACCAAAATGGTGAATCAAGATCAATTGATAAAAACATCCCGTAGGTATCTCACTCTCTTGTTTCCAAAGATGAGTGAAATTTATAATATTTCAATATACATAGGTACAAGGTGCCAAATTTGAATCCTAAGAAGACACAAGGTATACTATCGAATGGTATTCTTTCGTGATCGGAATTCATGCCGATAATTTTTGTGATTGTGGATTGTGATTTGTTTTATCGTAGTGATGGAGACACAGATTAGGTACTTGGATCTTATACGTATACCTATCTCTACAAAAGAAGCATGCTAAAGCCAATTTATTCCACCTCCCACTGGAAAAATATTAGATTTAAGCTCACACAACCTGGAGCTGAAATCTATACTTTTTTCCCTTGTATAATGAATAACCTATTTCGAGACGACTACAGTAATGGTTCTAACTCAACCATGAATTCATACGTATAATATACTGTCTGCTGCTATATGTATGGAATCAATAGTGAATTTCTCTTCCAGTGATTTCAATAAGGAATATATGTGTCATCTAAACACACCAATTAAGGGCCATCTGAAGTTTCAAGTCTGCTCCAGAGTACGTTTGGGTCTATTTTGTGATTTCTATGGTGATAATAGTATATTATGTAACAAGTGTTATAAACGTCCTTTCAGTAACGAGTAGTTTAAGCACGAGCGGAGCAGAGCGGAGCGAGTGTTTAATAAACGAGTGTCTAGAAGAGTTTATAAACGCGTTACATACTATGATTTTTCTAGGAGCTCCGAAGATTACATTAACATACCCACAATTCCTGCTAACCTACAAAATAATTCGAAAAGAATGGGAATTGAGAACATAATACATGCAACTGCATGCAACCAGCGAGACACGTATAAGTGATATTGGTTGTAGATGTGTCCAGACCATTGCTTACTAACCTTTGTTTCACGTTTATTGTCATGCTTAGCGTAGAATAAATAAATTGTTCTCAAAGATGGATGCTTCATTTTTACACTTCTTGGAGATATGCAAGTACCAGAACATTCTCTTCGATTTCACTCTCGTCTACTTTTCGCATATATTTTTAATGAAGAATTCTGATACAAACGAATATTGTTTGAATAATTCTGATACAAAATCCGAAAATAACAGTTGACAGTTAATACAATTGACAGGCCAGACATGTCTCAAATAACTGAAGCTGTGTTTAATGAACTGCGTTGCCATGGTAATGTGTTTAAGAAATCGTGTTGCCATGGTAACGTGTTTAATATTTTGAATAATTCACAGATCGACAATCCGTGATTAATCGATCATTTAGCGTGGTACAGATCCGTACGCTAAATGCCATTTTAGTTATGTGAGTAGAAAAATATAGATTAATCGTCAGACCATAATGGTAACACGCTCAGTAATGAGAGCCCTGTACTAATATGAATCATCGGGAAAAATCTCGGGAAAATATTAGATTTTCAGCTCACACAACCTGGAGCTAAAATCTACTTTTTTCCCTTGTATAATGTATAACCTATTTCGAGGCTGCAGGAACAACTCGAAATCAGAAAATCAGCTAGAATGAAGCCAATGTCCAGCATTTTCAGTGACAAATAATAGAGAGTTGAAGTGTTGTCATGAACGTGAACGTAAACGTAGAAATTGACAGCTACGCATGCGCATTTTCCAATTCTTCACGTTTGCGTTGTTAGTGGGCTTACGGGTGTACGTTATCTCACGTTCCTTCACGTATACCTTAAATATCGACGTACGTTAACCAAACTATACTCGAAATATGCCGATGAGTCAAAATTATCAAATTCGAGATCACCAACGAGTTCTGCATCAAGGAGTCCTCTAATTTTGACAGGAATAAATGTTCGAATCTAAACACACAACCAAAAATGACCAATACAAACCGAAAACAAAATGTATTATTACGTTATGATGACAGTGACGACCAAAGTGGCGACTTCAACTCAATTTAACGACAATACGTAAACGTTATTTTTCGTACGTTAACGTCTACGTGGAGGTCTACGTATATACAGTGATTACTTCAACTCTCTAATACCTATTTCGAGACGGCTGCAGGAACAACAGTTATCGCGAACTCGAAATCAGAAAATCAGCTAGAATGAAGCCAATGTCCAGCGTTTTCAGTGACAAATAATATCAGTATCCACTTCGTACGACTAGACCTTCTGTTACGGCCATTACGTAGACATGTCCGATAAGAACCCCACAAAAACCGACAACCGACCCACCAAACTCCTCCGACAAAAGGACCACGTGTCTCGCATCAGGACTAGCAAACAATGAGACCATTAATTAAAAGAGAGATAACGAAGAGTGCCTGCTGCTTCGATGGACCTCCTATCGGCATGCGGTCGGAAGGAATTATACGTAATTATGCAAAGGGAAGAAATCCACTAATATAATAGTTATTTTTGCTACTAGCGTGCGGAAAAGTTTACTTTATATATAATCAATTCAGTGAAAGAGCCAAAAAGGTTTTTCCACACTCAGTTTTGGAAGCGGCTAGAACTGCAAACTTATATATCAACTACCATCAAAATCCCGTCACAGGTATGAAAAGGAATATAATTTGTTTGAAAACTGGTGCCAGAATAAGGGAATCAAAAGTTTCAAAGAAGACGTTTTTTTGGCTTATTTCGCTGATATTTCCAAAACATGCAAGCCAAACACTCTTTGGTCCAGGTACTCAATGTTGAAAAGTGTAATCAAACTGAAAAAAAACCTCGATTTGAGCCAGTTTTTCAAGGTCACGGCATATATAAAAAACCAAAACATTGGATTTAGGCCAAAAAAGGCAAAATTTTTCTTGAAAGAAGAAATATTCCAGTTTAGAAATGAAGCACCTGACGAAATTTATCTTCATAAAAGTATTTATAATAAATGTTTCTTCATGTTAACACTTGGGTTTTTTCCGCACGCTAGTAGAAAAAATAGTGTACCTAACACGTGCGTAAAGTGACTTTTCCGCACTTGCTTGCAAGGGTTGGATGTGTAGATACCACATCGTTGATTATTATGCTCTTAGTTGTCTTAGATATTGTCACAAACTGTAGGCGGGGGTTGCCTAAGTTGTGTTCTAGATCCATTAGAGAATGAACTTTGAAAGTGATAGTAATAAAGAATACTCCAAAGGGATTTCAACAAAACATATACACACATTTATTCTTGGCATAAAGGAATAACAATGATTAATGAAAACTTAACTTACCCTATATGTACATCAAAAGCTAATATTGCTGGGACCTTAGAGGAAGGGGCATCTTCTGTCCTGCCCGAACTCCGACGGTTCGGGCACAGTGTCGGATGATCGATCGAGTCAAATAATTGAATGATCGAAAAGATCGGAATGATCGAACTGATCGAACTGATCGAACTGATCGAATGATCGAACTGATACCTGTGCTGGCTTCCTCGCGCCTTTTATATATTAAATCTATATTTTGGAAACGTGACAGTGAGGAAGTCAGGTGGATGGTTTGAAGTCATTGTCACGCCTGTGTTTAGGTTCAACTATTAATCGAAAGTTCGTGGTTCAATAATTTTGGAAATAATAAACAGATACGTGAACGTTCAATGACTTCGAACCAATATGATTTTATAAGAATTTTGGAATTTAACTTCAAATATCTTCTCATTTGTGACATGCCCCTCCTCTAATAACGACGGCCCCCGTCGTTAAAAATGGTCAGATGGGCCTATTTCTGAAATGCTGATTCGAATATTCTCTATATATACATTCTATGTCTATCCTTCCAAAATCCTAATTAAAATGCTATCTATATACCTGTTTGTGAATCAATTTACAATAAAAATAATGATAACCTGTCCTAACCTAAAAATTTTACAAAATTCAAAATAGTCGATCCGCACACTCTGGTCCATGGCTTGGTAGTCTGGGTAGTTTCTGAGTTTCACATCGGGCGTTCCTTTGGCATTCTCTATACTAACTACGTGGCTTATCGTACAATTTAGCAAATGCATGGCTTCTCGACGTAGCGTGGTTTCCTGGAGTGTTCTCTGCATGGTTACTGGCATCTCCATAGATTACAGATGTGGCTATGTGACGTAATCTAACTAGATGACTGAAGTTGTCCGGGACAGCTACCGCACTCGGAATGGCAACATCATTCCAAACGTCAGCTTCTGTCATTTGCAAGGTTTGACTGATTTGGGGTGCTAAAAGGCTACAACGGCTGCCATATCCTCGGATAACTCAATAACGGCAGTCTCCAAATGTCATCTATATAGCTCCTAGATTCATGTAGCTCTATCTCCATGGCTGTATCTTCGGAAAACGTTCGCTACTGGTACCCTATGCTTTTTTTCGTACCTCCTACACTGGTGATGCCCATAGAAACGATTGCATGGTCCACTCTGTATGCGGTGAAACTCAGTCCAACTACCTCGGTGACTTGCCTCTTCTCGAGTGTGGGACCACATGTAGAACAAGAAATGAAATTATTGCAGCATAACAAACAAACTTCTAAAATATAATTGTACTCATCATCAATCAAATATCCTTGCAAAGTCTTATATAGATTTTTACCTACATGAAAAAACATTGTTTGTTTGAAATTATAATACACTACTGTTTTCCCATCTGACTCATATACATCCATTCGGTGTTGTTTGCAAGCCGAGTTCAATATCAATAACATTGACTTCTTCAATTTGTTAACAAGATCAGTTTTTCCTAATGAACTAAGTACCACCTCGCTAATCATATCGAAAAATATCTAAATGTATACTATTATTCTTTGTAATATGAATATTCCACAATTTATAAAATCTACCACAAAAACCAAATATTCAAGAATATATTATATATATCACTGTATATGTTATGAGAGGTTGAACTTGAACCGTATATAATGTGACACCCGATACCAAAACATCAACGTGAATCGAATACTGACCCCATTAATTTACTTCTGCTTATGCATATACCTGTGTATATGTTGATTTATTAAATGAATTGCTAGAGCTACTTCGCAATCTTTATATTAACCAGTGATTGAATAATAATGAAGAAAAAAACTCTTTTCACTCCCATTGTTTCATAAGCGAATGTCTTGCATCGAGATGGTTGCCTTCCAAAAAATACATGATTCCTGTTCCCATAATACACTATTATCTCAATGGAGTAATTTATTAGAAATTTTTGTGCAAAATCATTTCAAATTCTTGTATTTTTGTATCATTTGGTGACTCCATTTCGATGTTTCGTTAAAAATTTTTAATGAAGTCGAGTTTATGTTGACATTTCAAATAAGTTCATAACCATAATTTTCCAAACTACTTATATCGCGATTTTTCCATTAGCCTCATGAAACAACGTTCCTCCGTTTTTTCATAAATAAAATACTTACTTTGATACTTAGTTACTACTTTACCTATACCTTAATTATGTTTTTTAGGTGGCTGTTGAAATTTTCTCTACCTGTTCTCCACATTTTTTCATTTTTTCTACTTATTTTTATATTTTTTCTTCTGTGGTCTTCATACGTCCATTTACTTCTCCTGAAACATACTAAAAATTTGATTATTATCATGTTCTCAATAAATTATATTTTCCCCAAAAATAGTCGATCTGAAAAATAACTTTTCATTCATATACAGGAATCAACATGCTCAATATTCGCTCATCTATCTCTTTTTCTACTTCGGCTTTCAATTTTTCACAGTGTACGACATATCTCGTCGCCTTAACGAGGTGCTCTCTACAATATAGGTACTCATTTCTCTCAATATACTCAATATTAACTTCATGTGCTATAACTTTGTGCCTTTTCGTCAGCTCTATAGATTCTCTCATCCCTACTCTAATTATTGAAACATTTGTCTAATACCCTATTCTTTCGATATAGCTCAAATATCCCTACAATGTAGAGCATTTTCCGGGATTCCGCGTGATCAAACCTTTGAGCATTCCTGACTATTGATAGGCCTACTTTTGCATATCACAGCACAACTTTTATCGTACCAACCATCATTGTACCTTGAGAAACTTCAATACTCCATAAATTCAATACTATCAATAACTTCATAATATCACATAAAACTCTCTTTTTCTCGCTATACAATTCGACTATTCCGGACCATTCCCTGAAACAACTACTCCCCTGGCTATTTGCCTCGACAGGTATTGAATGATACAGGGTGATGGTGCGGTATCCACAGTGACTCTTGCACTGATCAAGTCGTCAGCGAAAATATTTTTGACTCATTTGGTCAACAACTAAATAACCTCTCTGGGTTCAACAAAACACTCACTTTTATATCATCATCTAGCTAGTGCCCATTTTGGGTCTTATTATAGCACAGTATCCTAATATACTGCATATACATTGTCATCAGCGACAATCTAAAACCTTTTTCATATTATTTTCCAGCCGATACTTCAATAATTTGAGATTTTCATCACGAAATTTATCCTGAGCATGTTGATTTGCTTTCTATATAATTCACAACAGATCAATGTTTACTCGTTTCGTCATGAGTAATACACCTTTTCCTCTAAACCTAATTTCTTAAATAAACTCCCAAAATTTTCAGTCTGAAGAAAAAATTCTTATGACAGGCGACAGCCACCTAACCTACTGCTTTAAATTGATCGTAACATATTTTTCACTTGTTCGAAGGATACATGTTATAAATGAATAAACTAACCTAATTTTACTTAATCGGAATAAAATATATAAAGTGAGAATAAATGTGTGTTTCTTTCAAAGAAACAATACGCACCTATAATAATTATTCACGTTCATTCTCTAAAGATAAATGATCCAAAAAATTCAAATTTATTTATCTAAAACTTTAAACTTGGCTTGCGATAAAAAAAATGAAGATATTATACTAAATTCTGATGAAACTTTAGTCATTGAGGTGATTACGTTGCTTTGAGTAATGTATTCATCGTGGAAACAAATATTCTAGGGCTAAATTCATGTTATGAGTCAATAACAAATATCCACGAATACCCTCAACGTTCTAGTTCCATCCCTTTCGGAACCAGATAATCTCTTGTGAACTGTGAGCCTCATATTTTCTCACTTCCACATTTCTCTCGATACAAAAAAAATCATTATAAATCTCAATAATTCCTCGTTATTTTCATCCATATATCTAAATAAACTCCATTTCCACACAAACAAAATGAATTACTTCTTCAAACACTCTGTATATCACCTCATGACATTTGAAATTTCGCAATAAAGCTCATCTTAATCAAAACACTAGTTGGTCTATGCTTTTCAACACATCACAATCGACTAAGTAACTAAACCCAAATTGATCCATTTCAAATAGTTTTCATATGGGTACAGATGGTTTTGGCATGCCTATCTGTATGCACTACCAGGAACGCCCCATTTGAAGATCAAACCGAGGCAGTCCAGTTTTAGCATGCTGGACCGTTCGCAAATCCTGGCCAGATGCCCCATATGAGAACACATTTTTATATTCAATTCTCAAAATAGTGAAAACTGTCCTATTAAAATATTTCTCTAACTTTGATATTTATAATTTAATAAAAATAATATAATTTAAAAAACAAAAGAACATGAAATTTGAAAAAGTGAGGTTGGTTATGAAGAACCAACCTCGGGAACGAGCCATTGGCGCCTCCACCATGTCACAAACTGTAGGCGGGGGTTGCCTAAGTTGTGTTCTAGATCCATTAGAGAATGAACTTTGAAAGTGATAGTAATAAAGAATACTCCAAAGGGTTTTCAACAAAACATATACACACATTTATTCTTGGCATAAAGGAATAACAATGATTAATGAAAACTTAACTTACCCTATATGTACATCAAAAGCTAATATTGCTGGGACCTTAGAGGAAGGGGCATCTTCTGTCCTGCCCGAACTCCGACGGTTCGGGCACAGTGTCGGATGATCGATCGAGTCAAATAATTGAATGATCGAAAAGATCGGAATGATCGAACTGATCGAACTGATCGAACTGATCGAATGATCGAACTGATACCTGTGCTGGCTTCCTCGCGCCTTTTATATATTAAATCTATATTTTGGAAACGTGACAGTGAGGAAGTCAGGTGGATGGTTTGAAGTCATTGTCACGCCTGTGTTTAGGTTCAACTATTAATCGAAAGTTCGTGGTTCAATAATTTTGGAAATAATAAACAGATACGTGAACGTTCAATGACTTCGAACCAATATGATTTTATAAGAATTTTGGAATTTAACTTCAAATATCTTCTCATTTGTGACAATATCGCGAACTGTCAACTTTGACTCATCTTTTTTGATTTGGATAAATATTAGCGACAACGACAAATTTTTTGTGTTTATTGTGGAGTTGTAAAAGAGCGTTATGTGAAGAAGAAAAAGAAGCAGAAGAAGAGGAAGAAGAAAAAAAGAAGAAGAAAAAGAAGCAGAAAAAGAAGAAGAAGAAGAAGAAGAAGAAGAGACAATCAGTCTGAAATAGGTCGCGTGCACGATGACCGACCCTGGAGGTAAAATATTGAAACACAACCTCACTCTTCTGTGAATTATTGAAACACAACCTCACTTTTTTCATTTTTTTACAGAGGAATCAAAAGATTGAAATAGTTTTCCACAATATTTTGGCATACGAATCGTGTGTTCTGCGCTATTCATTAATTCAAGCATGCCTTCGCATTGTGCTGTTGTACAATGCACAAAAAATGCAGCGAGAGACGAAGGAATATGATTTTTCAGGTAAATAGTGATCTCACATAGTTTTCATTATGAAATGTTGTCATTCCTTATTAAAATTCCTTCTACCACTTCTGCAATACAAGCTATTACTGCTAATAGATTGAAAATGTTTACAACACAAACGATCATATTTCGTCAGCCTGTCAGACCAGTCCTCCCGTTTGATTACATGAACCCAATCTTCTTGCATTATTTTAGAAACTTCACGAGTATTTCTATTAGCTCCTATTGCAGAAGGAATTCCGATGAGAAATCAGAGAAATTACCAAATTTCAAGAATGAAAACTTTATGTGAGTGACTATAGTAGGTACTTACTTTTAAATCATAATGTACCAACCGGATTCCTTCGTCTTCCGCTGCAGTTTTTGTGCATTGTACAACAGCACAATGTGATAGCATGAGCAATCACTTGTAAACAAATAAGAAAAGTGAGGTTGTGTTTCAATGTTGTGCTTCCAGGGTCGGTCATCTGACAGTTCTGGCACGCAACCCATCCCGATTTCGTGTGAAGTTATGGAACAAAGAGGTTGGAAATGACATTCTAGGACAGGAGAACCGCCACTGCCTTCGATTTCGACGCTTTCCAGCGGCCTCGGGCGTTATGTGTGCCCGCCCAAAAGCACTGGACGCGGCAGATTAACTGAAAATTACATGCTACATGTCCTCCATGCTCGCCTATTATGTTCTCGGAATTTTCAGCCGACCGCGAAAACGTTTTTAATAGGTTTATAATTTCGTTCTTACGGTTCAGCTCGATGAGTATCCAACAACTCGTGCCCTTTGTAATTTTTTATATGTACTGTGGAAATGTCCAAGGGACTGAAAATTGACCTAGGAAATCAAATGCACAGCTTACAATGATTGTCTCAGTGTCCTGTATTATACTTGATATGTGATTTTATATGAAGACATCACAAAACTGCCTGATCAAAATTTATTTGGCGCAGTCAGTAGGACATATGTCGTCAATCATCATGGAAGATACCAGTTGATTAAAAAAGATCACATTATAAATAGAATATAAACATCATTGGTGACAATGCTATTGAACAAGATGATGTCGAAATAGTTGACATTAAATACAGAAAAACGTGATGATAATGTTAGTGGATCAATTTTTTGTGACCATGATCAACCACTTTGTAAGGAACAATTCACCTGAAGCCCAATCGATGAATATTTGATGCTACAGTAATGGTTCTAACTCAAGCATGAATTTATACGTATACGTGTGCTGCTATATAGAATCAATAGTGATTTTCTCCTCCTGTGATTTTGATAAGGAATATATGTGTCATTCAAACACACCAATTAAGGGCCATCTGAAGTTTCAAGACTGCTTCAGAGTACGTTCGGGTCTATTTTGTGATTTCTATGGTGATAAATATAGATTGATCATTAGACCATAATGGAAAAACGATCAGAAATGAGAGCCCTGTACACGGAAAAAAATGATTTGTTGCATCAAACAATTTTTTGTTGAATCAACCAGATACATGATTATTTCATGAAAGCAGCTTGTTCAAATCAAGAATGTAGTCTAATTGAATCAACAGTATAATATCAATTCCATCAACACAATATATGGTTTTCTCAAAAACAAATTATATCGATCCAAAATAATGTCGATGTTGATTCAACTATACACATTTTGTTGATTTGATGAAATAATGATCATATTTATGAGAATATATCTTTGAAACAACATACAAGTTTTATTATTCCGATGTAGCAATGAACTC
The DNA here is from genome assembly GCA_918026855.4 of Phaedon cochleariae. NCBI lineage: Eukaryota > Metazoa > Arthropoda > Insecta > Coleoptera > Chrysomelidae > Phaedon > Phaedon cochleariae. The sequence goes on from OU896723.1 coordinate 29,560,509, forward strand.
ATTTCGAACGGATCAGTTACTCGAATAGAGCAACGAAATATGTGATATCAATGAAATATTTTGTTCATTCTACATCAAGTAGAATTTTCGCCTCTAGATGGCGATCATTTCGCCTCGTCTATGTCTGCCTCGAATTCATTATACTTATACGTGAAGCCTGATTCTTCGTGTTTGAAATAACAGCTGCATAAATCGGACTTAGGATGATTAGCAATCAGAAATAGTTTTGCATCAGCTGAAGAGAAGTAAAGACTGGAGATCTATGCTAGAAGTCGACTAGTTTCCTAGTTAAGTCTATTCTATTGATGTGAAATTTCAGAAAATTCCCGAATTAATACTGAATTTGGTTCAACCAAACAGTTTGTCGAATGGAAATACAGTTTCTCTCGAATCAACGAAATATTTCATTGAATCAACAAAATATTTCATTGATTTAACTAAATATTTCATTGAATCCACCAAATAATTCATTGAATCAACCAAATATTTCTTTGAATCAACCAAATATTTCATTGAATCAACTAAATATTTGATTGAATTAATATCTTGTTATTTTGAATCAAGCAAAATGATTGTTTGAGCCAATTCAATATCTCTTCATGAACAATTCATGGATGTGCTTGATTGAATAAGATCCAGCAAGACATATTAACTCGATTCAAACTTCAAATTCGCTCTGAAACAAGATATAGGTTTACTCATTTCAAGATTATATTTTGTCGTGCATTCATGACACTTTTATTTGCTACATTCAATTAAATTCTGCTTGATTCAACAATCCCCTTTTTTCCGTGTACTAATATGACTCATCGTTTGATACATTCGACATTGTGTGCACCGAACTAAATATTTTCATCCCACTCTTCTATCTTACAGAATTAATAACTCAATCCATTATTAATGACACTGTTCCATATGAATAGGAAACTTGATCTATACCCTGAAGATGACCATTGTTGCCAGCCATTGTTGCCTTTTGTAGTCTTAACATGACACAGGATCACAGGTAGCACCATTACCGACCATGTGTATACTCGTTGAACAATGCTAGTACAATAGAGTATAAGCTATGAGATCTGTTAAGCCGTAGGTGGACAACCTTTCAACGATAGTGGAAACGTTCTTGTTGCCTGATTCAAATGTTCGATATGCCTGCGGATGAAATAATCTGGGAAGATATATCTACAGGGTCCCTGGTGTTTGCGAACATCCCATCAAGAATACTGTAGAGACTTGATTTTTTATTCATGACTATATTGCAGGAGAGTAGTAGGTTTTTGATTTCGGGATATTACGATTTGAGCCAACTTGCTTTGATATTATATTGCTAATGAGAGATACAGGGTGGCAAAGTAGATTTTTCGAAGGAATTAGTCCAGGAGCCATCTGCAAAGGACCCCGCACTTTTTCTATATAAAAATGGCGTTCCGTCGAATTTCCCCAATTTTTGGTAAATGATAGTACTCGACATACTGATTGAATATGCCAAGTCCCAACTCAATCCTATGACTAGTTTACGAGATACAGGGTGTTGAAGTTGAAGAATACCTAATTTTTCTCGGCCTATATCTCTAAGATAGGACAAATGAATTCCAATTTTTCGGGAGCACGTAATAGTTATGCCCTTAGGCGCAAGAACTATATAGGTATTCGACCAAAACTGATTTTTATTACAGGGTGATTCTCATTTCAAATAATGTGTTTTTTTGAATATCTGAATATCAATGCTACAAATTGATAACAATTACAAAATGAGATTTATAGCCAAGTATGCTCTTCTTACATCAATTGAATTCGTAAAATATAATAATTATACATGGTGTTTCATTAATGCTGTTGATTGCATAATTGGTCTATCCTAAAGTTCATTGGGCCACCTCGTATTATCGGGTTGATTCCAGACATTCAAAATATTTTTGAAGGATGTATCCCAATGAGTTCCATGATATACAGAGTGATTCATCGATTGAAAAAATTGACAACCACGAAAAAATATTCAAAAACCACTATTTTTTTCATCACCCTCTAATTCGAAATTATAACCGTCGATGTAAGATTTTTTTCCACCAATATACTCAGTATGGATATTTCAATCAAATTGGGAATTTTCAGACCCATGCTATGACTAGTTTTTTTTATACATCGAATAATGTGAAAATAATTATGGAAAAGTAATTACATAATAACACGAAAAATTGCTCCGAATCGCAAAACTAGTAGTCACTAGTCAACTATGTCAAAAAATGTGATTTGTTCGTAAACAAAATCTAGTGGTCTTATTATAGGTCCGCTAGCAAAACATCTCGAAAATGTTTTTCAGAAAACATCAAACAAATCACAATATGCCCCCGAAAAAATCTCATCAACGACACAACTCATCAACGATCCCACTCATATAAACGTGCTAAAACTCATGAGCGTTCCAAGTCGACAGCGGTTTTTCCCAACTCAATCCTATGACTATACTTTTCGAAAAAAATATGAAACTAAACTTCCGCAAACGCCTAGTGAGAGGTGCGCGTTAATATATTTTGCAACTCTCCTTTATCCAACCAACTTCCAATCTTTTGATCATACTGTATATTGTTAGAATCGAAGTTAGTATATGCACATCGGAAAGACACTAAAGTTGGAGTTTTGGTTATGTAGATATTCGTTACCGGGTTCAGTATAGACTTGAAAGAAAAATGGAATACAGGAACATCAGTAGGTACCGAGGAATCATCATTTATCCAACACATCAAAAATATAGTAAAATAATAATGAAACAATCTCGAAGCCTCTTTCTTCCACTCAATATCAATTCAGAATTGCAATCATAGATTTTGAAAAAATACATGAACCAACTCGTTTTCCAACAACATCTATTTGTTGGAAGAAATAGTGGCATTAGGTAATGTATATCGTAAGATATACATACCGTAATAGATCGATAGACATCCTCAAATAACTATAAAATTATATTTTAGGGTAAGTTCTAGTCCCAATTCAAGTTGACAACTGATATTTTCGGAATCGGCGGGGTCGAATTAGTCTAGAAACTTGGGTTGTCACGAATTAATAAGTATGTTTTACTTCGTAGAAGTCGAATTTGGATTATCGCAACCAGATAGAATATTTTTCAGTAGGCTTAGAAAACAAAATCATGATATCAATAAATGTGTCTGTCATCCAGCAACTTTCGGGTTGTCAGTATCTTAAAATATCATATCAGCGTATATCTTTATTCTGAGTGTTTTTTAAGTCGTTTTCAGTAATTGTTTAGTGAATTTAGTGCGCATTATGGCATTTGCAAATAGGGTAAGATGTTATGTATGCGAAGGGAATTTCATTCCTAGACTCACAATTCGTATAAATCGTGAAGATAATGTTGATTTTCTGCAAATTGCAACATTTAGAAGACAAGCTGCTGGAAATCCTCCAATTGACATTTTTGATGATACCAGAGTTTGTTTCAATTGTCATAACAGTGTAATAATTGATATCAATGAGATGGAAAATAACCCAAACTGTCTTCGCCTAAATGTATTGAGTCCAGTAATGAGCCGTGCCTGCATAATCTGTAATGCTCGTCAACATGTTCAGAGAATAACTCTTGCATGTAGGGTGAACATTTTTGTTGTAACGAATATTTATGTTCCGGACTTTCTGAGAATTTGTGGTCATCATCTTGACCCTCATGGATTTCTCTTGAATAATTTGCATGGAGGTTTGAATTTTATCAACAAACCCTATTTGATATCAAATATGCTTCAATTTCTACAGTGTATGAGAACAGTTGCCAATGAAAATAGACGTATTAGAAACTGGGATGATATTGATAGTTTTACAGAAGAAGAGTTCAAAGCTCTGACGTCGATTTCAAAAGAAGATTTTCAAGAACTTTATGGATTTTGTGATACAATCGAGCAAGGGGGAAATAGAAGGCATATCAAAAAGAAACATTTACTGACATTTCTAATCAAAATGAAACATGGAGTTTCAGATGAGTTTTTGAAAATCTTGTTTCATTTTTCTTCAAGACAAACAACTAGCTTGATAATATCGAATGTGAGGATATCTCTAATGCAAAGATTTGTAACTAATAATATTGGTTTCGACTCTATTACAAGAGACGATTATATTAATAGACACGTGTCTGTATACACCAATCAGCTATACAACCCTTCTCCCAATATCCCAAAAGCAATTGTGTATATAGACTGTACATATAACAAAATAGAAAAAAGTAGTAATTTCCGGATATTGAGACAATCCTACTGCTTCCATAAAAATGAGCACCTGGTTAAGCCTGAAATTATGGTCGCTCCTGATGGCTACATCTTGGCAATTAATGGTCCATACTTTTCTGATGCTAGAAATAATGATGCCACCATTCTGCAGCATGAGCTACAGAATGATATAAATAGAATGAGGACATGGTTTCAAGAAGGCGATGTAGTGATAGTCGATAGGGGTTATAGGGACTCTATTGGTCTTTTACAGGATCTTGGTCTCCATTACCATATGCCACCATTTCTACCACCAAACCAAAGACAACTCACAACAATCGAAACTAATAGGGCACGCTTAATTACTAGCACCAGATGGATTGTAGAGGCTAGAAATGGGCATTTCAAATCGATTTTCAAATTTTTCCGAGGAGCGATATCAATAACACATGTTGCAAAATTACGCGAATTCTATTTGATTGCTGGCGCCCTAATAAACAAATACCATCCTCCAATAAGGATGCCGGGCACATTGGAATTAGCTACACAAATGTTGCATGATATCGAAGAAGTCAACATTGTTCAGGCCCGAGTTGAGGCTGAAAACCTCCGTACAAGAAATGGTCGATGGTTTCGTTTGAACCATAGACATGTACCGACGTTTCCTCGACTTGACTTAGAATATTTGAAAACACTCACAGGGTCATATCACATTCACTTAGCTGCCTCCTACATACAAGACACGATACAAAGAGATGGAGGGGAACAAAATACACTCGATATTGACGAACTCATTGAGGAACCCAATTTTTTAAGATTTCGAGTATTTTCTCGGTTCAGAAATGCCACTAAACATATGCTGTGGTTAGTATTCAGAGAAATCGATGATAATAATTTACAAGATCCGCCCATTTTAGGGTACTACTGTACTTGTAGGTCCGGTGCTAGAACATTAGGGACGTGTGCACACGTAGCCAGTGTGGTATGGTTCCTTGGATACGCAAGAAACCAAGGAAATATTACCTTTCCATCTGATCGCCTTTTGAATTGTATCGACGATGCTGCAAATCGATTGAATCCTGAAAATATGAACATCGGTCCGGAACTGATTTGAATCTGGCGATTAGTTGATTTCTGTGTTCCTTGTGAAACATAATTATAGTAGTAGTAGTAGTATATGTCCTTCGTTGGTAGGTATGTACATACCAACCAACCATCGATCCCTAATGAGGTCCTTTAGCCCATAGTGTTCTGAACATGTATCTATATTGTATGTAGGCACGCAACAGTGAATCGTGCAGGACTATCCCCAGCCGATGCTCCGAAACTTCACAATATTTAATTCGTATATTAATATTCGAAAAATTCCTTGCGCTGTCTGGGAAACGAACCCACGACCCCGCAGTCCTGACTCGGGTGCTCGTCCACTGCGCCAATCCTGCCTACACACAATCATATTATAGGTATTGGAACTTTCACTTTCTAACGTGGACTAGGCCTACAGGGGATACCACAATAAAAAAAACGCGCCTGAAACTCTACCTCTCAGGTGGTGGGGAAACGAGTTGGTTTGTCTATTTTTTCAAAATCTGTGATTGAAATTCTTAATTGACATTTTTCTTTCAGGCCTATACTGAACCCGGTAACGAATATCTACATAACCAAAACTCCAACTTTAGTGTCTTTGCGATGTGCATATACTAACTTCGATTCTAACAATATACAGTATGGTCAAAAGATTGGAAGTTGGTTGGATATAGGAGAGTTGCAAAATATATTAACGCGCACCTCTTACTAGGCGTTTGCGGAAGTTTAGTTTCATACTTTTTTCGAAAAGTAGTCATAGGATTGAGTTGGGAAAAACCGCTGTCGACTTCGAACGCTCATGAGTTTTAGCACGTATATGAGTGGGATCGTTGATGAGTTGAAAGTTGATGAAAGGGGTGCGTAGAATAGTTGTGTCGTTGATGAGATTTTTTCGGGGGCATATTGTGATTTGTTTGATGTTTTCTGAAAAACATTTTCGAGATGTTTTGCTAGCGGACCTATAATAAGACCACTAGATTTTGTTTACGAACAAATCACATTTTTTGACATAGTTGACTAGTGACTACTAGTTTTGCGATTCGGAGCAATTTTTCGTGTTATTATGTAATTACTTTTCCATAATTATTTTCACATTATTCGATGTATAAAAAAAACTAGTCATAGCATGGGTCTGAAAATTCCCAATTTGATTGAAATATCCATACTGAGTATATTGGTGGAAAAAAATCTTACATCGACGGTAATAATTTCGAATTAGAGGGTGATGAAAAAAATAGTGGTTTTTGAATATTTTTTCGTGGTTGTCAATTTTTTCAATCGATGAATCACTCTGTATATCATGGAACTCATTGGGATACATCCTTCAAAAATATTTTGAATGTCTGGAATCAACCCGATAATACGAGGTGGCCCAATGAACTTTAGGATAGACCAATTATGCAATCAACAGCATTAATGAAAAACCATGTATAATTATTATATTTTACGAATTCAATTGATGTAAGAAGAGCATACTTGGCTATAAATCTCATTTTGTAATTGTTATCAATTTGTAGCATTGATATTCAGATATTCAAAAAAACACATTATTTGAAATGAGAATCACCCTGTAATAAAAATCAGTTTTGGTCGAATACCTATATAGTTCTTGCGCCTAAGGGCATAACTATTACGTGCTCCCGAAAATTTGGAATTCATTTGTCCTATCTTAGAGATATAGGCCGAGAAAAATTAGGTATTCTTCAACTTCAACACCCTGTATCTCGTAAACTAGTCATAGGATTGAGTTGGGACTTGGCATATTCAATCAGTATGTCGAGTACTATCATTTACCAAAAATTGGGGAAATTCGACGGAACGCCATTTTTATATAGAAAAAGTGCGGGGTCCTTTCCACCGTCATATGTCAACGAAATGATATAATATTTCCCAAGGGCGTGTAAAAATACATTCTATTTTATCGAATGGCACCTGTGTCAATCACTATCCTGAGCAAAATGGTTTCACGATTTGATAACAAGATGAAAATTTCGCTATCCTATATCAATTGGATGGTATATCTGAAAAATAACAAGTTTCCTTCGTTTAAATTTTAACCCCTTGAACGATGAAAACTTGTTATTTTTGTAGACCTTCAATCGCAGATTCGTGATTAGGTTTTCTCAATTCAGAATTTCTTCCCACGTCCTGTATTATGAATATCAATTTGTTACACTTTTAAAAACAAAAACCAAATGACAGGGATTGAATGTCACCAATAATCCTCAGATGTCAGTTTCGTTATAGTTTTAGTTATATTATAGAGAGATGAAAATGAAGAATAACTGGACTTCAGGTTACTGAGGAGGGTTTGAAATCCGAAATGAGTTGATTCGAATAAAATTATATAACCTGTTTGTGAGAGATATAATTCCCATATCACTGATACGAATGATTTTTTTGGAAGTTCCGAGCTCATCAAGATCAGAGTTTATACAAGTTAGTATACTTCTCCTATACATTTCAATTTTCATTTCAATACTGAACATATTGGTGAGTTATATTTTGATATCATAATACATCATATTATTTATCTGATTTGAGAGAGAATGTCGTCAATTCTCAATTTCAGAAGATTTTCATATTTCATGCTCTTCTTTTGGATGTTCAATAGATATAATTAAATGTTCGACGTGGCAAATAGCCAGGAAAGTAGTTGTTTTCTGTTCAATATTCAGAATGACGTTATGTGCATGAACATATTTTTATCTGAAGGAGAATGCAAATGCTCAACTCTAGAAGATTTTGTTTTCAAATTCTTATGTGTTCAATAGATATAGTTCAATGCGAGGTTCAATGTTCGTCGTGGCATATAGCCAGGAAAGTAGTTGTTTTCTGTTGAACACACCGAGAAAGAATTGATATTTCATCACATAGAGAATGCGAATGCTCAATGTATTTCTTTATACAGGGCTTTCATTTCGAAACTTACCACCCTGCATATCTTTTGATTTGCGAAGATTACAGTTTTCGGAAAAAACAGGTCGATTTAGATTTCGAGGGGGAAGTAAAATGCTAGTATCAATTGAATTCTATGTTCATCCCCTTACCCCCTACTTCGAAATACATGGAATTGAAGGTCTATCAATAAAGAAATGAACCAAGTGAAAAATACATTATTTTGCATACAGGGTGGGTGATGAGGAACTGAACATACTCCTACCACGAACAGATGGCTCTGAGGGAAATACCGCATGGCCATCCAAAATGTTTCCTCCTCTTCTACAATAATATACAGAGTGATCCATAGGATTGGACAGAAAATTATATTTTCGTCATAACTTTTCAACAGCTTCTTTGATTCATTTCATTTTTTCATTGAAAAAAATCCAGGACCGTACTTGTGGAATGTTGATGCCAGCTATCAAAGAGTTTACTCTGTATATATGGTTTCCATCCAGCTGAGAACCAGTTCCTTTCAAAACCAACTAGAATGATTCATTTTGACGAATCGTGTCTAAGAAGAAATGCAATTTTCCAGAGTGGTATTCAAAACAATTGCACAAAATATGCTTCATTATTCTCTAGACAATAATAAAGTTATTGTCGCCGAAGGGCTCGAACCATCGACCTTCGTATCTTCTCGCAACAATCCTATCAGTTGCGCTACTCCATCTGATAATTAAAATTGTTACAATAACTTGAGTGATTGAAGAAGATTACTTCGAAAAGGAATTTGAATTCTATTATTGTTGTGTCAGACCGTCAACAAATATGCAAACTTTTTAAATTACACATGAAACGTCCAGCCAGAATAAAATTGTCTCGCCTTTCGTACAAAATGTCTCACTAACGCGAATTATAGGTAAATAAAATGAAGTAGGTACTTAGGTTATGGTTTCAGATTTGAATCCAAAGCAATCTTGACCAGACACGATGTCAAAATTTTATCGCTGATAAACGAGGTTTGTTGGTCACGTGTCACGTTGTCAATTCGCCTTCTGTATTGGTAGAGCAAGTCCGATAAAATAGTCATTATAATATATATAATAGGTGATGAATCGGATATTTCTGTGCCTTTATACCATATCCGATGATAACATTTTCTAGACGCTTATAATGCCTTTGTATAGTATTTTGCACCAAATAAGTCAAGAATAAGTATCTGCCTACCAGACTTCATATAATGCTGTCACCACCCACGCAATCATCCCACATGGCACCGACTATTCTTGTACATATTTTCCTCGAGCTCAAAAAACAAGAAGCTCATTCCGCCCTGTTCGGATAATTTGCGTATATCGTAACGATATGAGTAGGAGGTTATGTCTATTGCATCGCAGATGAGCTGTCATTTACGAAAAAAAAAATTGTAATGTGAAATAATGAAATAATCAAACGAGAATTGGAAAAAGTGTTCAAGCTAAATAAACTGGGCGTCAATTGAAACGTTAATAGTGAAATTTGGCATCAAGTTTGACTTCTCGTAATTTCTAAAATATTGAACGAATTTTGAATTGCCGCCCAGATTCTGAATGCCTTTTTCATCGTCTTTCGAACCGTTCCTTACAGCTTCTTCTAAATTGATCAGGATCCATGATACAGGGTGAAACAAAGTTACGTGCATTTTGAAAAAAATTTCTCCGCCCCCCCATTTTGTCGGAAGACCACGATGCTCATATTTTATTCAGGCATTTCATAAATAGCAACCATACTTCGGGACATTTTCGAGTTTTTGCCAAAAATCACTGTGGTTTCCGAAAAAAAAATTTTTTTGCATTTTTTTCAAATGGACTAATTACCTGTATCCTCAAAACGATGAATCAGTCTCTTTATTGTCATGACTGACTTATTGAAAATGGTACTTGAATGAGTTTGGGTATATCCTAATCGTCGTAACCTGAAATAATAATTATCTTTACTGAATTATGGTTTATATCACCATAGTGATCTTACCTAATGATATTTTTCATTTCGACCCGATTTGAACGAGGCATCTTTAAATTTTTTAGGACCCGAATTACACTGACGTTTTCATGAAAATTGGCAATTGATATAACCTCTATGCATACCTTCATTGTTTCAACAATACGCTGTTATAGAAACAAGGTATCGTTGTTTGTATTTGTTGATGAGATGTGTTGATTTACTGCTCACTAAGGTTGAAAACTTTTATCATAGACTGCGTAGTAATAATTATTGATTGTTTTTCAGTGACCTGGTATACATATCTGCTCCAACGATTTCCTGAAATGCATAAAAGCATCCATTTATGGAACTTCTCTAAAATTAGTCCATTTAAAAAAAATGCAAAAAAAAAATTTTTTTTCGGAAACCACAGTAGTTTTTGGCAGAAACTCGAAAACGTCCCGAGGTATGGTTGCTATTTATGAAATGCCCGAATAAAATATAAGCATCGTGGTCTTTTGACAAAATGGGGGGGCAGAGAAATTTTTTTCAAAATGCACGAAACTTTGTTTCACCCTGTATCACGGGTCCTGATCGATTTAAAAGAAGCTGTAAGGAACGGTTCCAAAGACGATGAAAAAGACATTCAGAATCTGGGCGGCAATTCAAAATTCGTTCAATATTTTAGAAATTACGAAAAGTCAAACTTGCTGCCAAATTTCACTATTAACGTTTCAATTGACGCCCAGTTTATTTCATTGTTCAGAAGGATCAGGGGCGGATTGAGGCAGCTGTACAGATAAAAAGGATTTCTTCAATCAAACAAATCCATTTTCTTGAAAGTGAATTGCTTCGTACAAGAATTTTTCATTTGAATGGAGCAATATACACTTATCTCTTCTGTCAAACGCAGAATTTCTTGTAACCAGAAAATATCTGATGATTGTCTTGGAATTTCGTTTGTTTTCGAAAATGCCTGGCCTCGTGCCTGGCTGATGTGCCAAATGAAAATGTTGTTTCTTCTGTAGCCAGTTCTATAGGTATACGGTTAATAATTCCCATTTAACGAGCCACTCTGATGCAAAATACCCTGGACATTTTTACAATGATGATTTTATACACTTTTCTCTAGGTTTCCGGGGTTCAACATTCAAGCACAGTGACATATGGAGAAGAAAACGAGGACAGCAAATCACAAAAATTTAGAAAAATGTTTTTTCCACCTCCTAGATTAAGCTACAGACAGTATTTGACGATTTTACTATATATGTATATGTTTTAATTTTTGTTATACATGTTTTCATTTTTGTCATATTATGATTAATGATTAAAGCCTTCTGTTAGTTTATTTCATTCCTTTCATGATGAGACCAACAATACTCTAATAGTGAGCTGTATTTTGATTTCCTTCAAAATGATGATCTCTTGGCACAAGAGAATGAGGATATTCTGAAAAAATATTCACTCATCATAATAAGACAACATCTCTTTGTAACAAGCTCGAAATTTCTTGATTCAAGAACAAAATTGTTTATAGAATAATTTTCTTGTTTTAAACTTATTAATTCTTTCTTCGACTAATACGTACTGTGATGATAAAGAAATATTCATTCGAATCTGAAACACGTGTTTCAGAGTGTTTTCATGATCCGGTTTTGGCGACCTACAGAGCCTCTGTTTCGTTTTCAAAGGGCCACCCTGTATATAAACTGAACAGGAAGCAATGCTATTGTCTCCGTTCAGAAGAATGTAAGCAGACTCCTTGATTTTTCTCTTCTGGTTGTTATCTTCTTTTCCAATTATTTTAATATCATTCCACTCTGCCATATGTTTTCCATCTTCAGTAAGGATATGTTCAGATAGTTTCGATTTGTCGATGTGTCTTCTCTTTAGATTGTACTTATGTTCCTTTGTTCTTACTGAAAGAGGTCTCTTGGTTTCACCTGTATAAAACATTCCACAAACACAAGGTATACTGTAATAGTTATTTATTATACAAGGGAAAAAAGTAGTAGATTTTAGCTCCAGGTTGTGTTGTCGAGGGAGACAAAAAACCGTGAGCTAAAATCTAATATTTTTCCCGTGTATAATACACTATTTTTTCTGTGACAGAAGAATGGATGAAACAATATTGAGAAGATATTACATTATTTTGAAATCTGAAAATTATCGTCGTGAAATTTTAAGTTTTTAATAGTAGGGACAGCTGCGTTGTATAGGCATCTTTATCATTCTTTTGAAGTAATCAAATATCTGATGTCACTTCTGTCAGTCTAATTCTGTGATTTGATTTAAAAAAATTGCGAATTTAGTGGTTGTTTAGTGATATACGTAACCGCGAAGTCGAATGGAAGATAAAAGGACTTGCAGTTCTTTCTCGGAGACGGTATTATTGACTCATTTTTCGGAACTATAGCACAACAAAAGCCATCAACAGTGTATATATATATGTGATATATATCCGGGAGAAAAGTACTCACTTTTTTACCACGAGAAAAAAGTCATTTATGAAAAGTGACATTTTATAACCTGCCAACAGATTTCCCGTCACAGAAAAAATACAATTTTTTGACGATTGTTCAGTTGATATAGATAGAACATGGTATTCACTACTGAAATCTAAGGACTAAGTTAAGTAGTGTATGAATTCACCATAACTAATGTATTTTCATTCAGGATACAGAGTGTATATCAAATTGACGGCTCGACTCCCTTATCGACGTTTTCGACAAAGACCCAGTGATACATCATCGTTTTGTGTTTTGTGTAACAGGGGGCCGTGATTATCACGTACAGGGGGGCTATTTATTATTATTTAGCGAACCGTCGCAGTTATTGAGATAGATACGAGGTCGACCACGCGAAAAAAATGGCGGATAAATCAAACCCTTCGCACAAAGGGCCATGGCACGTGCAGTTTTGGAAAGCCCTAGCGAATACAGGGTGGCCCATTCGTCCATCTCCATCCTCAAAAATTCTAAAGGCAATACATTCCCCATCACTTCATCCATAGATCTAAATATACACTTAGATCTATGCTTCATCTATACAAAATATTATAAAGAGGAAAGATTTGATTGTTTGTTTGTTTCTTTGTATTGGCATCAATTCCGGCGTTCCACAAGGATCAATTTTGGCACCAACATTATTCCTGCTTCACATCAATGATCTGTTGGGAGTAACAACTTGCCCCATCCACGGCTTTGCAGATGATAGTACCCTCCATACTGCGTTCTCTTCCAGAATTCCCATTTCTTCCCAGGAAACTAAGAACTCACGGCGCAGGCATGTCAATGCTGTCAATGAAGATCTTGCTGAAATCACAGCCTGGGGAACAAACAACCTAGTTGAATTCAACGCCACCAAAACTCAAGCCTGCATTTTCTCTAGAAAGGCGGAACTCAGTATGCCCGATATTGTAATGTCTGGCTCCACCATCCTCACCAAGCCCACCATATCTATGCTCGGTATTTCCATCAGCAACACTCTTTCATGGGATAATCATGTCAGATCTATCGCAAAAGCTGCTTCACAAAAACTCGGATTCTTGTTCCGTGCGAAAAGCTACTTTACACCTCAACAGCTTCTCATGATCTACAAAGCGCAGATACGGCCTGTTCTAGAATACTGTTCCCATATTTGGGGTTCAGCACCAAAACATACGCTGATGCTCTTAGATTCCATCCAGAGAAGAGCCATTCGCCTGGTGGGTGACGCCACACTCACTCACTCTTTGACATCATTGGAACACCGTAGAAAGGTCGGCGACCTTTCACTTTTCTATCGATACTTCCACGGGAAATGTTCTTCGGAAATCTCTGCTATCATCCCTTCACTAGCAATACCAATCAGACAAACTAGACAAGCCCAGTCAGCACATCCTTTCGTTGTCAACCTCGAAAGATGTCGAACAGCACTTTATCAAGACTCCTTCATCCATAGAACGGCTAGGCTCTGGAATTCATTGCCTGTGGAAGTATTCCCAACAACATATAATCTCCAAAAGTTCAAAAAAAATTCCAATACCTACCTCCTGTCCCTATCCTCCCTAGGAACGCACGATGTTCTTTGAACCTTATAGGGATTCCCTTTCGTGCGCTCCAAGCGATAAAAAAAAAAAAAAATTGAATAGTCTCCGAAACTACTGGATCGATATGGCTGAAAATTGGTTGGGAGGTAGCTTAGAACCAGGAGAAGGTTATAGGATGCTTTTTATCCCGGTACCATGAGGAAATTCAAGATGGCGGCACCAATATGGCGGACGAGTTTTGTAATTATAATCCGATTCTTTTCAAAATTGATACTTTGGGGTTTTCGTGATCGGGGATTATGATTCCTCCGTCAAGATTAAGAAATTCAAGATGGCGGATCCAAAATGGCGGATTTTGTAATAAGGATACGATTTCATTCAAAATTTAGTATCTGATGGTTCTCGCCGGGGTCGAAGATTATGATTCTTTCGTCAGAATTAGGAAATTCAAGATGGTGGAACCAGTATACTGGACGAGTTTTGTGATTATATACCGATTCTATTCAAAATTGTGGGCGTTTTCGGTATCAAAAATTATGATTCCATCGTCAAAATTAGGGAATTCAAGATGATAGATCCGATATTGCGGAAGAGTTTTGTAATTACTTTCCGATTCTAATCAAAATTTTCATCTGGGGTTTTAGAAGTCGGATATTATGATTCGTTTGTCAAAATTGGTGAACTCAACTGGACTAAAAAGAAGTTGAAAAGAATGGTAATTTGAAAAACTAAAGAAACACGCTTTTATAGATAGCGAAACTTGAAAGAAGTAGAAAATGAAATAATAATAGTGTCTTGATGAATATATTGAACTGAAAATATTAAAGAAATAATGTATATAGCAAAACAACGTTTGCGAAGTCCGCGAAAGTGTTAAACAATTCATTGTTTATTAGAAGGACTTTAGTAAGATAATTCCAAATTCAAAAATAGGTACAATCAATTATTTCATTCTGACAGTGTTCATGAGTATTTTTCTATTTTTCTCAACAGCTCTTTTTTTTCGCAAATGAGGATTTTATCAGTAGATTACCAGGAGCTAAAGAGAACAAGTACAGAAATTGAAATTGGGAAAAGAATCTCTTTTTGTATAGTAGACCACCATGTACATCTCGATAATGTATTTAAACCGGAATCGATGTATATTTGCCTCAACATATCCGCAGTTTCCAGCGATTTACGCGTGTTGAGAAATTTGAAATATCGTTTTTTTATGCAGTGTTTGCGTAGGTCGAACAGGTCTTTTAGGCAATCGTTTTTCATTTCGAAGTTGTTTGAGTAAGAATTACTCGGATATTTGGAAGTTTTCTCCTGCAGTTTGGGTACATACAGGGTATGTCGCGACGAAAAGATAACAACCAGAAGAGAAAAATCAAGGAATATGCTTGCATTCTTCTGAACGGAGACAATAGCATTGCTTCCTGTTCAGTTGATATAGATAGAACATGGTATTCACTATTGAAATCTGAACATGAAAATGGTAAATTCAATTCAATTCAATTAATTAATGAAAACATCCTGTAACTCATTTGATTGCCAACGTCACCAATTGTCACTGAGAACTGAAAAGTGACAGGACAAATACCACTTTTGCGATACAAAAAAATCTATTTTTTATGCTGAAAACGGGAGCAGATTCGTTCCCGAAACGCACAAAGATAACTGAAAATTTGATATTTTTTTCTATGTACCTCTATATATACCTTCATTTTTCTTTTCCAAACTTATTTCAATACGAATTGTCACTGACAAGCTAGTGAATTTTTCTTTTAGGCTCTCTGATAGGAAAATTCTTTAAACGCTGTGACATTTTGGGGCAAATCATCTGATTTGTCCCTACTACACGTATATTGAAATAATATTCATATTTTTATTATATATATACAGTGTGTCCCACTTACCATGCTCACCATGGGTATCTTTTCAACAGTGAGAGATACGAGGTCGGTTAAATGACACCAAATGTGGAGTTTGTGAAGGCCAACTATAATGTGAAAAAATATTTTGATAAAATCTAATCGTTTTTGTTTTATACGCAAAAAACAGATTTTGATCATTTTCATGTCTCCTCCGTAACTCCTTTATTTATGAAAATATTCAAATAGAAATTTCACATTCTCATGGAAGTTTTACAAATGTATTGTCACCGAAATTATGAACACCTACCAAATTTCAAGTTAATCGGAGTTATGGAATTTTTGTTGAAATTAAAAAAAATGGCTGCTCCAAGATGGCGGACAAGATTTGGTCCGATTCCATTCAAAATTGGTAAGGGGGGGTTTTTGAGGTCGGAGATAATGATTTGTTTGCTGAAATTTATAAATTCAAGATGGCAGCTTCCAAATAATTTTTTGTTTTTGTATAAATGACGATAACTCCGTTGTTATCAACACAAAACTATTACTGCGACATATCATCTGAAAGAGAAAAAAAGTTATTTGTAACTAAGGCATAGTGAGCTATATGACCTACATTTGAAAAACTGAAGTTGGTGCTGATATCTCAAATTCTAGAAGAGTTGGTATGAATTTCATATTTTTTTCGAAATCACTTTGAAAAACTGCCATGAGAATGTGAAATTCCTATTTGAATATTTCCATAATTAAAGAAGTTACGGAGGGAAATGAAAATGATCAAAATCTGTTTTTTGCGTATAAAACAAAAACGAATAGATTTTATCAAAATATTTTTCCACATAATAGTTGGCCTTGACAAACTCCACATTTGGTGTCATTTAACCGACCTCGTATCTCTCACCATTGAAAAGATACCCATGGTAAGCATGGTAAGTGGGACACACTGTATAGGAGAGAAAATCCCAAAAATCTGGAATAAATAGACTAGATGCATATATGATTCATTGAACAATGAGATGATAGTTGGATCAACAGAATTTGTTTTATGTTAACTATAAATGTTGTTGAATGCAATGAAACTTTTGTTCAAGTAAGCAAATATTTCAATCAAATTATTTTGTCTGCTTGAATAAGTTGCTCATTTGAAATGGACATACATTTTGTTGATTTCGCAAAATTGTGTTCAATTTAAGAAAAAAAAATGACCAAAATTATTTTGTTGGTGCAACAAAACTTTTTTTTTCCGTGTGCCCTTGTTGTTGTTTTTATCGACATCGTCTCCCGATTCCCACAAGAATCCCCCTGAAGCGACCCCATCACTTACTCCTCCCAAATCCAATAAGATGTATCGGAAGGAAGGTTGTTCGTTAGCAGGAATCGAAAATGAAAACACAGCAAACAGAACCTGATCCCTGCGGGCTCGTACGGCAAACTAATCAATCAGATTAAAAGGGAATTGTCTCTGAGGGACAGTCCCATCGATCGTAGTTGAAAGCTTTGAACGCGATACTACCATGTCAAGCGAGCTTCTATCAATAATGTTTAACCGATTCGCCGTTATATTGGAAGACATAAATACCGGTATAACATAAATAAAACATCTTGAGCCTGTTTCAATAATAGTATATTATGTAACAAGTGTTATAAACGTCCTTTTAGTAACGAGTAGTTTAAGCACGAGCGGAGCAGAGCGGAGCGAGTGTTTAAAAAACGAGTGTCTAGAAGAGTTTATAAACGCGTTACATACTGATGATTTTTCTACTAACTCCGAAAATTACATTAACATACCTGCAATTCCTGCTAACCAACAAAATAATTCGAAAGGAATGGGAATTGAGAACATAATACATGCAACTGCATGCAACCAGCGAGACACGTACCTATAAGTGAAGAGTGAAGGGAAAAAACTAGGAATGTCACAATAACTTTGTTTTGAGATAATCGCAATTTACCAATTAAACACCGGGTTACTTCCAAACTATTAATGTTAAAATGATGACATAATTCCATATATAAAGTAAAAGTATATTCTCATATATTTTATGAAAATTGAAACAAACAACTGTATTCGTAATGCAGAAAACGAGAAATGTCATACACATTCTGGAGGAAATAACAAGTTACCCAATGTTATCATTGATGGGGTAATTCCGGGTAATTCTGTGAAGTAGATCTGTGCTTCAGGTCCACAAAATCTCTTCAAAGTCATCAAATTTTTGAATTCTTCTGCTGGAACTGGCAATAAATCTAGAATAAAAATTCAGAATGCATAAAAAAGCGTTACTTGAGATTAAAATTGAATTCACCTCTGTATGCTGGCAATGTAAGTTTGAATTCACCTTCTCGCAAATCTTGTTTTTTCCCTTCACCCTTCAAGTGATATTGGTTGTAGATGTGTCCAGTTCATTGCTTACTAACCTTTGTTTCACGATTATTGTCATGCTTAGAAAAGAATGAATAAATTGTTCTCAAAGATGGATGCTTCATTTTTACACTTCTTGGAGATATGCAAGTACCAGAACATTCTCTTCGATTTCACTTTCGTCTACTTTTCGCATATATTTTCAATGAAGAATTCTGATATAAACGAATATTGTTTGAATAATTCTGATACAAAATTCGAAAATAACAGTTGACAGTTAATACAATTGACAGGCCAGACATGTCTCAAATTACTGAAGCTGTGTTTAATGAACTGCGTTTCGTAAGCAGAAAACCAAATACGAAGACTGTTATTCGGAAACTAGAAGTAATAAATTAGGAGTGCCTCAAGGTAGTGTCCTTTGGCAACTCTTATTCATATTATATATAAATTTTCTGATGATACCCTGATATATTTCAGCTATACAAATTTCGAAAGACTTATTCAAAACATCAATCAGGATTTAAATTCATTGCATGTGAAGTTTATGGCAAATAAGTTGAAGGTGTACGAGAATAAAACAAAATGTATGTTTGTTGGCAGTGAAATAGCTCACAAGAAGTTTCTTAGTATGAATCTGCAAATAAAATTGAATAACGTTTCGAATGTGTAGATGAAATAAAATACTTTGGCCTCATTATAGATAGACAATTGAAGTTCCACAAACACGTTCAATATATACATCGAAAAAAGTTGGTAAAAAGTTAGGAGTGTTCTATCGGATAAGTAAGCATCTTTCCATGGAAACGAAATCTACCCTCTATAATTCGATTCCAATTATTGTAGCTCCATATTTTATAAATCTAACATCAATCTAGATAGACTGCAGAAATTGCAGAATCACGCTATGAGAATAATTATCAATTGATCACATTTATTATATTATTATTATAATATTATCTTCATTAACTTTCTGTTTGTTATCTTCACAAAGTTCCTTTATGTTTTTTATATGTATGTATTATCTTCATGATAAATAAATTCTTTCTAAAAAATAAAAAGTCTACCAATAGAATATGACTATTAGTCCAGTCGGCAGGTAGTTTTAGCGATGAAAAATTCAGAAGTTAATGAAATTTTAGTATGTTGTTTGTACATGTTTAGTGATGCCAAATCCAAGTTTTCGACCTCGAGGAGGTTGTGGAAAATTTTTGGCGGCCAAAAAACCTCGAAATATTCGGACTTGTTTAAGTTTTTCACCTATAACTCGACAACGGTCAATCCTACGGGAAAAAACACAGTATACTAAATTAAAGAAGACAAAATTTCCTGTCGACTCACGAAATAAAAATTGGAATCGGAGCTGTAATAAAGTTTTCACGAGCGATCAAAATATGGTGATTATTTCCAATTTTGGTAAAAACTGCCGTCACCCCCATTTTCAAAGTGCCGTATCTTTACAAAATTACTTTTTTTTTCAACCTCCCTCCTTAGAGTTTGTAGAGTATCAATCAGAGAGTTCAAAATGCGCTAACATTTTGAAATCAGCTCAATTTCTGAAATTGTTGGGACTGTTTTTAAAAAATTAGCGTTTCTCGAAAATAGCTACCTATTGATTCTATGCTTTTTACTTGGGGTAAATGATCCCAATGACCCATGACCACCTTGTGATTCCGTCTCAATTTTATTGATACCTAGGAAAATAATAATGGTTGACGGAGAACAATGTCATACCCAATAGATAATAAATGTAATTATGTGAAAAAATATATTTACGAAGAATTCATTAGTAGGTATAGCATAAAAACATATACATATCTACACACTATATAATACATAATGTATCTGCATCAGTCTTCATATCGAGTCTTCGAAGGTTCTGTTCTGCGAGAAAAAAGGCAACAATGAAATATTTCATGTAAAAAATAAGAACGCTAATGAATAATAATGAATGGAGATACATACATTGATTGAGTCGAGACCCTTTTGGCTGAGGTTCGACGTCGTCGTCCCCAAGTTCGTGCTCCTCTTGGGCGATGAGATCTTCCAGGAGGTCGTCGTCCTCCTCTTCGTCGTCCTCATTGAGTTCTGGCACGCGCGAGTTCTCGCAGGCGTGGCCGGAGCAGTGCTTGCAAATAACTGAGCACCGCAGGCCTGCCTCCTTGCAACTACAGGCCGCGGTGCTGCAGCCTCTGGCACACTTGCAGGCAAGAATCTTCAGGAGAGACTCAGGGGCTGCATTCTTCGTAGTGGTGATAGGTACCACTCCTTGCTTGGTTAGGGACCACCCCCAATCTGCAGGGATCTTGTTGTTTCCTAACCAAGTTTGTACCTGCTGGTATGTACGGAAGGAATGATACCTACCAGCATCACTAGTAGGTGGAAGCCTGGCAAGTTGAAATTTGGCTTTTGACACCGACTTGGTGAATATTTTGTATCGCAGTCCATCAAGGTTTTCTCGCTCGGGGTCTCCTCCATACATTGTCACCAGAAATTTTTTGCCCGCTTCACAAATTTCTGATGCAGTGGCATCTGGTTTGGTGAAAATCAAAACGTTGGGCGTAAGGAAGGTATTCTTCGCGTACGTGCTGCAAACCTTCTTCTTTCCCAAACCAAAGGGTGCGGAAGTAGTGTCGCATCCACTTATGGCATGGAGAAAGAGAATTTCTTCTTTCTCAAACTGTATGATTTTGAAACAAATAAATCTATCTCTATCTATCTATCTATGTTTGAATGAATGCAAAGTTACGTAATCATAAGCCCCAAAAAATGCAGACAATAAACCTTAAAAAATACAACTATCTCAGGAGATATACATGAAGAAAACTAAAAGAATGTGACCCATTATTTAGTTATTAACAACTTTATTCAATGGACAGTAATTCAACATAATCATTGGTACTTCTAATGACCTACGTCATACAGAATGACAATATCAAATTGATTTTCTGACGTATATCTCCTAAAATAAGCGGTTTTTTCTTTATTAATTAACTGCATTTTGTTGGACTTCTGTTTACGCAATTTTGCCTCCCTTTGAACTTTGTTTTATCTCTGACGGTTTCCATATCCATATAACAGAATTAGTAACAGCTTGTGTAAGGATAATAAATTCTCAAGATTTATTTCTACCTAAATACAGTATGTTTCTCTAAAAAGTTATTCTTCATAAAAATTTTTGCATATTCTATAATCTGAAATACAATCATCAGATATAAAAATTATTCAGTCATATACGCGGTGTGTCAAAAAATGTGAATTGTACCCAAGAGTAAAGTACCTTTATATTTGGCTCACCGTGTATTAGACTGAAAAAAAATGATATCGGATGATTGTATTCCAGATTTTAGGACATACAGAACTTTTTAAGAGGAATAATTTTTTTTCTGAGATGAATAATAAAAAAGATGCAGCACTTTGAAAATGGGGTTATGGCAGGTTTTACCAAAATTCGAAATAATCACCATATTTCGATCGCTCGTGAAAACTTTACTACTTCTCCGATTTCAGTTTTTTTTCGTGAGTCAACGGGGAATTTTGTCTTCTTCAATTTAGTATACTATGTTTTTTCCCGTAGGATTGACCGTTGTCGAGTTATAGGTGAAAAACTGAAACAAGTCCGAAAATTTCGAGGTTTTTTGACCGCCAAAAATTTTCCACAACCTCCTCGAGGTCGAAAACTTGGATTTGACATCACTCAACATGTACAAATAACATACTTGAATTTCATCAACTTCTGAATTTTTCATCGTGACACCCCTTTTTCACGACCTGCCGACTGGGCTATATATAAAAATAAACAATATAAGATTTCTGATAAGACCACTGAATATCAACACAATCTAGGCATTCTAGATGATTAAGTTGCCCACAGAAATATTTTCCATCTTTCTACGCAACATAAAGCAAGATGTATCCGCTTCCCCCTATAGAATCCGAATTATGTGTTATCTTTCCCTTTTTTTGACGGGGCCGCTTGAAAGTATGTAAAAATTCATCGAAGATTACCCTGTCTTGATCATGATTAATGTTGTGAAAGACTTCTCTCGGGGTTTTTATTATGCTATCTGACTTCTCTATCGTTTATCACGGAACACAAATATTGTTACTGCTTTGAAAAGGAAGACCGCTGATGGGACAGAAGGCAAAAGGAATGGATTTCATGAGGCAGAAAATGCGGAAGCTGTTTTTTTTTAATAGCGGCTGTATACCATCACATATTCAACTCTGGGAATTTATATTCTTGTTGAATCAAGAAATTAAGATCAGAAAAAGGATTTGTATAGGACGTTCTGTCGCTTTCAATTTCAACAAAGGAGATTTGTGGTTGAAGGGTTGTTTTGAGTCACAAAACATTGTTATTGTTGCTTTACACTTTCACAATTTGATACCAGTCTCACATAGACTATAGATAGATAGATAGATAGATAGATAGTTTATTTGAATACCTATATCATATACATATGCATATTCATAGCAGGTCATTTGTGTCTCAGAATAAAATTTTGAAAACAATAAAATGAAAGTTTGAAAATAATAAAACATCACCATTACACAAGAAAAAACATACCAAAGGTTAGTACATAATGAATATTTGTAAACTAATTCTAATGAACAATCGGTAAGTATGTTCTTGAAGGAAAAATATAGCACCTGAAATATTTTCAACGTATTCATCGATAGAATAAAAACTATTATTTGACAGATACGATTTGATTGTTCGTTTGAACTCATTCATATTTGATATTTCAACTTGATGTGGCAGTGCATTATGAAGTTTGAAATCTAAAGAATTTTTTCGTGAAACAGAGAGCCTATATCTAGGGATTCTGATATTATCAGAATTCCTAGTGTTATGATGGTGGACATGTAGTGAGATTAGACGATATTTTATGGATTTCAAGAAGTGAATTGTAAATATATAAAGACGGAAGAGTCATAATTTTGAATTTGGTGAATAACGGTCTACAGGTATCTCTATATCCTACATTACCCAATTATTTTTTGAAGAATGAAATTGCAGCTGAAGAATTACCCCACAATATAATTGCGTAGCCCATATGAGACTGGAAAAGTGAGTATTATACTGTGCTTAGAGTCTCAAAATTTGGAACATGTCTTAGCTGACGTAAAAGAAACAATGCACTTGACAATTTATGCTTCAAATGTTCTATATGGGAATTCCAACTCAATCTCTGATCCAAAGTGACACCGAGTAATTTTACCTCTCGTTTCTCTTCACCATGCTGACGAGTACGGAAGAAGAGCCTCTGAGACTTGTCATTATTGAGTTTCAGATTGTGAGCTCTGAACCTTTCCTTCAATTTCTTTAGACCGATCTAATAAACTATGGTAGTCTGGACTCGAACATATAAATGACGTGTCGTCAGCAAAAAGGACACATTTGAAGGGGGTCATGAAACTGCTTAGCTCATTGACATAAATAATGAATAAAAGTGGCCCCAAGACAGAGCCTTGAGGCACACCATGATTCATTTCTTTAAAATCGGATGTTTCATTATTGAAATGAACAGTATATATGACAATCGGCTATACAATAATAATTTATGTTGTTGTGATGTATTTTTTATTTTATTTATGATGTTCATGTAAAATTTGTTAGGCAATAGGAATATTTCTGATATATATTTTTTTTTTGAGTTTTTTGTATATTTCATTGAAAAATTCTGGACCACTTTTAAAAATTTTTTTTCCACAACTCCCATTTAACGATCCAAAACAATTTGTGACAGTAATTCGTATTGAGAATTATCTGTCATTGAAAATTATCGGTCACTCTGTATATCGAACTATTGACAAATTGTTCTCATTGTCGTGATGTTGATGAACCTGGCAGCTTTTCCATCAACAACATTAAAACTGATCTCACTAATAGAATGTTTATCAGAAGGTGAGAAATACTTTGCAAGAAGTGGTCCCATTTACATATTTTGTATGCGTATTCTAAAAACTAACCCAGTATATAAGAAACGTTTCCATTTTCATTACGTGTTGCTTCTAATTGGCTGTCAATAAGTTGAACATCGATGGGATAATTGATTGAGTGAGATATCAGTTCAGTTAAGATCAAGGTTACGACTTGTATTTTGAGACTAGTTAATTATCAAAAAAATAGTTGTTGATCGTTTCCTCATGCCTATTTAGATCGTCTTTCAAAAATTTCGAGAATAATTGCACACGTTTTTCATGACTATATACTGGGTGGCCCAATTAGTTGAAGCAGGACTCGATATATGTAGAAGATTTTATTTGGAGAATGAAATTTCCAATGAATATTGGGCGTAATAAGTTTCATTGTCTAGATGAAGTTGAATTGAATTTGTTTTCTTCTTCAAGATACGCGAAACATATGAAGTGCTAAAAGAAACAAGTGGACCACTGAAATTTTCGACAATTTTCAAACTGTCATAACTTTTTGAAAAATGAATGGATTTTCAATCGGAATGCAGTGTTTGGAAGATCCGATCTTTCTGTTCAAGATTCCTTGTTCAAAACTCATCGAGAGTTTTTTTGTCATTATACACCAAGTGATCGAAAAAAGTATTACAAAAATGAAAAAATTCAAACGTTTCCGTATTCCAGGTTTTTGTTTTTATTTTTCTATTGAGCGTTTTTTCCGAACGTTCAAGCCAATATCTCGAAACGGTTTTGTAAATTTCCATATTCCTCAAACAAGATGTTGAAAATCGATGATTTTTCATTTTTCAAGTTTTTATCGCATCATTTCCGATTTTAAAATTATGCAAGCCACATTCAACGTATTTTGCCACTCTATACGATGGAACATATCCTAGAAAATGGATTCATATTGCGTTGAAATCATCGACAACTTCAACAGAAGAAGAATTATTTTTTTTTTAGAAATGTTCAGAATTTGGTGAAATTGTCTGTTCAGTTTGGTGCTGCTATAACCTTATGCTATGCTAAACACAAATCCTTCATTTGGATCGATTGCTCTGTTCAGTATGTCGAATTAATTTCGTGATTTTTCAGATAAGGCAATCCAAGGGGACGCAAGGAGATCCTTGTGGATTTTTCTTACCAATTCATACAATAACGATGCTACAATGGTTTTAAGATATTCCTGAGCTGACATGAAGCCATGAAACCTATTTATCACAAGATATTTCATCGCGTAATCGAAAATCAATCGAAAAAGTATTTTTTATTGTAGTATTAGAATAAGATGTGAAGTTGGGCAAAACAAAAGTGCATCAGTGCAAACATAATATTAATTATAAGCTATAAACAGTTCATATAGGTATGGTGTTACAGTTCAGCTTCAGCTTGAACCACCCTGTATCTGTTCCGATTAAATATCAGTAAATAGTGAATCAAAAGTTGAGATAGGGACATGTGAGCCGTTTTGACCGATAATTGATAGTTTCGACACAAAAAAATCTCGATATTGAACACCCTATATCTTTGTAATCATTTCCGATAGAAGTTTTTTTTTTATCGCTTGGAGCGCACGAAAGGGAATCCCTATAATGTTCAAAGAACATCGTGCGTTTCTAGGGAGGATAGGGACAGGAGGTAGGTATTGGAATTTGTTTTGAACTTTTGGAGATTATATGTTGTTGGGAATACTTCCACAGGCAATGCATTCCAGAGCCTAGCCGTTCTATGAATGAAGGAGTCTTGATAAAGTGCTGTTCGACATCTTTCGAGGTTGACAACGAAAGGATGTGCTGACTGGGCTTGTCTAGTTCGTCTGATTGGTATTGCTAGTGAAGGGATGATAGCAGAGATTTCCGAAGAACATTTCCCGTGGAAGTATCGATAGAAAAGTGAAAGGTCGCCGATCTTTCTACGGTGTTCCAATGATGTCAAAGAGTGAGTGAGTGAGTGTGGCGTCACCCACCAGACGAATGGCTCTTCTCTGGATGGAATCTAAGAGCATCAGCGTATGTTTTGGTGCTGAACCCCATATGTGGAAACAGTATTCTAGAACAGGCCGTATCTGCGCTTTGTAGATCATGAGAAGCTGTTGAGGTGTAAAGTAGCTTTTCGCACGGAACACGAATCCGAGTTTTTGTTAAGCAGCTTTTGCGATGGATCTGACATGATTATCCCATGAAAGCGCATGAAAGAGTGTTGCTGATGGAAATACCGAGCATAGATATGGTGGGCTTGGTGGGGATGGTGGAGCCAGACATTACAATATCGGGCATACTGAGTTCCGCCTTTCTAGAGAAAATGCAGGCTTGAGTTTTGGTGGCGTTGAATTCAACTAGGTTGTTTGTTTCCCATCAGGCTGTGATCTCAGCAAGATCTTCATTGACAGCATTGACCTGCCAGCGCCGTGAGTTCTTAGTTTCCTGGGAAGAACTGGGAATTCTGGAAGAGAACACAGTATGGAGGGTACTATCATCTGCAAAGCTGTGGATGGGACGTATGGATGAAATCTGCCGCTTCAAGTGGTTCTGTCAAACAGTATCTGAGCTTTTTCTGCGAAAAGTCAGTGTGGTTTGACTGGTTTGGCACCAACTTCCTAGCTTTATGACCTTGACATCACGAAGTTTCTGACAAAACGGCCAATGAGATGAGAATACGCTGTGAGTCAAAAAGCAAAAAGAAAGCATTTGAACGTGCCATCACACATCACACACTGCTCGTCAACAGTAGAAAATAAAGCCATTGTCAGACATCCAACCGTCACCCACTGTAGTCAACAGTTGTTATCTTCCTGTTCTGTTGTCTCAATCTATCTCGCAATCTATGCAATAATGTCTTCAGGACAGCAAACTACGACGGCGTATTAGCGCCACAATAACCTATTAATTTTTTTATCAGAATCTCAAAATTTTGAGGTTTTTTTCTCAAAATTTTGAGATTTTTTCTCAAAAGTTTGAGATTTTTTCTCAAAATTTTGAGATTTTTTCTCAAAATAATCCACATTATGGATGCGTGTATTCAGTTACAATACTGCATTGTCGATTATAGAGTTGAAAGTAGGTAGATATCAGAAGTGTGAAGTGCATGATATAGGTGCACTATATAAATTGAAACAACAAAGAAAACGAGAGCGGTCCTTGATCTGATTCTTCGTTTTCCTACTGGATTTGAAATGGACATCCATGAGATATCCATCGAAGGATTTGAAATGGATATCTTATGGGTATCCATGAGATAGTCACAACAATCAACAATTAGGTTCAATCCGCAAGATTGTTTTTCATAGTGTCAATTTCTCTTTTTTGTGTCCGAACATGGATTGAACCTTTTGGAAACTGATTCTTCGTTTTCCTACTGGATTTGAAATGGACATCCATGAGATATTCATTGAAGGATTTGAAATGGATATCCTTCAGTAGATATCTTATGGATATCCATAAGATATTCACAGCAGAAGCCGATGAAAGTGATGAATGTAATTGTCCAGAAACGTCAATTTTTATTGAGAAAAGAAAGAAGCTCATGATCATTCGTATAAAATTTCCTTCTATACAATCCCAAGGATTTCAATCGTCTTTGTAATGTTCTTCTGCTGATGTCGTTGTTATGTACTAACTGCAAACATTGTAATATTTCATGGTAATTCAAATCAAATAAGAAATATCTCTTTATTAGTTCATTAATTGGTATATATTAGTGTTCTCCATTTAACACATAAATAGGTCTGCTAGGTGAGGTGAGGAACTTTCGCAAAGCACAACCATTTTATAACTGAATGCAAACATACACAATGTTGTTATTATGTAGGTAACAAATTCGAGAAAAAATCTCAAAATTTTGAGAAAAAATCTCAAAATTTTGAGATTCTGATAAAAAAATTAATAGGTTATTGTGGCGCTAATACGCCGTCGTAGCAAACGAATATCATGGGTTTTAGAAATAGTATCCAAATGGTACCGAATTCTGTACAAAAGTACCGAAACGGCAGCACTGACCGAACAATCGTTCCTTCCTCCAGCTTCTTCATTCGCTGAATTTTTCGTGGCAAAGAAATCGAAAAGAAGGGAAAGCCGAAAATAAACGGTGATTGCGTCGTCCTTATGTGTGCGGGGGGGCCTTTTCACGAGCGGGGAGTGGGGGGGACTGGGGCATCTGTATCCCGGATATTGCAATCATCGCTGTTAATAGCGAGGAAGAGATCTCCGTAGCTAGGGGACAAATGGGTTTATCCGGCAACGATATCACTCGTATCCAATGCGACAATACTGTGTGGAGGTGTGTACAGGGTGAGTCGAATATCTGAAGATGGTCGATGATAGTGTTGCCTTCTAGACTTATACATTCTAGACTCTTGTCTTGTCTTGTCTAGAATATCAAGACAAGATCATCAATATGTCTTGTCTAGATTATCTAGACAAGACAAGACTTTTCATTTTCCATACAAGACTTTTATTCAAAACTCTTGATTATTTTCAAATCTATATTACAAATAATACAAAAAAAACTTACAAACGTTTAATATGTTTTAAATTTAAGTACGTTAAAGAAACAAATTAAATTTTAAACAGAAACATATTTTTTAATACTTTCATGAAGTTGACAGGTAGCCCATGAATTGATACATAGGAGTGACCTGGCTGAATCGGAATTAAGCCTATTCCTATGTTTACGAATGGTAAGCGAAGCTCTAGAAAATGAGCGTTCTGCTGGAACAGATGTGGCAGGAATACTCAGCAAATCGCGTGCCATTTTGGCTAATGTATAGGATAAGCAAACTGATGCTTGCGCCACCAAACAAGAATATCTTCTTCTCTTGGAGCACGTTAACTCGAGAGGTACTCATCAATTTCTTTTCTCCAGAAATTTGGGTTGTCTATAAAATTGTCTGTAGAAGAGGTAGAACTTTCAAATAAAAAATTGAAGTCAAGTGGACTGTTATCTGCTTCCTTGTGTCCGCACGTGCACGTCGTTTCGCTGGCGCGGCTATGATTTGTTTTGATTGGTTCCCAGAGAGCGGGAGTTTGCATGCACTTGACTGTTTCTACGCAATTTAAGCTAAGCGTCTCATCTAGAGTCTTGATTAATAATCTAGACTTTCGTTATCTAGACAAGACCGCACTTAGCTTATTTAATCAAGACTTACGCGTATACAACTCTTGTCTTGAAATTTCAAGACAAGACAAGAGTAGGTAAACTCTTGTCTTGTCTTGTCTAGATGGCAACACTAGTCGATGATATCGAGTCTCGAGAAACATGTGGCAACATTGGCAACAATGACATTTGTGTATGTGGGCACCCTGTTCCATCTTTTTGAACGTTCCAACGGGTGTGATGGGGGTATTTCAAACGATTACGCAGATATTCGCGTTCCCTATCAAACCAGCATCGTTGAATTCGTCATGATAATCCCTAAACGATTATGGAACACAATACAGGATGTCCCATTTAAAAATCAGAAGTTGGGGTCGTTTCCGGTGAAACTGGAAATGATAGAAGAAAAATTGTTTTATCAATTAATGAGCAATTTGGTATACTTGCTACCCACCAATTTTCAAAACCCTATGTAGAATAATTCAAAAGTTACAATCGTGGCCGTTATTGTGCACTTCTCTGTATGTATTTATCGCTTCCTGTTATCCAAGAAAATTTCAGCCAGTAATCAAACTTTTTTTTATGTTATGGTTCCCACGAGAAGGGATTTCCTGTAATGTTCAGAGAGCATCGTTAGAACCAAGGGAAATAAGGTTGGAATTGGTGTTCATCTTGAATATCTGGAGGTTTTATGCCTCGGGAACCATCTCCCTTGGCAATGTGTTCCGAGCCTCGCTGTTCGTTGAATGAACGAGTCTTTGGAAAGAGATGTTCTGCAGGTCTCCAAAGTGACCACGAAGGGGTGCGAAGCCTCAACTCGACGGATTAATCTCGCGGGGACTGCCAAGGGAGGTACAATTGTTGATATTTCAGAAGAGCATGATAATATCCATAAAATAGAGCCAGATCGCCAACTTTTCTACGGTGTTCCAGTGAAGTGAGTGAGTTTGTGAGCGAGGCATCACCCCTCTTTTGGACAGAATGCAACAGTTCAGGGTATGTTTGGGTGCTGCACTCCAAATATGGGAACAATATTCCAGGACAGGTCGGATCTGTGCCTTATAGATCATAAGCAGCTGACTGGAAGTGGAATAGCTCCTGGCCCGAAACAGAAAACCAAGTTTTTGGGATGCACTTTCAGCAATTGATCTCACGTGATTGATCGAAATGGATGTCTTAAAAGGTATGGTTACTCCTGACAAGCTTATGTTGGGCACAGTGAGATCGGCTTTTCTATATACAGTGTGTCCACCTTAAGGACTTACCACCCCTGTGAAATTGTTATTATCTGACCGATTTCAAAAAACTTTTTTTCGTTGGATATATAGGTATTTGAAATGTTCATCCAACAAGAGAGTGATTTTACTCATGGACTGTAATCGTGGCCAACTGCGACCAACTTCATTGTCCCATATTTGAGAAAGTACTATTAGGGTTTTTTTTTCACAAAATACAATGATGGATTCTGAATCACGATCACTTGAAAAACACCTTTATTGATTTTTATCATCATAAAACACAGGGTGTCCGAAAAAACGAATTATGTTCTTTTTTAATAGGTGATCAGAAAATGTAGTATTGTGGTAAGAATTTATGACACATTATTATTGAGGAGCACTTAGAACATATCTGTACCGATTTTCATCATTCAAAAATACGATGTGTATGAGAAAACAATTAAAAAGAAAAAGTAGGCAATATTTGTTCATCAACTCAAAAAAAATGTTAATTTGATTTTTCGAACACCCTATGTTTAATGATGATGGAAATCGGTACAGGTATGTTCCAAGTGGTCCTGATTCATCTTTTTATTTTGAGTGAAGAATTATCAGGATGAAAAATATTGCTTACCTATCCTTTTTGATTTTTTTCTCAGACACATTGTATATTCAAATGAAGAAAATTGGTACAGGTATATTTGAAATAATCCTCAATGATAATTTGTGATTATTTCTTTCTAGAAAAACCTCAGAACTACATTTGCTGATCACCTATTTGAAGAAAATGATGATTCGTTTTTTCGGACACCCTCTGTGTTTTATGATGATGAAAATCGGTACAGGTATATTTCAAGTGGTACTGATTCAGAATCCATCATCAAGTTTCGTGGAAAAAAATCCCTAATAGTACTTTCTGGAATATGGGTCATTGAAATTTGTCGCAGTTGGCCATGATAAAAGTCCAAGAATTAGATCACTCTCTCGTTGGATGGGCATTTCGAATACCTATCCAACGAAAAAAGGTTTTCTGAAATTTGTCGGATAATAACGATTTTACAGGGGTGGTCCTTAAGGTGGACACACAATTTTGCTCAAGAGATAGCGACAGAAGGTCTGCATTCTCTTATTTAGTAATTGAATTACGAGGATTTTTTCTAATTTTTATTCTGAATTTGAAATTCGAAAAATTTTGTGAATCTGAAAATTCACTAACGGTTTTAGCTGACTATACTCGAAAATTCTGTATTACGGATACAATTGACACCCTGTAAAATTGTCATTGTATAATAATAGTGAACCGTGAGCAAATAGAGGAGCTGTAAAAGCAAGAACTTCTCTCGACCGCAATTCCAATATTTACAGAAACATTCACATAATGCATCTAGCTGAAATACCACTATTTACTCGGTTCTGTCCGTATATTTTATTTCGACATTGGTATTCATGCAAGATAAATATTTGACTGCATATTTTGTTTCTTTTTTTCGAAACATCCAGCCTCAATATTCATGAAGTCTGACCAGAGTTCGTAGGTCGTCAAAAGGTTAGAATATGATTACATTAAAAAAAAATGTGATGATGTTTCCACCTACACTGATGAACGTAAAATAGAAATGACGAGAGAAAAGTTTTTTGATAAATTCGATTCTTGTAACCTCAAAAGTTGTAGCTGGTGAATTAATTACTTATCAAATGGGGTAATGGTCAAGTATGATGATTCCTCGACAAGGGCTTTCATTAAAAAAGAATGGGGAAGATTCTTATAATGAGGTTCTTATCTCACTGTGAAGTTTGTAAAAAATTAATATACAGGGTGTTTCAGTTTTTTGTAGCAGAACTTTAACAGCTTGAAGAAGACATTTTTTCAAGATGAAAATCTCATACAAACATAAAAAAGGTGGATATTGGTATCAATTTTACACCTCAAAACTCAAATTGGATCTGAAAATGTGTCGTTTCTTGACTAACCTAACCTAACCATGACTAAACCTCTGCCATAAGAGACAGAAGCAGTAAAATCAAATTGTTCATTTTGTTCACCTCGGCGATATAGTCTTTCCCTGTCATCTATCGAATTGATGCAGATGCGGCTCTCATATGTTAAAAGAACATTGGCCCACTGGTCATTTTCAATTAATGCTACAGCCCTCGCCACATCAGTAGGAGTCAAATCTCTCATGTTGAATTTTCATCAATCAAATTCATGAATTGTGAATCGCTTGACTTTGACAATAATTAATGACATTAACAAAGTAGCCAACGTTGATTAACAAAAATAGCATTTCACCAAAATAACATTGGATCAACTTTTATCACCCCTGCATATTCATGAGAGTATTCGTATATGTGTCTTTAAACAGTAAACCGATAGGTGAAACTGTGAACAATTCTCATCTTGAAGTAAAAATCCTCACAGAAACAAGTTGAAAAACGACACGTTCTCCCAGTTCGAGTTTCGAGGTGGTAAAATTAATACCAATATCCACCTCTTCTTTGAAACTCTATATTTTCTTGGATAATTGGGATATCAAGATGAATGAAAAACGGAAATATTCGGGATAGATTGGGCTATAATTTGGTGTTGGAAAATCGTTTCAATAATCAGTGGTTCACTCCACAGGATGTCTTAAAGAATACCGAAAAATCCGTACTTTCTTTACACCCCTGTATATGATATGAAAACGAATCGTTTGGAGGTGGTTATTTCTCAGATGTATTCGTGAAGAATGAAGCTACCATTCGTGAAAAACAAATTTGAATCGAGTGATCGGTTCGAGAGAAAATTGATGTCAAACTTAGTGTAAATTTTACCCGTTCCCCTAATTGTGCCAGTGTGTGTATATCATTACAGCAATAGGATACAAAAGGTTCTTCAATCCTACTTTGTCAAGTACTCGGTCAAGTATTATGAATAATTTCCATAAATCTCTCATTGGCTGAATGAAGTTGATTACTAATAAAGATAAATTATGATATTTTGCGATAGAATCTATAATTTTTCACTATCGTTATATTACAATATGTTATTCATAACTTGTCAGTCATTTTTTGCTGATGAATTCGTTCCTTAATAAAACGGATCTATTTTCTAGGAAAGTTGAAGATTATATCTTGCAACAGCGCCTAATACTTCGAGTCCGTCCACACCACTCAAAATACTGACAGGCACAACAAGAGGAAGGAGCCATGGGTGTCGGCTTCATTCTGTTTTGACCGATGACAGTAAAATAGGAAGGATAGTATCATTGAATGTAGTCGATAGTGATCCATTGATTCAATGACATTTTCGTTTAGGATCGAGCTCTATATTCGAGATATTTCAATGCATAAATATCAAAACCATAACCTGTCAGAATGAAGCCAACTACCCTCTTTATCCCTGCTCCGAGTGCAATTGTGGTTATGTAAGTTTTTGTTTACCAGTTTCACTTCTTCTTCTATTTTTTGCATTCGTTAGCTATTCGCTAGCTAGATTCTTCACCATCAGCTATTTTCAGACTAGATTCAGAATGTATGAAAATTAGAAATTGCTTTAATTTCAAAATGAAAACGAATTGGGCTTTATCGGTCGCCATTCTGTACAGTGTGTCCAGTTTTCGATGCTTTTGTGTGATATTTCAGTAATCTTTCGAGATAGAACCTTGCGGGTTTCGCGGTCGTGTGCCACTTTTTTGTGAAACTCAAGATGGTCTAATCAGATTTTGCATAACTGCATCCGTTCATGAGATACAGGGTGATTTTGAAAATTTATACTTTTTGGACCCCCTTTATATCTACGAAGTTTCTCAGCAAAAATGTCAAATTTAAATCTCATCCCATATGAAAGTTTACGCAGAATTCAGTGGCGTACTCAAAATTTTTTTTCGGGATATGGTTCTGGAGATACGACTCAAACTTATGATTTTTTAAATGGAACACCCTGTATTTCATAAGCTCATAAAATTCCTCATTTTTTTCTTTTCGAAATGATTTATAATGTATGTATATGAAATTTTCAAAATGCTCTGAAATCACTGAAAAATTGAATTTTAATAGTGGGCTATGGATTTTTCTTATAAAAAAGTTCCAATCGAAGGAATGTTCATTTTGATTTTTCCATAAAGAGGACAAAAACAATACCAACACTAATTAACTGAGAAAACACAAAAACTATGTACCTGATAGCAACAAATAAATAGTGATAAAAAGTTCATAATGTAGAATAAGCACCAGATTGAATATTTACAAATACAATTGAATTTCGGAATTATTCAATAAATTATTCACTGAATTGTTCTAATTGATGTCCATTCCCCATAACACACAATTGACACATTTTCTCAATACGTCTTGATACAGTAAGAGTCACAAATATCTTGAAGACCTTCGTGCAACAACAGTGCAGTGCAGTTTTCCAGGAATTACAAAGACATCCTTTAATGCTATATCGAAGACTGGAACCTTTGGCACGATAATACACTACACTGTTTTACCACTAACCAAACCGATTTTTTAACGCCTCGACACGTGTTTCGCTAACTATGTTAGCATCTTCAGGAGAAGATTGAAACTGTTTTAATCTTCTCCTGAAGATGCTAACATAGTTAGCGAAACACGTGTCGAGGCGTTAAAAAATCGGTTTGGTTAGTGGTAAAACAGTGTAGTGTATCCTTTAATGATTTTGAATGCATTAAGACGTATTGAGAAAGTGTGTGAGGGAAAGTGGACATCAATTTGAACAATTCATTGAATAAGTTACTGATTAATTACGAAATTCAATTGTCTTGGTGAATATTAAATCAGGTGCTTATTCTAGAATATGAACTTTTAATAACCATTCATTTGTTGCTATCAGGTACCTAATTTTTGTGTTATCTTAATAATTAACTAGTGTTGCGATTGTTTTTTTCACTTTCATGGGAGAATCAAATGGAATATTCCTTCAATTGGAACTTTTTTAAATGAAAAATCCATAGCCCACTATTAAAATTCAATGTTTTAGTGATTTTGGAGCATTTTTGAAAATTTTATACCTATTCATCATATTTCATTTTGATGGGGAAAAATAAGGAATTTAATGAGCTTATAAAATACAGGGTGTTCCATTTAAAAAATCATAAGTTTGAGTCGTATCTCCGAAACAATACCCAGAAAAAAAAATTGAGTGCGTCACTGAATTCTGCGCAAAATTCTGTATGGGATGAGATTCCAATTTGACATTTTCGCTGAGAAACTTCGTAGATATAGAGGGGGTCCAAAAAGTATAAATTTTCAAAATCGCCCTGTATCTCATAAACGCGAACAGTTATGCAAAATCAGATTAGGCCATCTTGAGTTTCACAGAAAAGTGGTACAGGACCGTGAAAACCGCAAGGTTCTATCTCGAGAGATAACTGAGATATCATGCAAAATCATCGAAAACTGGACACACTGTACAGCGAGCTGTACAGCGTGTGGACATAAAACTTGAGAGTTCCAAACTTATTTTATGAAACTGAAGGTATTGAGAAATGAAGTCAAGTTTTGATACATAAACTATAGGTTCAAGAATGAGCTAAGCGAGGAGCTAAGGTTACGAAATACCTCGCGAAAAACAAACTGGGGGTTCAAAAGAGAACAAAATTTACTAAATTTAACGTTGATCCTTCAATATCATTTTTCGTCGAGCCATGTCACTACTAATCTACCACCTTCTCGCTATCAACGTCGGCTTTGCCTAACTTTCGTAAACTCAACTCTTATTATCCCCGGTTTTGATATGGCTTCAGTCAGTTCTAACGGATTAACCAGGAAGTTTACTAGCGTCTATGGAGGAAGTTTAAATCAGGTAAATCGCTTGATAATTGGAGAATTCGGCATTGTGCTCGAAAATTCAACGCCACGGCTGGTACGCCAGAGATATGACGATTGAATGCGTCTCTGATTTTCGTTCATCAGATTATACAGGGTGAAATCAAATGACTTCATCTCGGGACATTTTTGGACTTTTTTCCATCTCGCAATAGGCATTGAAAAGGAATATTCTTAGATATATTTATGAACACAAAAAATGGATATATACAGGGCGAAATTCGACCGACAACGCTTGACCTCCTGATTTCAAAATAACTGAGATAGTGAGATATGGACATACGGTCTTCATCAAGTGTTCAGTTCTCGGAATAAAGGGCGTTGAAGTTAAGAAATAAAAATAGTTGTTCCGCAATATCTCAAGAAAAATTGAATATAATGCATTCAACTTCGGTATATGGCAGGGTTGGCATGAATTAATTCATATGAATTAAATCAGTGATTTAATTCGTGAATTAATTCCATTGACTTTTTTCGAAACAGTCATGAATTCATTCAAATTTTCAAAAATGAGACAAATTGCACTATTACCTTTGATTTTAACTAGTTTAAACTGAAAAATTCGATCGTATTTTGACAAGACTTTGTTACTTCAAGCATGACAGAGATTTTTACTAACAGATATATACAGTATCAAGTATCATCCATAAAGTCCATAACATATGAGAACAGGTTTATTATCACAGCATCGAATTTTTTTCTCTCGGCGATCCATTATGCATATCCGATAACTTGAAAATCGATTTTGACACATATCACGTGATCACTGGTATGGTGATGAATAAAAATAATACTATAAAGCGACGAAAAGTGGGGTTAGATAACAAAATATCCATAAACATTTCTTATTAAGTTGCTATTCCACATTCAGAGCAATTTTTGGAGAAGAACTCGGAGAAGAATTGGAAAAAGCTATATTTTTTCGAATATTCTTCAATTTTGTAACAATTCTCTTTTTTTCTGACAGTAGTGATGTTGATGATGTACAAGTTGAATAGAATTCAATTTCATGCTCACATATGGAGTTTCCAGCCATTATTTGAGAAAACTGAAGATATATAGCCATTTTTATTTTTTTTAAATAACTTCATCTTCCCATCTAACCCCACTTTTTGCCATCGTAATTTTTTGAATTTACCGCCATACCAGTGATCAAGTGACATGTGTGAAAATCGACTTTTAAGTAGTCAGACATGCATAATAGATCCCCGAGAAAAAATGTTTCGATATTCTACTAATAATAAACTTTTTCTCTATGTGTTACGAACTTCATGGATGATACTGGATCTATATATATCTATTATTTTGTATTCTATCATCACTTTTAATTTTGTTTTGAAGAAATGACATGTTATAACATTATGATGTTATTCTACAAGTTTTCTGAAGGGAATAGAAAAATTTTTTTTTCGTTACTATTTTTCAATTTCGCTTTGGGTAAATGGAATTTGTTTTTTTTTCAAATGAGTTACTTCAAAAAAGTCTGACTTAATTCAAAAAGTCGGACTTTGATGACAACCCTGGTTTCTGAGTCAGCTTCGTTATGAATAGGAATTTTAGAAAATAATCAAATCTGACTTGAATTAATAATGATATTGATGAGTAAACCCCTTAGATATTTTGAATCGATTGATTATCGAAAAAATTCGATTATTTTATATGTGTGTACTAGGAAAAAGCAAAAATTGATATAGAAGACAGAACACCCTGTATTTCAGATTATCACTCCGATTATCACTGATCATCAATCGAATACACTCAAATAATAAATGCCCCTCTTCAGAATTCTTCCTTTTACCATTATCTAATAATTGATGAGCAATTGCTTCTGAATAATCATGATTGATTTTACTCGTTCATAGATGCAGGACTGATAAGGGTTTTTTCTAATGGAACACGACTCGTAGGTACTCACAATAAACATGATCCATAAATTTCTTCCAACACAATAATTATACCATAACAGATAAAATCTTTTAATTTAATAAGAGAATGTATAGGAATACTTCGGTCATTCTAGTTTGAAGTGGATAACGTGGGAATGCGGATTGAAAATATTTCGAAATTCCCAGATGTACTTCATGTTTTTATTACACTCAGTGTTCCAAGTCTTCATGGATGGCTATCCTGTATCCAATTTGCTTCGTTTTCGAGATACAGGGTGTATAGTTTCAATAAAAAATAGTTTTTCTAATAACTCAAGATTCTGATTTTCCAATTTCAATTGAAACTGGGTTTCACGAGACTCTTCATTAAAAAGAAAAAACCAACGGCTCTGCTAGCTTTATGTCAACCTAGCAGAACCATAGCTGAAAATTCAATATTTTGAATGTACCATAATTTATAACTATTTTATTACTAACTTATAACTATAATCACGAATTTTTTACTCATCATTTCAAGGGTAAAAAAACCCAATAAACTTAGCAGAACCACTTCAATATTCTGGGTTTGCAATAGTACTATAATTTGTTACTAATTTAGTACTAATTTATTATCATATTCGCAAATTTATTACTCTTCATTAAACAGAAGAAACCAACGGCTCTGCTAGCTTTATGTCAACCTAGCAGAACCATAGCTGAAAATTTAATATTTTGAAAATTTTGAATATACCATAATTTATAACTATTTTATTACTAACTTATAACTATAATCACGAATTTTTTACTCATCATTTCAAGGAAAAAAACGACGATTTGTCTATCTCGATCTCAACCTAGCAAAACCAAAACTCAAATCACAAGT
This sequence comes from Phaedon cochleariae, assembly GCA_918026855.4. NCBI lineage: Eukaryota > Metazoa > Arthropoda > Insecta > Coleoptera > Chrysomelidae > Phaedon > Phaedon cochleariae. Next base: position 29,599,709 of record OU896723.1, read on the forward strand.
TTTTTGAAATTCTGTTGCATCATCGATAAGTTACTAATTTATTACTAATTTATTACCACATTCGCAAATTTCACATTTCCTTCAACAGGGAAAACCAACGGCTCTGCTAGTTCGCTGTCAACCTAGCAGTGCCATAGCTAAACAATTATTATTTTGAAAACATCAAATATACCATAATTCATTACTAATTTATTACTAACTTATAACTATAATCACGAATTTTTCACTAATCATTTCATGGAAAAAAAACGCCGATTCGTCTATCTCGATATCAACCTAGCAGAACCAAAACTCAAATCGTATGTTTGTTTTATAAATTCTATTGAATTAAAAAAATCGTCGTTTGTTTTTCCTTGAAATGATGAGTAAAAAATTCGTGATTATAGTTATAAGTAAGTAAAGAAATAGTAATAAATTATGGTACATTTGAAGTTTTCAAAATAATAATTGTTTAGCTATGGCTCTGCTAGGTTGACAGCAAGCTAGCAGAGCCGTTGGTTTTCCCTGTTGAATGAAGTGTTAGAAATTTGTGAATGTGGTAATAAATTAGTAATAAATTAGTAACTTATCGATGATACAACAGAATTTCAAAGAACATGTGATTTTGGTTTTGCTAGGTTGAGATCGAGATAGACAAATCGTCGTTTTTTTCCTTGATATGATGAGTAAAAAATTCGTGATTATAGTTATAAGTTAGTAATAAAATAGTTATAAATCATGGTATATTCAACATTTTCAAAATATCAAATTTTCAGCTATGGTTCTGCTAGGTTGACATAAAGCTAGCAGAGCCGTTGGTTTTTTCTGTTCAATGAAGAGTAATAAATTTGCGAATATGATAATAAATTGGTACTAAATTAGTAACAAATTATAGTACTATTGCAAACCCAGAATATTGAAGTGGTTCTGCTGAGTTTATTGGGGTGGAAAAAAACGACGATTTGTCTATCTCGATCTCAACCAAAACTCAAATCACATGTTTTTTGAAATTCTGTTGTATCATCGATAAGTTACTAATAAAATGGTAATAAATTATGGTATATTTGAAGTTTTCAAAATAATAATTGTTTAGCTATGGCTCTGCTAGGTTGACAGCAAGCTATAGCAGAGCCGTTGGTTTTCCCTGTTGTGTTAGAAATTTGCGAATGTGGTAATAAATTAGTAATAAATTAGTAACTTATGGATGATACAACAAAATTTCAAACAAACATGTGATTTGAGTTTTGGTTCTGCTAGGTTGAGATCGAGATAGTCAAATCGTCGTTTTTTTCCTTGAAATGATGAGTAAAAAATTCGTTATTATAGTTATAAGCTAGTAATAAAATAAGTAATAAATTATGGTATATTTGAAGTTTTCAAAATGATATTTGTTTAGCTATGGCTCTGCTAGGTTGACAGCAAGCTAGCAGAGCCGTTGGTTTTCCCTGTTGTGTTAGAAATTTGCGAATGTGGTAATAAATTAGTAATAAATTAGTAACTTATCGATGATACAACAGAATTTAAAAAAACATGTGATTTGAGTTTTGGTTCTGCTAGGTTGATATCGAGATAGACAAATCGTCGTTTTTTTCCTTGAAATGATGAGTAAAAAATTCGTGATTATAGTTATAAGTAAGTAATAAAATAGTTATAAATTATGGTATATTTGAAATTTTCAAAATATTAAATTTTCAGGTATGGTTCTGCTAGGTTGACATGAAGCTAGCAGAGCCGTTGGTTTTCTCTGTTTAATGAAGAGTAATAAATTTGCGAATATGATAATAAATTAGTACTAAATTAGGAACAAATTATAGTACTATTGCAAATCCGAAATATTGAAGTGGTTCTGCTAAGTTTAGTCAGTATCAAGAAGCTTCTTTTGGTGTAATAAGATTCGAAATAATGATTCCAGTGGCGTCGCAGTGGGTTACATTTTCTATATTTATGGTAAATAAGGTAGCTACGTCATAGCTTTTTTCAAGTTCGATATTTTTATCAGATTAAAACATTGAAAATACAACTTATATGTCCCATATTGAGTTTTTGAATATCAGGATTATGTATCAAATCACCCATTGAGATAACCCAATAAACTAAATTATGAGACTTTTTCACCAGCCAGACTAAACTTTGCCATGAAAGCTTATACAGGGTAATCATGAGAAACGACAATCGATGCTTCCATGTTCATATGAAATATTCGTCTTAGAACCACCCAAATAATCGCCCCTTGAAGTTTGGCCAGATACGAGGCCAGATACTCAACTTGTATATTATTTTTCAATACATAACGAATATAATTCTATATTCCGTGATATCTTTCCCCTGTGTCATACAATTTCTGGTGTATTCCATAACATGAGACATGAATCATCATACAATAAATTATTCATTCATTTATTTTATCTGTCATAAAAGCACTTGTTTGCTGTTAGATATCTTAACAATGAGTTTCTTATTTCATGGAAAAATTGGTAATTGAAATCTATTTTTCGATCATCCTGTGCCTGTGTGAGAAGTACTAGTTGCTAGCGCTCAGTTTGGTGATAGCTTTCGATATTTGACTTCCAACTGCGAATTGCCATCGAAATTTGAATGGACCAGAAAACGAGAACTCCAAGGATAACTCGATTAAATTGAAAACGTTTCATCACTCGTAAACAAACCCGACCTAACATGATTTTCCATCACAGGGTGATTCACCGAAATCGAAACATTTTGAGAAGCTTCAAGGAAAAATGTTTGCATAAAAAAAATTCATGAACAGGTCTGTCTTTATTCTAAAAGAGCAACATTCTATTGAATCTTATTTGCTCGCCTCCATTCTAACAAACAGAATTTGAATACTGTCTGTAGGTTGAGCTGGTAGGTTCATCAAGAAGGAGGAACATTCAAGTCACTAGATTTTTGGTATTCTCTAAGCTCGAAAATACTTGTAGTAGGTCAGGAATCAGATGCTCAAAATGTCCTATAATACTACCTAGGAGAAAAATTCAATAGATAGTCAGTGACACCTTGTTTGGAGATATAAAAATTGTGAATATATGTACAAGGTGTTCAGAACAACGTATCATAAATTCTACAGGGTGAAATGGAGTTCAAATTAGGCCGAATTTATGTTTTTGTTCGGGGACAACTTGTATTTTTTTTCATGTTCTGCTTTTCACGTGAAGGGATATCCTTTAATGTTCAGAGAGCATAGTGAGAACCAAGGGAAATAAGGTAGGAATTCGTGTTCTTCTTGAATTTCTCCCTCCCTTGGCAATGTGTTCCAGTCTTTGGAAAGAGATGTTCTGCAGGTCTCCAAAGTGACCACGAAGGGGTGCGAAGCCTCAACTCAACGTGTTAATATCGCGGAGACTGCCAAGGGAGGAACAATTGTTGATATTTCAGAAGAGCACTCGGAAGAGCATCGTCCATGAAATTATTTATATAATAGAGCCAGATCGCCAATTTTTCTACGGTGTTCCAGAGAAGTGAGTGAGTTTGTGAGCGAAGCATCACTCAGGAGACGAAATGCCCTTTTTTGGACAGAATCCAACAGTTTTAGGGTATGTTTGGGTGCTGCACTCCAAATATGGAAACAGTATTCCAGGACAGGTCGGAGCTGTGCCTTATAGATCATAAGCAGCTGACTGGAAGTAAAAAAGCTCCTGGGATGCACTTTTAGCAATTGATCTCACGTGATTTTTCCAAGAAAGGTTATTGCTGATAGTAATACCGAGCATCGAAATGGATGTCTTCGAAGGTATGATTACTCCTCACAAGCTTATGTTGGACACAGTGAGATCGGCTTTTCTAGAGAAAAGGCATGCTTGTGTTTTGTTTGCATTCAAATCTACCAAGTTATTGGATCCCCATTCGAGAATTGTTGCCAAGTCCATATCGAGGTCCATATTTATGTTGTCGACATTTCTCCCTCGCTCGTTTCTAAAAAAATATAAGATTTTTCTGATTTTTGTACATTTTGGGGACCGAATCTGATCCCGTTTTCAACATAAAAATCGGAAAAAAAAATGGAAAATGATTCTTGAAGGAATTCTTCACTAAGAAATGTCAAAATAGGGGATTGTGGAAATTATTTCTTCTCGTGAGAGGGTGCTGATACTGAAGAAAAACCAACTACTATATATTTGAATTACTGATCGATGTTGTGCCAGATTCAGTAATATATCCTTGCCTCTTTAAATTGTATTGGTCAGAGCGAAGAAGGGGAAAACACCTTATAACAGTCGTCGATATAATATAATGATGTTACGATGATGTTCCCTCGAACTGTTCTTTTTTTTCATGAACATTTTGTTCCCATCATGATATATTCAGCCAGTAACATTTTTGAAGCCTCACCTTGTATACCGACTCGGCTCAGGTTCATTTAACGTCCCGCGTGTTGCCATAACCTCCGTATCCACAGAATATCCAGACCTAAAGCAAATTCGTCAAGAGATATCTGAATTTCCAGAGATACTATGCAAATAGTATATATAGATCGATATAGATTCAAACGAATTCAGCGTTGGGTGAGGAAAACTCTGGAAAAACAATCGGAAACGTTCTGAATTATACGAAATTTTATCATTGATTTTTTGTGATATTTTGATTCTACTACTGGTTTTCAGGAACCCATACAGTATACAAAAATATTTTCAATACCCAGAAATTTTAGTAATGTCAAGTTAGCTTTTGAGTACTATTCTGTAATACAATGAAGGAGATTGATAACAAAATCTAACAATCAACAACAATGTAAACAAAAAAAGGACGATTTTTGTGGTTTCTCAAAAAAAAATTATTATACATGTTAACAACTGATGAATGCGAGGTTGAATGTATCTGATGGAAATACTTCTGTTAGAGAGTATAAGGAATAATAGACGACGATATTAGTCATTTAACCTCGCATTCAACCAACTAGTGTATTCATGAGGGCGATTAATGATTGAGATATTCTAACGTGCGAGCAAAACGAGCCCGTTGGATCGGAAACTTTTTCCGTCAACCTTGTATTAACGAGTAAGTTTAATGTTCATGAAACTGATCCTTAATCTCCCCTATCAATAATCAATTTGTCTGTTAATGCACTATTGCAGCATAGGCAACCAAACGTACACCACGTCCATTCACTGTTGATGCTAAAACTTACGTAATATTCATTCAAATCGACGATTTTCCGTTAACGGTTTAGCCTTTCCAAGTTTCTGAATCGATTTTAATCACCTCCATTAGAAATTAGCCTTAAATTAGACTAAAATTATAGCCGAAGAAGAAATTGAAAAATTCAAAGTGGTTCTGCTAGCTTAATGGAGGTATTTTAATCTCTGTTTTGTAACACAAGGAATTTGTTTTCTATGTTGATGAGTTCAACAAATGTTAAATGTTATTCTCGATGTTATTAATGTCAGTGTCAAGGCTACTGGGTAATTTTTAGTAGTTTCCGGATGGATGATCAATTCGCGAACCAAGTTTTCTTCATTGCAGGAGAAATGGAAAATATAGTCGGCAAAAAAAATTTTTAACCAACTGGAATATTAAAAGGCGATTATTTCACAAGTCTGTCAACCTCGTATTAGCGAGTTTAATTTTCATGAAATCGATCGTTAATTACTCCTATTAATTCAATTAATTAATTAATTAATTGAAAGCTATGCTCTAGGAAAATACACCACAGTTTTCCAAGCAGAGGTGTCCGCCATCCTGGTCGAAGCAGAGAGGCAAGAGGTGAAAAAGGGACCAGAGCAGAAGATCTACATCTGTTCGGATAGTCAGGCAGCTATCAAGTCTATCTGTCATCAGTGTCATCCCAGACCAAGCTCAGCATTGGTACAGGAATGTGGGAATGCCTTTGAGATATTAGCCGAATCGAAGAAAGTTGAACTAGCATAGGTCCCGAAATGAAACAGCAGACGAACTTGCTAGGGCTGGATCCCCGGAGCCGTTTCTGGGACCGGAGCCTGTACTAGGTATAGCAAGGAGCCAAACTACGTCAGCCCTTAATGAATGGGCAGACAAGGCACTAGGAGAATACTGGAGGAATATCACAGGTTGCAGGCAGGCCAAGGAATTCGTGGCTGGTCCGAGAAAATCAAGGAGGGACTGGCTGCTTGGCAGAGATCGCCAAGTACTCGGCCTCCTCATAGGAGTACTCACAGGACACAACAGGCTAGGCAGACACTTAATACTTATGGGAATAGAGGACAACCTCACTTGCCGCAGATGTGGGGAAGTCGAAGAAACGTCACTCAATTTTCTCGGAGAGTGCGAGGCGTACTGGAGGCTGAGATTTGAAATCTTTGGAGTCGACAAACTTCAACAGGAGGAGTTGATCATATTAGAGTGGACGGACATACTGGCCTTCATCAGAAGGTCAGGGCAGGAAGCGTAGATATGTGGAGAGCAGGGCTTAGCAAAAATCTACTATACTAGCCAACCTATGAAGTGGCTGTAGCTTGGAGGGACAAATGATGAAGAAAACGTTTCATTTGGATCCCAACAATACCTCCTTGAAATATTTACATCGAATTTTGAATCACCTTGTATTGATACAATCGACAATACCAAATCCCACAATACATGCATTTTATGCAATCTAAAACCGGAAGCCAGATGATGATGTGCATTACTGAAAGTTCAGTGGTCACAGAGTGCATGTGAGCATGTTAAGAGCCATATTGATTTGTGGTTTACCGGAAATTGATCATCAATTTTCTATTAAGCCGGTTTATGGGGCATGCAATCAGATAACAGTTGAAGCTCGACCGACGATATATTGTTGTCTGATGATGGCACATTGTACGTTTGATTGCTCCCTGAGAGATCACGCCTCAAAAGAAGAACCCAGTGATTGGATACCAAAGAAGCTAGCAAAGCCACTTTCGAATTTCAACATGAGACACATCTCATAATTTTAGGCTCATTTTAGGCTAATTTATTACCCCATTCCCGAATTTTTTGCTCTTCCCTATCATAGAAAAATCTGTGGCTTTGCTAGCTTCGGCCGAACTCAGCAAAGCCATTTTTGAAAAACAATATTTTTTGAATATCTGATATAGTGAGAATGCAGTGCTCATTTTAGGCTAATTTATTACCGAGTTTATTACCCTATTCCCAATTTTCGTGCTCCTCTCTATCATAGAAAAAACCTTTAGTTTTGCTAGGTTCTGCCGAACTCAGCAGAGCCATTTTTGAAAACATAGATTTATCACCGATTTGATATATTGAGATCAAATGGCTCATTTTCGGCTAATTAATTACCCTATTTTCGAATTTTTTGCTCAACGTTTCAAACAGAAAAAATACAAGACAATTTGTCGAAATACGCGTCATTTACTGTACATTATGTATTTCTATCAAAAGCATATTTTATGTCGATTTCATGAGGCAAAGTGTTAGTATTGATTGTAAGCTTAATAACTATCACATTTTGGAATTTTTTGCTACATATTTTTTAAAAGAAACCTGTCGCTTTGCTGGCTTATCTAGTATGCTGAGTTGACTTGAAGCATAGACTTGAAAAATCGTCATAAAATATGCTTTAGATAGAAAAACATAATGTACAGTAAATGATTCGTATTTCGACAAATTGTCTTGTATTTTTTCTGTTTGAAACGTTGAGCAAAAAATTCTAAAATAGGGTAATTAATTAGCCTAAAATTAGCCTTTCAATACCGATATATCAAATCGATGAAAAATCTATGTTTTCAAAAATGGTTCTGCTGAGTTCGGCCGAAGCTAGCAAAGCCACAGATTTTTCTTTGATAGAGAGGAGCAAGAAGATTGGGAATAGGGTAATAAATTAGCCTAAAATGAGCACTACATTCTCACTATATCAGATATTCAAAAAATATTGTTTTTCAAAAATGGCTTTGCTGAGTTCGGCCGAAGCTAGCAAAGCCACAGATTTTTCTATGATAGGGAGGAGCAAAAAATTCGGGAATGGGGTAATAAATTAGCCTAAAATGAGCCTAAAATTATGAGATGTGTCTCATGCTGAAATTCGAAAGTGGCTTTGCTAGCTTCATTGGTATTATATGACTATGTAGGTAACTCCTCAGGTAACTCATACAAAAATGGTTTATAGCAAGTCAGTATTAAAGCACAAATGTATTGAGATATTATATGAAGACAAACGAACTGAATCGAGAACTGAATGTTGAAATACACAATGAAAAGAAAACGAAGATAGTAATATTCTTTCTGCGATTTTCAACTGAGATTTTGAGAAATTATTATTGTGCATGGATTGCGTGAAAAGAAATATTTCAGAATGAGAAATAGATATGGTGTCCAGCCAAAAAGTTCTAAACCTCCTGAAATATTATTGCTAATGAATTTATCTGCTGCTATGTTACTACAAAAACTCAAATTACTCGAAAACATGGACACTCAGCTTATGTTTATCCATTTATTTCTCGTAAAAATAACCCATCATTGGAAGCATAAACATTCACATACAAGAGACCAAGTCAACAAGATCTCTGAAGATTGCTCGGTGTCATCAGAGTAATAAGCTGAAGTGGTGGAGTGGCATCAAGTTATTGTTTCCTTCCCCTCTAGACTTTCCTTTCGGGAATTTCGTGAAGACCCTCTCATCCTTTCGGCAGTATCATCCCGTGATCTGGGTTTCTTTTATTTTTTTACCCTTGAAAAGACGAACATTCTTTTCCAATTACATCTGTTAGACTGCAGCGCCAGGATACTAACGGGAACGCAGTGGCGGGTAAATTTTGTTAGTTGAATTTCAACTCCCCTCACATCTTCAATCACCCATGAGAATAAGGGCCACTATACAGGGTGGCCCACGGTCGATGGTACCTTAGACGTATACGGAAAACGCGAGGGAAAACGGTACATTGGATTATCCCGAGGATTATCCTGAAAATTTGGTTACTCTAATAAGCGTTTGTGATCTAACGATTCAAAATATTTTCAGCGATGCAGCGTTGCCACTTTTACCAAAAAGTAGCATCATCTTTGTTATTTCAAATGGAACACCCTGTATTTCATTGCGTTTTTAGATTCTTCTCGAAGAGCTGATTTCATCAATGTATCACACTTGGGGTCTAGCAGGAATTATTACAGGGATATAGGGTGTTCAAAATCGATATTTTTCGATTTCAGGAATTCTTTGTGTCGAAACTAGTCATTATCGATCAAAACGGCTTGCATGTCCCTATCTTAACTTTTGATTCACTATCTACTGACATTCAATTGGAACAGATACAGGGTGATCAAAATTCTGAATCTTGGACCATCCAGTATTTTTTTCAATTAAATGTCGGTAGATAGTTAATCAAAAGTTAATACAGGGACATGTGAGCTGTTTTGACCAATGATGAATAGTTTCGACACAAAAAAATCCTAAAGTTGAAAAATCTCGATTTTGAACACCCTATATCTCTGTAATAATTCCTGCTAGACCCCAAGTGTGATGCATTGATGAAATCAGCTCTTCGAGAAGAATCTAAAAACGCAATAAAATACAGGGTGTTCCATTTGAAATAACAAAGATGATGCTACTTTTTGGTAAAAGTGGCAACGCTGCATCGCTGAAAATATTTTGAATCGTTAGATCACAAACGCTTATTAGAGTAACCAAATTTTCAGGATAATCCAATGTACCGTTTTCCGTATACGTCTAAGGTACCATCGACCGTGGGCCACCCTGTATAAAAAACTTTAAGGCTTATCACTTATGACATATGGAACATGGAAATATCATTGGTTATAAAACCACTAGGTTTTTTTGTTCCTTTGATAGTTACTAAATATACATATTTTGTGTCAATTTAATGTCTATGAAAACTTTCAAATTGCTCTGCTGTAAAATTTGATTTTTGTGAGTTAATCGAGGAGTTAATACAGTTTGGCTCTCAGGTACAGACTGTTCGCGCACCGAAATTTAGGAAGTTTAGATTTAGTTTAAAATTCAACATTTAGATTTATGAATCAATTGCATCACTTATATTAAAACAAGTTTCTTCATATCTTCAAATATTCATTAAATTCAAGTAACGTCCAGAATAGGAAATCTCGGTCTCACCGCGAAGAGCGAAAAATAAGAACGAGAAAACCGTGAAAACAATGCGATTCGGTATTCGGTATTGGTACGATCGTGATCGCGCCGGACCGCAATTCTTTTAATAAAATAATTATTCTAAAAACGCCCAAAATACCTCAAAATAAGCGCGGTAAAACTGCATTCAGCATGCGATGGTTTTTTTTTCGAATTTGCCCATCGATTTGCCCTTCTTTTTCCATCATTGGACAATTTATATATATCACAATGCAAGACACATTTTGATTATGATTTACTTGTGATTTATCCATAGTGAAAAGAAGACAGAATATTATCCTATTAAAATAAAGGTGTGTGTAATGTCATTCAAAAGCAATCTGTTGACATTTGACATCTCGTATTTGGATTGACTATTAATTAAATGGCCGTCATCTGGTATGCTTGTTCACTAAATAAGAAAAACTCGCCATAAAAATCATATTTTCTGTTGAATTTTCTATGTAAAAATGTGTCATTGAAGTACATCATGAGTATATTATAAAGTGTCCAATGACAAAATATGAAGAGCCAGTTCCTGTAAATGCATCCAACACAAGGGGAAAAAAGTCGAAATTCCGAACTTTTGTTTTGAAATATCTCGATAAATAGTGGTTTGTTCACATTATCATTGTCAAATTCGTGTTTTTCAGACAAAAATACATAAGTACCAAAAAAATTTTCGAAAAAAAAAAAACCATCGCATGCTAAATGCAGTTTTACCATAAGCGCGAGTGATCCTTTTCAAGAGAAGTATACAGTCCACTTTCTACCCTATGAACGGGTAATGAAGGCCGGCCTGAAGCAGAGGACCTGGAAATCTACAGGAATATACCAGGTGAGAATTCGATTATCCCTTGACTGGACGGCTGACATTATACCTAGTTCAAACATAGACACAGACGTGCAAAGTTACGATATTCACCTGTTGGACAAACGCATTCCGGTACATCCCTCAACACCCTGGTCCTCTTCATATGCACCAGCGCCTCTCGTCTCAACCGCTCCACGAACCGCTCAGTCCCCTGGTCCGACCTCACCTCCAAGAAGGCCATCCTATCCTCCAACACACTCACTCTCGCCCTCAACTCCAATTCGCGCCACAAAGATCCAGTCACACTAACCGCGCACAGCACCCCCATCACCAGGTTGAGCCCCAACTTGCAGGACACTCTTTTCCTGGTCGACTTTTCCTGTCTCGGGCCCCCCGAGAGCCCCTCATCGGAGTCCATCCTTCAACTGGTCACCGCCATTACGTGTCGCTCGAGAGATTCTTCTGGCAAAGTTTACGCGGGTCTCAGTGCGCCATGGAGATGTCGCGTGGCTTTTACGTACTCAGGCGCGGGCGGTCATTGCCAGACCGATTGCGATGTTGCTGCATAGGCTGACGCACTCGGACTGACTGAACTGAACAGAAGAGCGAGCGAGTTCGCGGAATTGTGGGGGATGAAACGAGAGCAGGATCTAGAGATAGGACGCAACAAATGGAGCTGGTCCACTCGAGCGAGCCGTGCGGAACAAACGGTTTTTTGGTAAAACTACATTTTTCTACTACTGCTATGAAAAGTAGCGCATTTCTCATAGCTTACTTAGCTTCAAAACCATGTATTGCCCATACTAAACATCAAAAACAAAAAATCATCTGGTTTCGACGAAATCTCTTCCAAGGTTCTAAAGTCACTTTCAAATATAATAATACCTCTTTTGACCCGTATAATTAATCTGTCCTTGGAGATAGGTACTTTCCCAGATATATTCAAATTAGCTATCATTTTTCCTCTCCACAAAAAAGGGAATATTACTAATATTGAAAATTATCGTCAAATATCACTATTACCTGAGATTTCCAAAGTTCTTGAAAGATGTGTCTATAATATATTAACAGATTTCAATGATGAATACAATATCCTCACCATTAGCCAGCATGGATTCAGGAAAAATAAATCAGTAGAGACTGCAACAAATCAACTCATGAATTATGTCTACACAGAGCTTGATAAAGGCAACTATGTTGTATCGCTTTTGTTCGATTTGTCTAAGGCTTTCGACAGTCTGAATTCACAATTCATATTGAGAAAATTATATACCCTTGGTATTAGAGGTACTTTATTGGATTCGATCGAAACTTACTTAGAAAACCGCCATCTCATAGTGAAAATTGACAACGAATTATCAAATGAGTTTCCGGCTTCACTAGGAATTCCTCAGGGATCTGTCTTAGGGCCGTTATTGTTCTTACTATCTGTAAATGGCTCACCTACTTTCATCAGTGAAGGTATAATTACTATGTTTGCAGAAGATACAACGATAACGGTCGCGAGCAGGTCTATCGAGGAAATGCAAACAAAGATCTAGAAAATATGTAAGGAAATGGAAATTTGGTGTCACAAAAACTCTTTAATTCTCAACAAAGAGAAAACAGTATGTGTGAATTTTCACCTTCATAAAACGTTGCCCAATTCGATCAAAGAAAAGTTTATTTTCCCTTTTACAACACATGCTAAACTTTTAGGTACTTGGCTCGACTCTGATTTGAGCATTGATCATCATATCAATCATGTATGCGATAAACTTAATAAAGCTTTCTATGGAATTTTACAAATGAATTCTTATCTCAATGAAGAAACTCTAATTAACCTTTACTATGCATTTGCTTACTGTCATCTTACATACAATATAATATCTTGGGGAAGTGCTAATGATTTCAACAGAGTATTAATATCGCAAAAGAGAATAGTATGACTGATTTTCGATTTGGAATATCGTGCAAGTTGTCGAGAAATATCCAAAAAATATGGAATATTAACAGTACCATCTATTTACATCATGAAGTGTATCAATTTTACCAGAAAATACCTAATTAACTTCCAAAACAACAGTCTGATATCCATGATTACAACACAAGAACCAAAAGCCTCCGAGTACCTACTTACAAAACAAGTACCTTTCGAAAATCTCCCGTTTACAATTGCATCATCTTCTATAATGCTCTACCAGATGACATCAAATCAAAACCCACCTACAGTTCATTTAAGAATGGCGTGAAAACATTTTTCCAACAAAAGTCTTTTTATTCTGTGAAAGAATTTTTTAAGAATAGCCAAACAGCACGTGTTTAATTCATAATAGTTCCACACACTTCTTATAATTATATAGTTTTTATTTCAATGTAGTATTTGTGTATGAAACAATGTTTATCAAGGTGAATAAATTTTCATTTCATTTCATTACTGTGAGAAATATTTTTTCTCACGGCACTTTGCCAACACCACATACATTTCCATGGAGAATCAACAAAAATTGACCAAAACTTGGTTGCTGTTCAGCTCTGAATACTTGTCACAATTGACAGATGAAGTTATTTTAAATTCTTTAGGGTAGTTCTCATTAGGGCTTTTGATAGAAATCGCATTTTCCATCGAATATTGTTCCAACAATTCATAATAAATAATATGATGTATATACCGAGATGTGCCGACTTTGATAAATACACTGCCAGAGACAGAGATATAATGGAAGAAGCTGCGAAAGTTTTGTTTCCGGAAATTTCAAGAAAAAAGTATGAATTGGCATAATGGTTCTGAGGGTTACATCTACCCTTCCCAGGGGGTTGAACTAATAGGGCTAAAATTATGTAATTCAAGGGTCTCCCTTGAAAATGAAATCGACCTGTTTTTTCCATTTCATTTATCACTAGGAGGAAGAAATTGAGGGTGGTTAGTTTTCAAAATGTCATCTTGATTATCTATCAAAAAAATTGATATTTCTTTTCAATAACGAACCATCAAGGCCAATATTATACTTTTCTACTACTCTCGTTAAACTCACTTCCATAGCAAAACGTAGATAGGTATTATTTTTACTGCGGAAAAACGTTCAAAACCATCACCGACCCCAGCTTTCCCAAACTGTCTATCTCGGACTATTTCCAGTTTTACAACTGCGAAATCCTGAGGGAAACTGCGGAAAATTCAAAACGCATATCCGGTTCATTGTCATTCTTCAAATTGCTGCAACATTATACGCGGTCGGGAATCTCAAGAAATACGTGAAACTTATGACGAAGTATACAGGGTGTATCTATATAAATAACACCGAAAAAATTCAAGGGCGGATTCCTTGTGATATTCCAGCAAATAAAGTTCAAATGACCATGTGTCCTAACTTGCTCCATTTTGAGATACAGGATGTTGAAGTTGGAGGTATTAATTATTATTATTTCTAACCCCACTGTATAAGCGTTCATGGAACAAAAATTCAGTATGGTTAGAGACTGAAGAAGCCCAGGAATTTCGATATGATTGTAATTGGGGCTATTGAGTAATATCAATGGAAGTCTTGAGAACACTTACAATGAGAGGAGTCGAATCGATTTTTTTTTCTGTGACGAGAAAAAAGTTTGGCATTTTATTTATGGCAAAATCTGATATGATGGAAATATTCCTCAGACTGTATTATATTAATGTGCTGAATATTCGCACCTATTTCAAAAACACCTTGTATATCCTCTTCAAAAAAACTGACTTTCAGATTCACCTTGTATACTGGATATATACTGAGAATTTCTCTGTTTTTTGTTTCATTTTATGAACATATACAGGGTTGGGCAAAAGTATGGAACCAGGTGAATATCTCGGTAACCGTTCGTTGGATTTTTTTGAATATATGTACAGGGTGATTTAGGAACGTGGTGGATCTGAAAATGTTATCATCGATGTTGCCACTCTTTTTCAGTTCTTCCGCAATTATTATTAACTTCCTTATTTTTAATAAAACACCCTGTATTTTATTGAATTTTCATAATTCTCCCTGAAAAGCTGATTTCATCTATTCAACACACTTGGGGTCTAGCAAGAATGATTACTGAGATATAGGTTGTTCAAAATCGAGATTTTTCAACTTTAGGATTTTTTTATGAGGAAACTATTCATTATCGGTCAAAACGGCTTCCATGTCCCTATCTCAACTTCTGATTCACTATCTATTGGTATTTAATGGGAACAGATACAAGGTGATCAGATTCCTGAATCTTGAACCACCCTTCATTTATTTCAATTAAATGTCGGTATAGATAGTGAATCAAAAGCCGTTTTGACCAATAATGAATAGTTTCTACACAAAAAAATTCTAAAGTTGAAAAATCTGGATTTTGAACAACCTATATCTCAATTATCATTCTTGCTAGACCCCAAATGTGATGGACCGATGAAATCAGCTTCTTAGGAGGAATCTGAAAATTTAATAAAATACAGGGTGTTCTATTTGAAATGAGGAAGAAGATAATAATTCCGGACATCGACGATAACATTTTCAAATCCACCACGTTTTGAAATCACTCTGTACATATATTCAGAAAAATCTAACAAACGGTTACCGAGATATTCATCTGGTTCCATACTTTTGCACAACCCTGTATATCGAATTTCTTTTCGCCCCCTGTAGAACTATTTTTCCATATCACCCTTAGTCATTGATTTTATTGTTCAGGAATCGGTTAGAAGAGTGACGTAACTGATTAGTAATCAGTATGATGAATCAATTAGCCACCTGTCATTCGTCAGTCGTATATAAGATTTCATCGCGATCGGTCGATTCAATTGGTTTAAAAAACTCTGTATTATTTTACAAGTGCCGAATCTTAATCCTTCATATCGCATTATTTGTGTGTGCGAGAGAAAGGTGTGTCTGTGTAAAAGTGTATGTTTTTTGTGGCTGAAAAGGCGATGAAAGTTGATATATTTCAAAATGGTGAGTGTTTTTTTTAATTTTAATATTGGGCTATTTATCACGTGATGGGTATTTTGCTATGGTTCAAATATAAAGTGTGTCCTAGCTGAAACTTGTCACCCCTGATTTCCGATTTCGTTAAAAAACTTGGAAATTGCTCGAACAGGTCGATTTCAATTTAGACGGGGACACACATTTTTCTGCAAATATCATATTCCGAAGTTGAAACCTTCAAACGTAACGGGCATCAACTTTCTATTTTGAAATGGAACACCCTGTATTTCATTGCATTTTAAGATTTTCCTGGAGAGCTGCTTTCATCAATGTATCACACTTGGTGTCTAACGGGAATGTTAACAGATATATAGGGTGTTCAAAATCGAGATTTTTCAACTTTAGGATTTTTTTGTGTCGAAACTATTCATTATCGGTCAAAACCGCTCTTATGTTCCTTTCTTAACTTTCGATTTACTAACTACTGACATTTAATTGGAACAGATACAGGGTGATCAGAATTCTGAATCTTGAACCACCTGGTATTTGTACCAATTAAATGTCAATAGATAGTAAATCAAAAGCTAAGATAGGGACATGAGAGCCGTTTTGATCAATGATAGAATAGAATAGAATAGAATAGAGTATTTGACCAAGTTACAATTCTTATGTTTTTGGCAAGTCACTGGAAGTACAAAATGTTTTTCAGAAACAATTACAGAATAAAATAAAATATACACCTAAGCTATCACAAACATACATAATATAACATTCTCACGAATCTAACAAATCTAAAATATAAATTTTGCTTTTTTCGAAATGTAATCAACACAAATTATCGAGAAGTGGGGGTTTTTTCAGATATTCATCAATAGAGTAAAAACAATGGGGCGGCATGTGTCTTTTCAGTTTCAATTTGAAGCAGTTATAATTGAGAATCTTGAACTCTTGAGGCAGGAAATTATAGATTCCGATATTCAATGAATTCATTCGGGATTTGTTGAGCCAATAATGAATAGTTTCGACACGAAAAGATCCTGAATTTTAAAAAATCTCGATTTTGAACACCCTATATCTCTGTAATCATTCCCGCTGGACACCAAGTGTGATGCATTGATGAAAGCAGCTCTTCAGGGAGAATCTAAAAATACAATGAAATACAGGGTGTTCCATTTGAAAATCGAAAGTTGACGCCCGTTATGCTTCAAGGTTTCAACTTTGGGATATGATAATTGCAGAAAAATCTGTCTCTCGACAAATTGAAATCGACCTGTCCGAGCGATCTTCAATTTTTTTAACGACATCGGAGATTACGGAGGTGACAAGTTTCAGCTGGGACACACTGTATGTGCTTTCGTGAGGAAGGTACTGAATACTTCATTTCAATACCACATGTATAAGGAAAAATCAAATATACAAGGTGATCCACGTTTAAGTTATGATGTCCATGACATTCGTTTCAGATGGAACACCCTATATGTATATTTTTCAATTCTCGAAATCTTCATGAACAGTTGAATTGAGAAATATATAACACCTAGGGTTTGTATTCAGTGCCTCTGTTGAATTAATGGCTCTCGTAAAGCACAAAACATCAATGTTTTGAATAAGAAAAAATATGCATATTCTTGTATTTGAAAAACATTACTTTGCATAATTCCTGGCAACGGGGACCTCACTATATGAGACCATCCTGTATTATGTGGTTCATTATATTCTAAAACTGACTCTGTGCATTCTTTATTGTATGTATAGTTTTTTGTGAAACGAATAATGCTGCAAAAAGAATATCCACAGTCCCTCATCTTTTTGAAATACAGGGCGAAGTTGAAAATTTTCACTTTTTGAGCACCTCCTATATCTTGGTCACTTTTTAACTCATCCGCAGGATGAGAACAGGGCCTTGTATAACTTATTTCTACGTATAATACGTACTCCTTTCATTTCTGTTATAGCTAATTTTCAGAAAATGGAGCTAAAAAAGTGTTTCGAAAAAAAATCAACTATTATATATTTTTGATGATGAGCTATACGAAAACTAAATCGAACTGCCATTTTAATAAAAATTGGCTTCATTTCCTAATAATGACCAATTACATAAATAAAATGAGTACGCCAAAAGTGAGAATTTTCAACTTCACCCTGTATCTCAAAAACATGAAGGATTATGAAAATCATATTTGCGGCATCATTCGTTTCACAAAAAATTGAGGCAGTAATGTGAAAACCGCAACATTTAATCAATCTCCAAAGATAACTGAGATATGTCGCAAAAGCATCGAATACTGGACACACTGTACACATATTTAGTGTCACCCCCTGTAAAACAATTTTTCCATATCAACTTTAGTCATAGATAAGGTTTTATTGTTCAGGTATCGGTTATAAAAGTGACGTAACTAATTAGTCATCAGGATGATGAATCAAGCCGGTCATTGGTCAGATTTCAGTCGTATACTAGATTTCATCGTGTACGGTCGATTGAATTGGCTTAGAAAAATATTCGGTATTATTTTACAAGTGCCGAATCGAAATGGTTCATATTGCATTATTTGTGTGTGAGAGAGTGTAATAAGTGTATAAGTGTAAAAGTGTACATTGTGCTACATTGTGGAACATTGAATTTTTGTGACTGAAATGGTGATGAAAGTTGATCTATTTCAAAATGGTGAGTGTTTTTTTATTTATTTTAGTATGGATATATTTATCACGTGATGGGTATTAATTTTTTTATAATTCGATTATATGAGTTTTCGTATACTATCTATTTCTGAGAGATTTCCTGAGACAAGTCGAATTTCATTTTGAGTTTGCCACATTTATGAGGAAAAATCAAACATAAAACATACAGGGTGATCCACGTTCGAGTAATGGTAATTTTTGGAATTTCCATAAAGAGCTGAATTGAAAAACATACTATACATAGCTTTTGTATACAGTGCGTCCGTTAAATCAAGTACCTACTCTCGTATAATAGTGTATAAATTCGTTGAAAATCAAGGGAATCATTTTTTGGAAACAACACTGGAAACAATTCTTCATTATTCATTCTTTGAAATTCGATTAATATTATACAGAATGATTCTTGCATGAGGAACTACGTCATCGGTAATTTTTTATTGGCAACCACATTTCACGAAAGCACTGAACAACGGACGCACTGTATATAAACCCTGTGTGATATATTCTTGAATCCAGCTTCTCATAGAGATTTCAAAAATTGAATAATATATACAGGATGTATTTAAATAACATCGAAAAATTCCAAAGGGGTGATTCCTTGTGATATTTAAGGAATGAATATGTGTCCTAACTTGCGTTCGTTTTCGAGATACAGGGTATTAATATTTCCATGAAACATTTATTTTCTATTCATTTCTCAATTGTATCTTCATCGATTTCAATGAAACGTTGTGGTTTTGTTAATAGTAATATGGATCTTCTTCTATTGCAATTAGATTCGGAATAATATTTCCAGTGGCATCACAGTGAGTGAATTTATCGATATTCATGGTGAATGTCATTGTACTGGTGTACTGGTGTACTGGTGTACCGGTTTTTCTGAGTTTCATATTTTTATTCGATTGAACTATTGAAATAACAACTTTTTTATCCTCTGTGTGATTATTGTATTTAGCTTAGTTTTTGAGGAAACAAAAAATTTCGATTTGACTCCAATTTGGAATCTTGGGGCTTCCCTCGGGGCTTCCTCAGTCTCTATCCATACTGAATTTTGGCACCATGAAAGCTTATACGGGGAGGTTGTAAATAAAAACAAATAATACTTCCAACTACAACATCCTGTATGTCAAGAACGGAGCAAGTTAGGACACATGTTTATATGAACTTCATTTGCTAGAATGTCACAAAGAAACACCCCTTGAATTTTTAGGTGTTATTTAGATACACCCTATATATCCTGTTAAAGAAACCTCACTTTCAGATTCACCTTGTATACTCGATTTATACTAAAAATAATTTCTCTGTTTTTTTTTATTGTATGAACACATTAAATTTATTTTCACCCCCTGTAGAACTATTTTCCCGTATCAAATTCAGTCATAGATAAAATTTTATTGTTCAGGAATCGGTTAGAAGAGTGACGTAACTAATTAGTAATCAGGATGATGAATCAGTAAGCCACCTGTCATTCGTCAGTCGTATATTAGATTTCATCGCGGACGGACGATTCAATTGGTTTAAAAAAAACTGTTTTATTTCACAGTGCCGAATCGAAATGCTTCATACTGCATTATTTGTGTGTGTGAGAAAGGTGTGTCTGTGTTAAAGTGTATGTTTTTTGTGGCTGAAATGGCGATGCAAGTTGATCTATTTCAAAATGGTGAGTGTTCTTTTTATTTGAATATGGAGATATTTATCACGTGATGGGTATCTTGCAATTGTTCAATTATATGTGCATCCGTGAAGAAGGTACTGAATACTTGATTTTTATGCCACATGTATAAGAAAAAGTCAAATATACAAGGTGATCCACGTTTAAGTTATGATGTCAACGATATTCGTTTCAGATGGAACACCCTATATTACATTTTTCAATTCTTGAAATCTTCATGAACAGTTGAATTTGAAAATTTATCAGACGTAGGGTTTGTATACAGTGCCTCTGTTAAATTAATGGCTCTCGTAAAGCGCATACAGGGTTGTTCAAGATTCAGAATTCTGATCACTCTGTTTCTGTTCCGATTGAATATCAGTAAATAGTGAATCAAAAGTTGAGATAGGGATATGTGAGCCGTTCTGGCCGATAATAAATAGTTTCCACACAAACAAATCCTAAAGTTGAAAAATCTCGATTTTGAACACCCTATATCTCTGTAAGCATTTCCGATATACCCCAAGTGTGATGCATCAATAAAATCAACTCTTCAGCGAGCATCTAAAAATGCAGTAAAATACAGGGTATTCTATTTGAAATAACAAAGTTGTTGCTACTTTTTGATAGAAGCGGCATGCATATTTTCATGGATTTTTCCCGACTAATTCTCGATATAGAGATAGTGTAAGCTCGTTGTGACATACCCTGTATATCTCGCCAAAATAAGTTGTTTGGCCTGATGCTTCATTTCCCTCCTAAAGTTTTTTGGTTCACTTGAAAAAGATAATTAATAGGTTTGGAAATGTTGAAATAGGTTTTCGATTGGTGTTTCTGATGAAATCGAGGATGAAATAGTGCAACTGTTGGGTATCTGATGCTAGGCTTAGAACGGATTTTCTTCTTTTTTTTTTCGAGAAAATGTGTTTACATTTTTCATGTTTCATAGTTGAAGTCTTCTTCAAACCATTAAATACCCTCGTTATCTTGAAAATATTATAAGAGCAATTTTTTGCCAAACAACTTATTTTGGTGAGATATATACAAGGTGTATCTGATAATTCGAGGGGTGATTCCTAGTGATATTTTAGGAAATGAAGTTCACATAAACATGTGTCCTAACGTGCTTCGTGTTCGAGATACAGGGTATTAATATTTCCATGAAAAATCTTTTTTCTATTAATTTCTCAATTGCCTTTTCATCAATTTCAATAAAACGTTGTGATTTTGTTGATAGTAATATGGAACTTCTTCTAGTGCAATTATATTCGAAATTATATTTTCAGTGGCGTCACAGTGGGTATATTTATGAATATTCAACTCGATTTGACTCAGAATTTTAATGTAGGTGTTTTCAAGACTTCCATTGAGATTACTCAATAACCCCAATTAGATTTCTTCTGAAATTCTGGGCCTTCCTCAGTCCCCATCCATACTGAATTTTGGCACCAGGAAAGCTCATACAGGAGGGTTATAAATAAAAACAATTAATACTTCCTACTTCAACATCCTGTATCTCAAAAACGGAGCAAATTAGGACACATGTTCACATTAACTTTATTTGCTAGAATGTCACAAAGAAACACCCCTTGAATTTTTCCAGTGTCATTTAGATACACCCTATAATATGGTGTTTTATTTTGAAAATTTGTCTCGGACGTGAATGTGGCAAATTGGAAACAAAAATCGACATTTTTCAGAAGATTCTTAGAAATAGGATAATTTGGCTAGAAAAGAATTGATCCACTACTTCAGGTGAGCACTCAATTTAATGGACGCACTGTATACAACCCATATATGTCATGTATTTTTGGATTTAGCTATCCATGCAGATTTTTAAAAAAATATGAAAATATATACAGGGTGTCCCATTTGAAAACGAAACAGCGGCTCCGTAGGTCGACAGAACCGGATTATAAAAGTACGCTGAAACACGTCAACTACATTTTCGAGGGGGACATTGTTTTATTAGGACAGCTGATATGTTCATAAATTCCAACTTTAGCTCCTAGACACTAAAAGTGTTGCCTAGCAACATACATACAGGATACCCTGTATTTCATTGCATTTTCAGATTCCCCCTGAACAGCTGATTTTATCAATATATCACAGTTGGGGTTCAGCAGAGATATAGGGTGTTCAAAATCGAGATATTTCAACTTCGAGATTGTTTTGTGTCAAAGCGATTTTCATATCCTTATATTAACTTTTGATTCACTTTCTACTGCCATTGTATTGGAACATATACAGAGTGATCAGAATTTTCAATCTGTATTTGTTCCAATTGAATGTCAGTAGATTGTAAATCAAGAGTTAATATAGGGACATGTAAGCTGTTTTGACTAATAATGAATAGTTTCGACATAAAACAATCCTGAAGTTGAAAAATCTTCTATTTCTTTGTAATTATTCCTGCTAGACCCCAAATGTGATGAACTGCTGAATTCTTTGAGAAGAATCTAATAATGCAATAAAATACAGGGTATTCCATTTGAAATAACATGGTTGTTGCTACTTTTCGAATGTGCTCTCACGAGTGTGAAAATTTGTGGCACGAGCCTGAAGGGCGAGTGATGCAAACACACGAGTGAGTTAAATACTTTGAACGAGCGAACGTCTTTTTAAAAAAGATTTATTTGTTTTACAAAATACAGATCGACTGTCTCTGACAAGAGTTACAATAAGAATGAATAAAAGGTGAGAACTAGATTCGCTCTCAGAGGCTCGAATTGAGAGCTTTCCTGGAATACAGCTTGATCAGCGAAGCTACATCAGCGTTTTCTATGGGAACGGCAAATCCATGGGAACGATCGCTACATAACTCCTCCCTCCTTAAGACGAAAAAATAAGGGAGTTATTTTTTCGGGTTGGAATCACATCTGCTTCTTGACCATCTTCTTCTTCCTTTTCTTCTTTTGAGCGGCGTCGAAGGGTTTTGTAGAATTTCTTCTTCAGTTTGAATGCCATCACTAGGATCGATATTGAAAAAATCAATCCAAGGAGAACGCCAAAAACTATGGTGCTTGTACTCGAAGTTTCGGATTCCTTGATTGGCATCAATCGTTCCATCATATTGTTGATTTTGTAAATTTCTTCTAAGTTCAGCTTTGTGAAATTTGGTGTTATGTACAATTTTGGTGTTTTCACGTTCTCGGTATTATATTTGGGTAAAATAAGTGGTTTGCCTTGATAAATTCTTATGTCGTTGAGAAATGTCCGGTGGTTCACATGAAGTTCGCAAGTTTTCGGTATTTTGATGATAGTTGGATGATTTATCTCAATGTAACGGTCAGTTTTACATTTCGAGAATATTCTTTCCTCTTGGACTGGAATGATCAATACTTCTTCTTGGGTGATTTGTTCTACGATTGACTCTGCTAGGTTTATTTGGAGTGGTTGACAATTGGCCGTGAGGTTTCCTTCGATCAGCTGGATAGTACAATGGTCCTCTGGGTAGTAGTCCTCAATACAGTAATGTGTTTTTTCCATCAACGGGCATGGAACTGATTCGAACTGAGTTTTTGAAACTGTTCGTGCCAAATAGGGGTATTTGGGGATAAAAATGTGGTGATTTTGTATAATGGGATATAGATGATAGAATAAGAAGACTTCGTTTCTGATAATTGGAACATGAATTGCAAAAATTAATTTGGTTTTCGAAAACATTACTTGAGTTCCAAATAATTGATAATAAGTTAATAAATTTTCAAATTTTGGTATTTCTGATTGTTTGTAGAATGTTCTCAAATATGTCAACATTTCCTCAAGCTCTGAACTAGATACTATAGAATTATGTAAGGTATTCAGCTTAGCAAAGGTGATAGCATCCTCTAGGTTGTCGATGAATGTTATGATATTTTGGCAATCCAAAATTATTTGTGATAGTATACTTTGAAAACTGATATAATTCATTAAATTACCAATAGTTTTTTGAACTGCTTCCTGAAATATTTTCAATCCTTCTTCAAGTTTTTCCTGATTTGAATTGAGTGTTCGAATAGTTTTGTTATAATGATTAATGAGTTGCTTTGATAAGGAAATTTGCATATTGACTTCATGAATTATATTGTCTTGGTTTCGTTCTAAGGTCGCAATACTTTGGTCGTACCGTTCACCATCTTCGGCATCGAGGGTGCCAAAGAGCCATTTATCGATTTTGCCTATTCCATCTATCATTCCTCTCTTCAAACGTATGTGGGGTTGAAGATTTTCTAGTTTCATTCTGGTTGTACCTACAAGATATTCGGCTCTCGTCAGCATGTTTGCCGACAACCCATGATAGGATATGGGGTTAGAAATGTTGTCTTTGTTGAAATTATTTTTAATTGATATGAAGTATTGGTTTAATTTATTTAATTGATTGATTATTGGACTTAGATCGAGATAGTGTAAAAATGTATGTTTGCTATATATGATTTTTGCTTCCCCTAATTGTATAGGTAGGATGGGATTGGTCACGGTGGTTATTTGGATATCTTCGTTGTTACAATGTATTCGGAGTACGTGAAGTAGAAGGTATAGGGTTGGTAACTTCATGATCGTTTTTTCCCTGTAACAAATTTCCTGAATTAGTCTTTGGTTTCCTAGCAATGTTTTTATGGTAGGTCCCTTTGTCAGTTACTAGTTTGATTCCTGTATCTTTAAGAACTTTTGTTTTTTTGAATTTTGGCTTGTCTTTAGGTCGGGCTTTTGTTCGAATGTACGCCACTGTCTGTTTTGTGAAGTCCGGCGGGTCATTTCGGTTTTCGTTTATCTTTGTTATAGTTTTTTCTTTAGTTTGTTGGTTCGTCTGTTGTATTGACTGATAGAGTTTTTCAGTATTATTTTTATGATTTTGAACATAGTCGGAGACGATAATGTGGTCATTCAGGTCGAATGGATTCGTGCTATTGATATGGCCCTTAACTACTTCGAAAGGGGTATATTTAGTGACACTATGGATTGCGTTATTATAACCAAGAACCGCACGTTTCATCAGCTGTTCGGGTGTGTAATGAGTTCCTTCGTCTTTCAAACACCTATAATGTTCGATTAACGTGGAATGAAACCTTTCGACTGGAGAGTTCGAATTACTGTTTTTTGGTGTCGTGTAATGGAGTTCGATTTTATATATTTTGCAAAAATTTTCTAAATCTTGATTTTTGAACTCTGTGCCTGAATCAGTGGTTATTTTTAGGGGTAGCCCATGGTGAGTGATGAAATTCAAGAGATTCTCTACTACCGAGACTCCAGTTAGTGTTTTTAAGGGGTATGCCTGGCCATACCGAGAAAAGGAATCGATAATCGTCGAGAAACTATGATTTGAAATTTTGAATGTGTCCATGTGAATATGGTCGAATGGTTTTGATGTGGTGGGAGTGAGATTGAACTTAATGATAGGTGGATTACGATCGTACTTGTTCTTCTGGCAAGTTTCGCAGTTATCTATGTACATTTTTATGTCGTCTGCCATTTTCGGCCAATAAAACCTCGAACTGAGTGATGGCTTCATTTCGTTTATTCCTCTATGGCATGTTTTTTTCACGTGGTAAAATTCTAATTTTTCTTTCTGTTCGTCTAGCGTTTCTACGTCGGTTAAAAATAATGGACAATGAACAATTTTGTAGGATGAATTTTTGAATATATTTTGCACGGTGGTACTAAAGATTTCGGACAAGGTGGGGGTTTTGAAGTGTAGCGCATATGTTTGTTTCGGATCAATATAATCTTTGAGGAGCTTAGCGATATTTTCGTTCATGTTTTTCTTCGGCATTGTGACGTATGATCGGGAATTCTCAAAAATTTTTTCTCTCCTGTATTTTATCTCATTTATGTCGCCAATTGCGATAATAATCTGATTTTTATAGGTATTCACTGCACGTTCTGAAATGGGAATAGAACATACAGGGTCTTCGAGGGAAGTATGGACTGTTTCTAGGTCGGAATTGTTTTCATTCGGTTGCGCTGGAATGATACGGATGTCAGATTGTATTTTGATTTTAGGTTGAACAGTTTGAGGTTCTAGAATTTCTTGAAGGGTGTCATTATCAACCTCGGGCAGTTTTTCGGGATGGTTCAACAAATCGTTTAATAATTCGTCAACGTCGCCAGGGTTATTTTGAATAGACAGGGTTTCGAGGGCATTCATATCGATGTTGTGAGGATTTCTAGAAAGGGCGTCAGCCGCTTGATTGAATTTTCCTTTCTTGTATTTTATGATGTAATCGAATTCCTCAAGTTTCAGACGCCATCGTACTAATCTTGAGTTTGGTTCCTTCAATGAAAAAAGCCATTGTAGTGGTTTATGATCAGAAAATATCGTGAACTTTTGACCAAACAAATAAGGCCTGAAGTATTTACAGCTCCAGACGATGGCTAGAAGTTCCTTTTCAATGGTTGAATAGTTGACTTCTGCCGGGTTCAACGTTCGGGATGCGTAACATATTGGGTGGTCATTTTGGGACAATATGGCACCTATGGCGTAATTTGAGGCATCAGTGGTTAATTCAAATGGTTTTTCGAAATCTGGGTATGCGAGGACAGGTTCTGAAGTGAGGATGGATTTACAAATGTTGAAACATTCGATAAATTCAGTGGTGTGTTCCACTTTCTCATTTTTCTTCAGACACTTTGTCATTGGTTTTGTTAATTTAGCGAAATTTCTTATGAATTTTCGGTAATAACCCAACAGACCTAAAAATGATTTAATATCTCTCTGAGTTTTTGGAATTGGGAACTTTTGAATGGCACTAATTTTGTTAGGATTTGGTTTAATACCTTCCGGTGTTATCACATGACCTAAAAATTCGACCTCTCGCCTGAGAAATTCGGATTTATCCAATTGAATTTTCAGGTGGGCTTCGCGTAATTTGGAAAAAACTAATTTGAGATTTTGAATATGCTCTTGGAGTCCTGTGCTGAAAATAATAATGTCGTCCATGTATACCATGCAGATCTTATTCTGCAGGTCTTTGAGGACTTCATCCATTACACGCTGGAAACTGGATGGTGCATTCTTGAGTCCAAATGGCATCCTCAAGTATTCGTAGTGTCCCTGCTCTACGTTAAACGCGGTTTTTTCGATCGAATTTTGAGCCATTTCGATTTGGTGAAACCCACTAGCCAAATCAAGGGTCGTGAAATATTGAGCTCTACCAAGTTTGTCTAAAATGTCATTGATATTAGGGAGTGGGTACCGGTCACCAATTGTTTTTTCATTGATTTTCCGGTAATCCACAACTATCCGCCATTTAGTCTTCCCGGAAGAATCTAGTTTCTTCGGGACAATCCAAATTGGGGAAGACCAGGGGCTACAGCTCGGTCTTATTATATTTTTCTCAAGCATGTCGTTAATTTGACGTTGTACTTCCTCTTTATGTATATAGGGATACCTATAGGATTTCGTGTGGACAGGTATTTCGTCAACAGTCTTAATCTCGTGTTTAATTTTGGAGGTAAATGTCAAATCGTCACCGGGTTTGAAGAAGATTTCGGAAAATTCGTTACAGATCTTGAGTATTGCAGATTTTTCCTCTGAGTTCATGTGGTCTGTGCGTATTAAGTCTGAAATTTGGGAGTGGTCTATATTTGAATTTGGAGTGTCTTTGTTCGGAATGGTAAAAGAATCGAGTGTATATATTTCGTACAATGATGAGCCGAATTGTTTGACAGGGATAGGTTCTCGCAATGTTACGGAAATTGTTTCATTAGTGGGATTTTGTATTTCTATTGGGGCGTACCCCATTTTCGAAATTGTCACTACTTGTGGAATGAATAACCTATTAATTGTACCTTCTATTGTCATTATTTCTCCCTCGTAGATATTAACTGGTATATTTTTAATAGTTTTTTCTTGAGGATTAATTGAAAATGAGAATTTAGTGTCCGTAGGTTGTCTAAATTTAAATGGAATATTCGTATGATTTCCTACCAACCTTGCATTAGTCAAATCAATATTCAAATTCATATTTATCAAGTCTGTCAGTCCCAATACTCCGTCAAAATAATCATGGAAATCGAACAGAATGAAATTGATTTCATAGCTCGTATTAAATTCTGGAAATGCCGGAACTAATGCTTGGTATCTTGTATTTTGACTACCTATAGCCGTTTTGATTATTGTATCAGACTGAAAAATTTTGTGGGGATAAAATTTCTCGATTATTGAGGGTTTGATTATCGATTTAGAACTCCCTGTGTCTATTAGTAGTTTCATTTTTGGATGTTTAATTTCAACGTAAGGGAGAGAATTATTGCTAGAAAGATTTATTTCGGTTAAGTCAATAGGTCCTTTTGGCTGGTTGGATGAAAATTTCCAGTTTCGTCGAGGTTTGAATCGTCAGTGTATTGGTCTTGAGGGTAAAGTGGCTGGTTATCGAAATTTTGTTCAACATACGAATTTTGATCAGGGTAGTCGCATTCGGGATAGTACGCGGCTTCGGCGCAACTAGAATTTTCGTTAAACATTTGATTCTGATCAGAGAATGGTTCTTCGTATTCATTCGAAAATAATTCTTCAGATACAAAATTAGGTTTTTGATTTGATTGGAAAAATCTTTGGTTATTCCTAAAGTTACTTGAGTATTGATTATTAAAATTTGGTCTGGCCTGTTGTACATGCTGTGGAAAAGATTGATGTGACATTCTAGTAGGATTTCTAGAGGTCGTTGACATAGGCTCTGGTTTTGGTAATTGCGATGCCGGAATTTGGTTCGGTTTGAATACGTTTCGGGGAGGTCCGAAAACTTCTCGATTAGTTGGGAATCTTTGAGGGGGTTGTGGCCTCGGATTTACATTCACTGGTTGGCTGGGCCAAATAGGTCTCGGTGAAAATTTGGGATCTGAATAATATGTGTTACTTTGGAATGGTCTTTGAAAATAATTGGGTCTTTGCGATTGGACGTTATTTGTTTGAACGTTAGGAGTGTTTACTTGTCTAATTCCTGGATTATTGAATTTTGGCCTGAAATTATTCTGAAAACTACCATACATATTTTCAAAATTTTCATATTCATTTACGTATGCCATTGCATCTTCTAAGGAAGCGGGTTTTTTCAGATGCATGTTATTCCTCAAGATGCCAGTGCATCCTGCAATAAATGTACTTAGTGCGACTTTATCGTAGTGAGAAATTTGATAAGTTTTTTCATCTCGAGCTAAATTCGTATCGTTACTTATACGTTGTGCGACATTGCTTCTCAATAATTGAAGCCTAGTTCCAAAACTAAGTAAGTCTTCTCCTTTATGCGGTCGACTTCTAGTTAATTCCTGAACTAGACAGTCTAGGTCTCTACGGTCTGAAAAGCATTGTTTCAAAGCGTTTTTTAGTGCGGCCCAAGAATTGAGTTCGGCCCTGTTTCCTACCATATATTCGGCTTTCCCTATCAATTTTTCTTGAATACATTCAAGAACATGATCATTCAATGATTGATCATTGAAGACTTCATAGGCACTGACTAAAGTATCACACCTATCGATAAACTTATTCAATGCGTTACTATCGCCATCGAATTGTTTGAGATTATTAAGTCTGGATTTGAAAAGATTCCAGTTCATTTGAACAGGTTGTGCTTGTGTTACTACTGGTGGAGACATAGTGGATGCTAACAAATTTGCCTCTCTAAAATTAGATTCACTGTTAGTTGAATTCCTTTCAAAAGATAAACTACTCAGCCTATCCGAGATATTATCAATTTCACTCATAAATTTTTTCGAATATTTATTTATATTTGAGAAAAATCCTAAAACTATTTGTCTAGCATAGACATCGGTTCGTTCTCAATGAACAGCACTAAAATATCTTCACCGAAGTCCTTATTCAGAGGGTTCAATGAAGGCAAGAAGGAATATTTGGCACTTACAAGTTTTAGATAATCCAAATCCGTGTAGTCTCCAGTTCCTTCTTCGTTGATTCTACGTAGCTTTCTAGAGGTTTGGGTCGACTGCTCGTCTGCTCGTCCGGGGTAGGTAATCCTCGATGGATTTTGTTCGAATTTGTGCTCAAGGGGTTGAAACTCCACGACGCGAAAAAGTGTTTTTTCTTTAACGCACTGCACAAATCCTACCGACTGCGCCAGTTAAATACTTTGAACGAGCGAACGTCTTTTTAAAAAAGATTTATTTGTTTTACAAAATACAGATCGACTGTCTCTGACAAGAGTTACAATAAGAATGAATAAAAGGTGAGAACTAGATTCGCTCTCAGAGGCTCGAATTGAGAGCTTTCCTGGAATACAGCTTGATCAGCGAAGCTACATCAGCGTTTTCTATGGGAACGGCAAATCCATGGGAACGATCGCTACATAACTAGTGAGAAGAGTAGTTTTTCCCACATGTTGCACACTATACTTTTTCTACAACTGCACTTATCCAAAGAATCCAAGTAATGTAACTTATTGGTATTCATTTTATAATGTGGCACTACGCCACATTGAATATTGTGACCAAAGAGTAGACGCATTTCCTAGTTCCTCGAAGTATTTCAAAAAAGTACACTTTCCGAAAAAGATTTTATTTCTGTATTTTTTTTGAATTCCATGGACTTTTTTCTTGAAATTTCCGGAAATCCAATTTTTGCAGCTTTTACCATTATATCTGTCTCTGACGGTGTATTTATCAAAATCGTCACCTCTCGGTATGAACATCATATTATTTATAATGAATTCTTGGAATAATATTTGATGGAAACTGCGATTTCCATCAAAAGTACTAATGAGAACTACCCTGAAGAATTTAAAAACCTTCTTCTGACAGTTGTGACAACTATTCAAAGCTGAACACCAGCCAATTGAGTTTTGGTCGATTTTTGTTTTCCATGGAAATGTATGTGGTGTTGGCAAAGTGCCGTGAGAAAAAATATATCTCACAGTATGAGCAACATATGGTTTTGAAACTAAATGAGCTATGAGAAATGCGCTACTTTTCATAGCAGTAGTAGAGAAAGAATTTTTTCAACGGCTATAATACAACATTGCTCTTGTCATCAATTTTATTTCCGTATCTAATATCACAATCGTGACGATTCTGTTCGGATCTTGTCATAACATTGCTAAGATAATAATATTGTTATGATCATAACATATAACAATATTGCTATGAAGTTCTGTATTCTGTTTGCAGAGTAACTGCAAGACTGGTTATAAGTTCAAGTGATAGCAATATTGTTGAAAAATTGAGAGTTTTTGAGCTGACAACACTGTTTTCAACTCATTGTTTAAGTGTTAGGTATCGATTTTGCCATTATTTCATGAAGAAGAAGGGTTCATGATTATCTAACCTCTCAAATTAGTCAGTCCTGCGCTGACATTTCACAAAATTATATTGTTCAAATCGAGAGATTTTGTATTTGCTGAATCTGGTCGTCGTTGTGCGACTGGCAAGTAATCAATCATGTCCCCTAAATGAGAAAACAACTAAAAGCCGGATGAAAGTAATCGTGATTTTTTTTTAATATTCTAGCAAAATAACTTGATAAACTATCCATCAGGCAACTTAAATTTCTCTGATATGCCGAAATTGTTCTCATATTTTCTCTACAAATTGGAACTTGAAGAAAAGGTTTTCAAGTAGTTGGTCACAGTAGTGAACCTATCCTATATGTTTGTAATCAACAATTTATGTTTTTCAATAATTCTTCTACGAATTGAAACTTTGAGGAAAGGTTTTCGAGTAGTCTGTGTCACAACTGAACTCTCATATGTTTTTAATCCACTATTTCTCAACTTTTCATACAATTGGAAGAATTTGTAGTGCAAAAACAAAGAATCCACTACCTTGTTATAAGATAGCAAGCACAAAATTGATGTTGCCGAGATAGCAAGAAAGCTGACCAGATGTCATTGAAATTGACATATCATATTGCCAAAAATCGATGATCAGAATTCCACTTTTTCGAATCTTGCTATGATAGCGATATCTTCTCTACAATCATATTGCTATTTGCAAACAGAATCGACCCGAATGTCTCCATTGTGTTATTATTTCAAAAAAACAAGTCATCCCATGGAATGTCAAATTTCAAGTCATGACAGCTCTGTCTAATAAGTGAGCATTACTTGACAGAAAATCAGATGGCTACAAGATGAAGAAATCAAAAATGCCGCTGTTATCTTTTACTGCCGTACAATAATTATAGTGCATAACTCATACTGAAAACTTCATTCTAGTGGAAAATCACTATCATTCCGTGCTCGTTAAACAAAATACTATATTCAGAACATTACGGAAGCACTGTAACAGTGTGGAAATCTATGATGGAAAGAAATCCTTATATTTTCGTAATAGAGATATAATTTGATAAATCTGCGGATAGATCGATACTCATTTTTGAAAATCTATTTCTATTCGTGAAATTTTCCAACCACCTCCCAACCTCCTGGCCGCCTGAAGATTCACCCCATCGATATTTTCAAAGTGTACAGGGTGATTGTTTATATTTTACTCGCTTTCTCTTAATGTGGGCCTTATAGAAATGTTCAAATGGGTGAAATTGACGTATTTTTGATAGCCATTTTTCTGAAACTGCTCAACAGAAAATGATAACCAAGAGTACCCTTGGAATGAGAATTGAAGGACCTTCAAAATGAATGCCACTATGTTTCACATGGAAGATGGGTAACTCAATTCTGTTTCTTATTATATTCAATACATTCCGAATATTTCTTCAAGATTGAATATATTTGTTATGGAAGGCGATATATCATAGACAATTTTGCGCTAGTCATCTTTATGTCTTGATGGAGAAACGACAGGTACCCTTACGAGAGTAATTCATAATTTGGATTTCCATGTTAATCAATAATCGAAATCTGATACCCCCTATGTTTTAGATCGAAGAAACAATAACGTGTTATGGATCGACCATTTGAGCCCAACGGAGAAATGACAGACAAATGACAGACGAAAAGAAAATCAGACCAGAAACCAGCGATCGATGATGAGTAACTCATAATTTGAATTCCCAAGTTATTCAATAATCGAAATCTAATACCTCCTATGTTTTAGTTCGAAGAAACAATAACGTGTTATGAATCGACCATTTGAGCCCAACGGAGAAATGACAGACAAAAAGGAAATCAGACCAGAAACCACCGATCGATGATGAGTAACTCAATTCTGTATCGTATTATATTCAATATATTCCGAATAATTTCTTCAAAATTCAATATATTTGTTATGGAAGGCGATATATCATAGAAAATTTTACGGTAGTCATCTTTATGTCTTGATGGAGAAACGACAGGTACCCTTACGAGAGTAACTCATAATTTGGATTTCCAAGTTAATCAATAATCGAAATCTGATACCTCCTTTGTTTCAGATCGAAGAAACAATAACGTGTTATGAATCGACCATTTGAGCGCAATGGAGAAATGACACAGACAAAAAGGAAATCAGACCAGAAACCAGCGATCGATGATGAGTGACTCAATTCTGTATCGTATAATAATCAATATATTCCGAATATTTCTTTCAAAATTCAATATATTTGTTATGAAAGGCGATATATCATAGAAAATTTTACGGTAGTCATCTTTATGTCTTGATGGAGACACGACAGGTACCCTTACGAGGGGAGAGTATCAACCCTCGTCGTCGGTAAACCCTCTTTGCAACCGAGGTAGGCGCCTTATGGGTTAGGTATATACAGTATCTTTCATTTAGGAGAAAATTGTTGGCTATCGGTTCCGGTCATTTTTTGGCATATAGAATATGTCGCATTTCAGCAACGGAATTTGGGAACAGTTTTCGTAAATATTTCAGTTGCCAATTCCATGTAACTCTCATAATTCGAATTCCCAAGTTATTCAATAATCGAAATCCAATACCTTCTATGTTTTAGATCGAAGAAACAATAACGTGTTATGAATCGATCATTTGAGCCCAACAGAGAAATGACAGACAAGAAGGAAATCAGACCAGAAACCAGCGATCGATGATGAGTAACTCATAATTTAAATTTCCAAGTTATTCAATAATCGAAATCTAATACCCCCCATTGTTTTAGATCGAAGAAACAATAACGTGTTATGAATCGACCATCTGAACCCAACGAAGAAATAACAGACAAAAAGGAAATCAGACCAGAAACCAGCGATCGATAATGAGTAACTCATAATTTAAATTCCCAAGATATCGAAATCTAATCTAATACCTCCTATGTTTAAGATCGAAGAAACATGAAACGTGTTATGAATCGACCATTCGAGCCCAATGGAGAAATGACAGACAAAAAGGAAATCAGATCAGAAAAAAGCGATAGATGACGAGTAACTCATAATTTGAAGTCCCAAGTTATTCAATAATCGAAATCTAATATCCCCTTTGTTTTAGATCGAAGAAACAATAACGTGTTATGAATCGACCATTTGAGCCCAACGAAGAAATGACAGACAAATAGGAAATCAGACCAGAAACCAGCGATCGATGATGTCTAACTCAATTCTGTATCGTATAATATTCAATATATTCCGAATATTCCTTCAAAATTTAATATATTTGTTATGGAAGGCGATATATCATAGAAAATTTCTATCGGTAGTCATCTTATATGTCTTGATGGAGACAACGACAGGTACCCTCTTACGAGGGGAGAGTATCACCCTTGTCGTCGTAAACCCTCTTTGCAACCGAGGTAGGCGCCTTATGGGTTAGGTTATATACAGTATCTTTCATTTAGGAGAAAATTGTTGGCTATCGGTTCCGGTCATTTTTTGGCATATAGAATATGTCGCATTCCAGCAACGGAATTTGGGAACAGTTTTTCGTAATTATTTCAGTTGCCAATTCCATGTAACTCTCATTATTTGAATTCCCAAGTTATTCAATAATCGAAATCTAATACCCCCTATGTTTTAGATCGAAGAAACAATAACGTGTTATGGATCGACCATTCGAGCCCAACGGAGAAATGACAGACAAATGACAGACAAAAAGGAAATCAGACAAGAAACCATCGATCGATGATGAGTAACTCATAATTTGAATTCTTAAGTTATTCAATGATCGAAATCTAATACCCCTTCTTTGTTTTAGATCGAAGAAACAATAACGGGTTATGAATCGACCATTTGAGCCCAACGGAGAAATGACAGACAAATGACAGACAAAAAGAAAATCAGACCAGAAACCAGCGATCGATGATGAGTAACTCATAATTTGAATTCCCAAGTTATTCTATAATCGAAATCTAATACCTCCTATGTTTTAGTTCGAAGAAACAATAACGTGTTATAAATCGACCATTTGAGCCCAACGGAGAAATGACAGACAAAAAGGAAATCAGATCAGAAACCACGGATCGATGATGAGTAACTCAATTCTGTATCGTATTTTATTCAATATATTCCGAATAATTTCTTCAAAATTCAATATATTTGTTATGGATGGCGATATATCATAGAAAATTTTACGGTAGTCATCTTTATGTCTTGATGGAGACACGACAGGTACCCTTACGAGAGGAGAGTATCAACCCTTGTCGTCGGTAAACCCTCTTTGCAACCGAGGTAGGCGCCTTATGGGTTAGGTATATACAGTATCTTTCATTTAGGGAAGAAAATTGTTGGCTATCGGTTCCGGTCATTTTTTGGCATATAGAATATGTCGCATTTCAAACAACGGAATTTGGGAACAGTTTTCGTAATTATTTCAGTTGCCAATTCCATGTAACTCTCATTAATTTGAATTCCCAAGTTATTCAATAATCGAAATCTAATACCCCCTATGTTTAGATCGAAGAAACAATAACGTGTTATGGATCGACCATTTGAGCCCAACGAGAAATGACAGACAAATGACAGACAAAAAGGGAATAAGACCAGAAACCAGCGATCGATGATGAGTAACTAATAATTTGAATTCCCAAGTTATTCAATAATCGGAATAAGAAACAATAACGTGTTATGAATCGACCATTTGAACCCAACGGAGAAAAGACAGACAAAAAGGAAATCACACCAGAAACCAGCGATCGATGATGAGTAACTCACAATTTGAATTCTCAAGTTATTCAATAATCGGAATCTAATACCTCCTATGTTTAAGTTCGAAGAAACAATAACGTGTTATGAATCGACCATTTGAGCCCAACGGAGGAAATGACAGACAAAAAGGAAATCAGACCAGAAACCACGGATCGATGATGAGTATCTCAATTCTGTATCGTATTATATTCAATATATTCCGAATAATTTCTTCAAAATTCAATATATTTGTTATGGAAGGCGATATATCATAGAAAATTTTACGGTAGTCATCTTTATGTCTTGATGGAGACACGACAGGTACCCTTACGAGGGGAGAGTGATCAACCTTGTCGTCGGTAAACCCTCTTTGCAACGAGGTAGGCGCCTTATGGGTTAGGTATATACAGTATCTTTCATTTAGGAGAAAATTGTTGGCTATCGGGTTCCGGTCAATTTTTGGCATATAGAATATGTCGCATTCCAGCAACGGAATTTGGGAACAGTTTTCGTAATTATTTCAGTTGCCAATTCCATGTAACTCTCATTATTTGAATTCCCAAGTTATTCAATAATCGAAATCTAATACCCCCTATGTTTTAGATCGAAGAAACAATAACGTGTTATGGATCGACATTTGAGCCCAACGGAGAAATGACAGACAAATGACAGACGAAAAGAAAATCAGACCAGAAACCAGCGATCGATGATGAGTAACTCATAATTTGAATTCCCAAGTTATTTAATATCGAAATCTAATACCTCCTATGTTTTAGTTCGAAGAAACAATAACGTGTTATGAATCGACCATTTGAGCCCAACGGAGAAATGACAGACAAAAAGGAAATCACACCAGAAACCAGCGATCGATGATGAGTAACTCACAATTTGAATTCCCAAGTTATTCAATAATCGGAATCTAATACCTCCTATGTTTTAGTTCGAAGAAACAATAACGTGTTATGAATCGACCATTTGAGCCCAACGGAGAAATGACAGACAAAAAGGAAATCAGACCAGAAACCACCGATCGATGATGAGTAACTCAATTCTGTATCGTATTATATTCAATATATTCCGAATAATTTCTTCAAAATTCAATATATTTGTTATGGAAGGCGATATATCATAGAAAATTTTACGGTAGTCATCTTTATGTCTTGATGGAGACACGACAGGTACCCTTACGAGGGGAGAGTATCAACCCTTGTCGTCGGTAAACCCCTCTTTGCACCGAGGTAGGCGCCTTATGGGTTAGGTATATACAGTATCTTTCATTTAGGAGAAAATTGTTGGCTATCGGTTCCGGTCATTTTTTGGCATATAGAATATGTCGCATTTCAGCAACGGAATTTGGGAACAGTTTTCGTAATTATTTCAGTTGCCAATTCCATGTAACTCTCATTATTTGAATTCCCAAGTTATTCAATAATCGAAATCTAATACCCCCTATGTTTTAGATCGAAGAAACAATAACGTGTTATGAATCGACCATTTGAACCCAACGGAGAAAAGACAGACAAAAAGGAAATCAGACCAGAAACCAGCGATCGATGATGAGTAACTCATAATTTGAATTCCCAAGTTATTCTATAATCGAAATCTAATACCTCCTATGTTTTAGTTCGAAGAAACAATAACGTGTTATGAATCGACCATTTGAGCCCAACGGAGAAATGACAGACAAAAAGGAAATCAGACCAGAAACCACCGATCGATGATGAGTAACTCAATTCTGTATCGTATTATATTCAATATATTCCGAATAATTTCTTCAAAATTCAATATATTTGTTATGGAAGGCGATATATCATAGAAAATTTTACGGTAGTCATCTTTATGTCTTGATGGAGACACGACAGGTACCCTTACGAGGGGAGAGTATCAACCCTTGTCGTCGGTAAACCCTCTTTGCAACCGAGGTAGGCGCCTTATGGGTTAGGTATATACAGTATCTTTCATTTAGGAGAAAATTGTTGGCTATCGGTTCCGGTCATTTTTTGGCATATAGAATATGTCGCATTTCAACAACGGAATTTGGGAACAGTTTTCGTAATTATTTCAGTTGCCAATTCCATGTAACTCTCATTATTTGAATTCCCAAGTTATTCAATAATCGAAATCTAATACCCCCTATGTTTAAGATCGAAGAAACAATAACGTGTTATGGATCGACCATTTGAGCCCAACGGAGAAATGACAGACAAATGACAGACAAAAAGGAAATCAGACCAGAAACCAGCGATCGATGATGAGTAACTAATAATTTGAATTCCCAAGTTATTCAATAATCGGAATAAGAAACAATAACGTGTTATGAATCGACCATTTGAACCCAACGGAGAAAAGACAGACAAAAAGGAAATCACACCAGAAACCAGCGATCGATGATGAGTAACTCACAATTTGAATTCTCAAGTTATTCAATAATCGGAATCTAATACTCCCTTTGTTTTAGATCGAAGAAACAATAACGTGTTATGAATCGACCATTTGAACCCAACGGAGAAATGACAGACAAAAAGGAAATCACACCAGAAACCAGCGATCGATGATAAGTAACTCATAATTCCAATTCCCAAGTTATTCAATTATCGAAATCTAATACCCCCTATGTTTTAGATCGAAGAAACAATAACGTTTTGTGAATTGACGATTTTGAGCCCAACGGAGAAATGACAGACATGAAGGAGATCAGACCAGAAACCAGCGATCGATGATGAGTAACTCGATTCGGTTTCGTATTATATTCAATATATTCCGAATAATTTCTTCAAAATTCAATATATTTGTTATGGAAGGCGATATATCATAGAAAATTTTACGGTAGTCATCTTTATGTCTTGATGGAGACACGACAGGTACCCTCACGAGGGGAGAGTACCAACCTTGTCGTCGGTAAACCCTCTTTGCAACCGAGGTAGGCGCCTTATGGGTTAGGTATATACAGTATCTTTCATTTAGGAGAAAATTGTTGGCTATCGGTTCCGGTCATTTTTTGGCATATAGAATATGTCGCATTTCAGCAACGGAATTTGGGAACAGTTCTCGTAATTATTTCAGTTGCCAATTCCATGTAACTCTCATAATTTGAATTCCCAAGTTATTCAATAATCGAAATCTACTACCCCCTATGTTTTAGATCGAAGAAACCATAACGTGTTATGAATCGACCATTTGAGCCCGACGGAGAAATGACAGACAAAATGGAAATCAGACCAGAAACCAGCGATCGATGATGAGTAACTCATAATTTGAATTCGCAAGATATTCAATAATCGAAATCTAATACCCCCTTTGTTTTAGATCGAAGAAACAATAACGTGTTATGAATCGACCATTGTTATGAATCGACCATTTGAGCCCAACGGAGAAATGACAGACAAAAAGGAAATCAGACCAGAAACCAGCGATCGATGATGAGTAACTCATAATTTTAATTCCCAAACTATTCAATTATCAAAATCTAATACCCCCTATGTTTTAGATCGGAGAAACAATAACATGTTATGAATCGACCATTTGAGCCCAACGAAGAAATGACAGACAAAAAGGAAATCAGACCAGAAACCAGCGATCGATGATAAATAACTCAATTCTGTATCTATAATATTCAAGATATTCCGAATATTCCTTCAAAATGTAATAAATTTGTTATGGAAGGCGATATATCATAGAAAATTTTGCGGTAGTCATCTTTATGTCTTGATGGAGACACGAACCTATGTTTCTGTCAATTCAAGAGCTAATTTTGGTGATAAAATTGACGACTTTTGTGTCGTTTGCAAGAAGATATTCATTTTAAGTATTCCCCTTGAAAATAAATTGCCTTGCCTTAGCGATTCTTCATATTATTTACTGGAAGGAAGATATTGATGGTGGTAAGTTTTGGAAATTTTCACTCCTGAATATGTAAATTATAATGAATGGTATAGTGCGCAATTAGGAATACATAACACTAATTCGAGGTTTCTTTTAGGATATTTCAGGAACAATGCAAATTATTCCAGATTTCTTAGAACCTTGAAATAATTCCGTATTTTTTAGTTGGACACTACACTTTAGAATCATTCATCAGTGGATTCTTTTCAGATAGATGAATAAGATGAATATTATATGGAGCAGTCAACAAAGTATGAAACTAAGTCCAGTTCAGAACCTGTATTTTCCTGAACTGCCTTATTAGTTTATAAGGTACTCTAATTCGTAATCAACACCATAATGCTAGTCTAGTTGGGTACTTTTCCAAACGTCCAAACATTGAACACACTGTACAGCTCGATCCTTGAATAGCTTATATCCCACCTCATTCCATATATCCGAACACGTCCGCCTGTCACACAAAAGATAGAGTTCCGAAGAGTGCAAAGTTTTCCTAACAACACCCCTGAAATAAACTCTCCATACCGGAAACAAGTATAACAATTAGAACCCGACGCAGAATCCCACTCCGGAGACTACTCTTCAACAATGCAGTTTCCTGCATGTCCCGCAACTACTCCCAAAGGATCACGTTTCAGGACATCAGAAATATAAAAGATATTCAAAAGTACAGGGGCGTATTTGTAAAATATCAGACAGCCAGGAAGCTATACTTTTTGTGAAGCCTAAAACTCCGCTAGATTAGGTTAGAGTAGAGTTCCTAAATGTACTTGACACTGCTGTTCTGACGTTTTTTGTATATCAGAGTACGGACACTATGACAAGCACTGACAATTAGACATAAATAAATGCAAAAATCTCAAAGTCATTTCCACACAGTGTTCATAAAATGAACAACAATGGTAGATTTCGGGAGAAAAACAACTACTTTCCTGGCTAATGCCACGCAGGATATTGAATTACATCCTCCCCCAAATTTTGATATTTCTACAATTTTCAGGAATTTTTGGGATTTTTGCAATTTTTGCTATTTCTGCAATTTGAGGAATTTTTGCAATTCGCAATTTTCAGGAATTTTTGCAATTTTTGCTATTTCAGCAATTTTCAGGCATTTTTGCGATTTTTGCAATTTTCA